>CM077238.1:3210877-3475877 GCA_039654775.1 Spinibarbus caldwelli | reverse complement strand
ATTAAAACAGAAAGCATTAAAATAAAACTATAAATAAAAACTAATATCTAATTGAGACTAAAATAACTCTGGTATGAGGAAGTATGATTTCTAGATCTGGAAAAGTCATATGAATTAATAAGATCTTAAAATGCTATGGGAATTTTAAAAATTTTTCTACATTTTTTGAGTTATTAAAATATTTTATCAGGTAGAACTTGTAAATCCTAATGTTCCTTATTTGTGAAATGCATTAATGTGCAATTTTTATGGTTTGGAACAACATGAGGATGAATAAAGTCTCACTGCTTTCATGCTGCAGTAGAAACTCACTGATTCATACTCACTGAAGAGCTCTTGCTCTCCTCCTGAATGAAAACACACTGACCTGCCCATGTTTCAGGTGCGCATCCCAATGAAGCTGTTCCATCGACTGTGACGGCTCACCTACAAACCACACACACACGCTGACCTCTGCAAGTGTGTGTTGATTTTTAATCAGGCTCTGTCCACCGATCATATTCAGAGCACACACACACACACACACACACACACAGAAGCTGACTGACCGTCTGTGGCTTCAGAGGAGCTCTGTATGTGTCACAATACGACACGGAGAACGTGTTTTCTGCCACAGACACACACAACATTAGGGTTGCACCATTTGAGGAAATAAATCGACTTTTTTTTTTTGTCAAAAATTGCTATTTAAAATGCAATTTAAAAAGCACCAGGTTTGCTGTTCTTGTTTGTAGGGCTGCACAATTTAAAACAATTTGTATTGTGTATTATTATCATGTATTATTATTTTATTGTGATTATTATTATAATTATTATTATTAAATATACAACAATATAAGAAAAAAGGGTTGGCCATTTTTTTTATTATTATTATTTATCAGTATGACAATAATAATAATAATAATAATAATAATAATAATAAATATTAATATTGTAATATTTCTATGGGGAAAAAATTAAGGGAAAAGTAGTAATTATAATAATCATCATTTTGCAGGGTTGGCCAAAAATTGTGATTTTGTATCAGTCAGTCTGATTATAATTAATAATAATAATAATAATAATAGTAAATATTACTATTATAATATTTAAATGAAAAAAAAAACATAAAAATAAAAATAAGGAAAGTAAGGAAAAATAATAATAACAATAATCATCATTTTGCTGGGTTGGCCAAAAATTTGGATTATGTATCAGTATGACAATAATAATAATAATAATAATAATAATAATAATAATAATAATAATAATAATAATAATAATAATAATAATTTTATTTTAGAGCACAACATTTATTCTAACATTTATTCTAACATTGATATTATGGTTTTAATATCTTCACCAACACAGTGCTTCCCTCTCTGTGATGTAACACCAGATCTATTTCTGCGTTTGTTCTGACAGCAGCAGACAGAACATCTGCTGATCCGGTTCAGATACGCCAGACTGATTTCACTGCCCGTCATCTTCTGAAAGAGCACAGGAAGTGAATTTCAGTTTCAGGATGTGATGCAGATTATATAAAAACATGTCCACTCCTTACACGTTATAACACATCAGATAGCTTGGTTTTACACACACAGGCCTGAATGATTTACTGCGATCACGAGCAGCAGTCAGGTAAAAGTTGAACATCAGAACATCATCTGCCAGTTACAGTCAGTTCACAAATCACTTCACTCCTGTGAGACACACACAAACACACAGACACAGCGCATCCGTTCTCCCCAACACCACATGCAAATTCTCTTTCCAAATAAACATGAATAATTTATGTCCCAAAAGAGATGTCAGCCGCTTAATTATAATTTCTAAACATTTATTTTGCCTTGTTCCTCTCCCTTTCCCTCTCCATTCGAGCCATTTCAGCCAAATCCTGGGCTAATCGTGGCCTTGAACATTTGCACTCATACTGAAGAGCTGAAGACCACGATGTGTCTTCACAGAACGTGTGCTGCTAATTTTAGCAAACTAGTTATGAGGCCAAGATATTTAAATTCACTGCAATAAATCTTGCACAGTTACACAGAAAACTGAGATGCCACATCAAACTTCTTTAAATCTTTAAAAACATTAGTTTTTTTTTTTTTTATAAATACTCTGCATGCACCAATGAATCATTCGTAATAAGTCCAGAAACCTGCTGAGAAAATAAATAAGATCAATTCTGGTTTTATCCCCACGATAGAATATGTTTTCAACCACAGACACAAATTTAAGGCTGAGAATTTTTATTTAAATTGAATAATAATAATAATAATAATAATAATAATAATAATAACTATTATTATTATACAATATAATAATAATAATAATTAATCGAATTTTTATTTGAAATAAATAATAATAATAATAATAATAATAATAATAAAACTATTATTATTATTATTATTATATTTTTAAGGGCTGCACAATTTATACAATCATTATGTGATTATAAATCTGTATAACTATAACATTTACAACAATACTAATAAACAAAATAAAAATATTATAATAGTAATATTTCTCAATTTGTTTGTCATTACTTTTGAATTTTAATATTTCACTGTAAAATAAAAAATAAAGTATATAAGAAAATTAATAATAACCAGCAATAATAATAATAATAATATAAAAATATATAACAAAAACATATATTTAAGTTGGTAGCAGTAGAAATAATAATAATAATATCAAAATATCAAAACTAAATAAGAAGTATTGCATGCACTGATGAATCATTCATATAAAGTCCAGAAACGTGCTGAAACAAAACAACAACAACAACAAATAAAGTGAATTATTATTTTATCCCGATACCAAAAAAAAAAAAAAAAAAAGAACACTGTTTTGATGCTGCGTTCATAAACAGGCCATCCCAGCATCCTCCAGCGGTATCCATGGCTACCACAGGTTACCGTGTGAACGGGATGAAGGGGAATTGATGAATTTGCATGACAGACCGTGACTGGTCTCTATAGAGTCCATCGCGCATGAAAGCGCAGCGCAAGATCTGCGTCTCTCTTCAAAAGACTCGTCTGTTCCAGGTAAGCTGCCAGTGAACGCTTCGCCTGCTGTGCTTTCTTGAAGTAAGAGGATAAGAAGTAGCTCCCACACACATCTACCTTACTGGAGCTTTTCATGTAGCATTTTTTGTCCTGAATGAGCTGTTTCTGCAACTTAATTTCAATAAATGGTCTGGGAACATAGTACATCAAGCCCTTATTTAAATAAAGCAAATTGTGCTTTTCATTATTATGAGCCATTTAAAATGCAGAATAAAGCCCTGGGCTGGATGCAGGACTCACAAAGGTCTCATAAAGGTTGCTGGGCTTAATTTAGATCACAGTGACCCACAAACCATAAACTTCTGCTGCTAAATTACAATTAACCAACCTCATATCATTTCTTATGATAAAACACCGGTCTTATTTTAGTATCATAGAGATACTGTTAGAGTTTACTTATTAGTTTTATATTTTCCATTTTTATTTGAATTTCAGTAAAATGGTTTTTTGTAATTTTGTTAGTTCCAGAACAGAAATCTGAACACTGGACAAAACTAGGTTCAAAATTCTCATTTTGATTGAACATATTAGATTGAAAGGTTTTTATTGAGAGATTTTGGATTTCTCTTTTTATCAGTCCATAAATCAGAAAATGCTGTCAACAGACAGAAGAAAATATATTTTCCTTCTCTTTTATGAATAAAATACTGTATCAAATTGAATGACAGAAATAAAACTGTAAAGTTTGGTTTACATTCACATTTACATTGTAAATGTAATAAAATTTAATAAATAAATAAATATGTAAATAAATAAATAAACCGTTTTGATGTTTTCTTTCAACCATTCTGTAACAACACATTATGAGCCAAAGCCAAATAGCCCAAAATTGACCAGTGCATCAAAACATAACGTTTTTGCCTGTAGTTTCTTGACTTAAATATGTATATGAAGTTTTTTTTTATAAATTTTTATATATTTTTTAATATTTTATTGATTTTATATTTTCTTATTTTCTTATTTATAATTAATTTGGATATATTTTTAAAATATTTCTTATTGTATTATTTATACTTATTTTTCATATTTTTCATATTTTATTATTTAGATTTATTTTGACATTTAAATTTTTTATTTTAATTATATATATATATATATATATATATATATATATATATATGTGGTAGAGTGGGGGAAAATGCCCTCCTTAAGGATTATGTCATTTTTTTTCGGTGAAACAATAGTTAAATGTGTCCGAAAAAGTTATCGTAGTTTTAGTGAAAATGGCAAAACGCCCCTAAGGGTGGAGCAAAACGCCCCCCAGTCTGACAAAGCAATTTGCTTTAAACATTTACAGCAAAATCAGAGTACAGACAGTTTTAGCTTAAAATTTAAAAGACTATAATCAATAATTATGAATTATAAAATTATAATAGCCTATTTGAAACATTTTGTCAGCTGATGCTAACTGGCTAACTAACTAGCTACCTGATGCTAACTTGAGATAATTTTTTAATATAAAATCCAAATATTTTTATTCAACCAACTAGTTAGAATACATTTGATGGAAAAACAAAGGATTTTCAGATCTATTCCTAATGATGTCATTACTGCATCTGAAAGCGGCAAAGATCTTCATGAAGTTCTTCCAAAAGAGCCCACGCATGGCTTAACATGAAAGCATGTGAGTGTGGTAAAGCAGCAGCAGAGGCAGCAGCAGGGGTCTTCGGAGAGCGGAGGGAGTGATTTCAGAGGAGGAAAGTCGAGTTCGGCAGCAGAATAAATGAGATTAGTGCCATCGGGTTGACTGGGGATAAAATAAACTCTGAAAGCTGCCAGGGCTGGTCACACTGACACAGGTTTGAGGACCAGCATCTCTGCTTCCTGCTGTTACAGGAAGTTGTGAAGGGGCTTTTCTTGTGCTGAACCTGAGAGAAAGACATGGGCGTCAGAACAACAGGTCTGCAGAATATAATCAGCTTTAAAGTTTTAATTTTTCAGCCCCCAAGGAAATGCACATAATTGCGAAGTGTTAATTAAAGATTGGGAGCAAATGACAGGCAGGGATGTTCACGCCGTTTGGGGCCGACGTGTCAAAACACGCTGCTTATGAATGCACACGCACCAGAGGAACTCTTTCATGGGGGATTTCATTAAACTGGTCAAAAGAAAGTGCAAAAGACTGAAAATCTGGGATCTACATTAGAATGTAGATGAAGATGAGATTCTTCATCTCAAAACACATAGGAGAACATTTCAATGGGCGGCAGAACAGAGGCGGCTCTGAAAGTGGTGGTTCATGCACAAAATTCACTGCAACTTTAGCATAACTACATAACATAAGCTTACTGACGTACATTCCATCTGCTGTTTAATTCCAATCATTACCCCTACTTCAGTGAATATTGAGTTTATAGTTACATTTCAGCACAGTTTAATGCTGCAAAACACAGATATTTAGTAGTGTGCAGGTTATAATTTAATGCCACTTTACGTTGCAACTAGGATAAGTTATATACAGTTGATGGAAATGGCTCCAAAATATCATAGCAACCACCTAGAACACCCTACCAATCACATAGCAACATACTAACAACTACTCAGTCAAAACACCTAGCAACGCCATAGCAACATACTAACAAACAATTATTCAGGACACTAGAACATAACAACGTGCTAACAAACATTTAGAACACCCCAGCGACACCATAGCAACATACTAACAAACATTTAAAACACCCCAGCGACACCATAGCAACATACTAACAAACATTTAAAACAGCATAGCAACATACTAACAAACAATCATTCAGAACACTAGAACATAGCAACATACTAACAAACAACCACTCAGAACACCCTAGCAACAGCATAGCAATGTACTAACAACCAGTCACAACACCATAGCAACGCCTTGGCAACAACCCACAACACTCTATAATCAAAGTGGTAAGTTTTCTAACATATCGGATATACTTCATAAAACATATTCATTTGGCCAAAAGGTTGCATTTTAATAACTTTTTAATTTAGTTATATAAATTATGGTGTTTATAGTTTAATACCGTCACCCTCATTTTTAAACTAACATTATAATTTCATATAAAATGAAGTTAATTTTTCGCCCATTTAAACATCTTGAAAAGCAAGTAGCTTTAAATACTGCTGACTACTTTTTCAAACGGCTAACTTAACTTTAAAACATAGAGTTTGAGGACAGTTTTGAAGTATTTTCTCCAACACGGCTCTCTATATCATTTCTTTCTCTCCCACACCATCTGAAGGTGAGAAGTCTTTGATTTGAGATGATAGCATATGAAGCGTTTGCTAATTCTGCCTCCACACGCAAGAGCATGTGTGACTCAACTAGATTAGACACGATAGAATTAATTCTCATTAACTTAAGCAATTATCAAACATGTCATGACTGCACTATAATGCTCTTACGCCGCCCTGGTGAACAGGATTACTCCACATATCCAAACACTTCCTTACGTGACGCATTCAGAGCATGTAATTCTCTTCCCGGCACATACGGACGGAGACATACGGCGCAATGATTTCACCGGGGAAATCGGACAGTGGTTTCCCGGCCTCACGCGTTCATATTTGGCCAGCAGAGACGTGTGAGTGAGTCTCTGTGTTCAGATGTGAATGTGAGAGGCGTGAGAGGTGTGTGAGGGTGTGAATACAGCAGAGCTTCACTCAGATTCATCTCAGCAGTGATGCTGTTCCATCTAATCAGGTGTTTCAGCTCCCCTGTGACTCCATGTGACGGTTCAAGGCTGCATCCCAACTCACAGACGTCTAAGACACATTAATACTACTGGACATCATTTTCTGGTGATGCACGCTTATTAATTCAGTAAAATTAAACAAAACAACATAGGGATGTAACGATGCACCCCGAAAATTGATAAAAATATGTGACGATTCAAGTTGGTTGAGATGTTAAACGAATCACGATAGTTTATATGATTGTGTCTTTAAGGAGAACTGACTGTCTTTAGAAAATTTAGATGGTATTTTCTTTTCATCTTGTCTCTATATAGTAGTTTCTGTATTATTCATTTAGGATTTGTTTTAAAATATCAATTTAGTTTTGTTATTTGACATATTTCAGTTTCACAAAGAAATGTGCAGCATTTAGTCTGAATAATAATAAAAGGACACCTTTTAATTTATAATTTGTCTTAAATCAAATTTTGTTTAAAATGTAAGAAAAAATCAATATTATATCGTATTGTGAAATCACTTCCTTACGTGACGTGAAATCAATATCGTGAATCATATCGTATCGTGAGTTGAGTGAATCGTTACATCCCTACAAAACAAGTGTTTTGTTTTTTTTCACAATTTTTTTGCAATATTTTACATAAATAACTTATTATTTTTAAAATTTAATAGAAAAAACCTTAAATACCAACTACAGCAAAAGTCTTTTATGAATGTGCATATGTAAATACGTGTTTTCATACAAACATCCTGTCAGTAACAAAGTAGAATGTTAATTAAATACATTTGTTAGACTGATTTAAACCAATAATTTTTTAAATAATTTTACAATAAATTTATGATCTAAACAAGATCCTTTTTTATAATATAATTTAGCAATATAATATATATGTATATATATAACCACAATAAAACATATACATATACATATACATATACATATACATTTAAACAGCCCATCAGTAACAGAGTAGGATGATAATTCATTAAATAAATTTATTAGACTGATTCAAAGCAATAATTTATGCATTTTTGCAAGGCGATCATTAAAAAAAAGAAAAGAATTAACATGATAATTTATTTAATTTAATTTAATTTAATTTAAAACAGTGAAAAACACAATAAATAATAATAAAAAAATAAAAATTTTATTTGTTTACCTGCATTTCACATGACCATGGGAATCTCTGATTTAAGAGAATGTATTTTCCCATCATAAACATTACACACTCAGAAACCATATACAGTCTTTAAAATCCACCAGAAATATATAATGCTGTGCCTTGACCTTTGGCATACTAGCTTCAACATATGATTATGGAGAAGATAATCCTAATCTCACACACTATATAATACAGACAGTATGTGAATGGAGCCGCGGCTCACATGTGCTGGTCGTTCTCTCTGTTAGCAGGTAGATAAGAAAAAGAGCACGCCAGGAAACTCTCGTCTTCCTGTAATCCTCTGCCGAGCACGAGTGAGAGGGTTTTGCAGACTCTGCTTCAGCACGTGTCCCATGAGCCCTCGACGGGAAGAAGAATAAGTGTGTGCAGTGTGAAACGATTCCCACAGTTGCTCTCAAAAGTCTTTAATTAACAGCACAGCTGCAGACGGGAATCACACGGCCAAAGATCTCATATCACACCAATCACACTTCAACCATTAAAAAAATGTGGCTCCTTCTTTAATCTTTGCATTTGGGTGCTGTAGAGTTTCTTATACGATTAAATGATTGTTGGAAACAAAAGTTTGGAAGGTTTGGAGCGATAGGTATATCTAGGTATATTTCTATTTCTTTAATTTTCACTCTCTCTCAGTGTTGCTCTTGCTCAATTGAGCCTGTGAAAATGATCGGCACATAATCCCAAATCACAGTCCTATAGTATCTATTTCTGACATGCTTTTCCTTCAGTTCCAGCCTCTTTCTCTCTCTCTCTTCCTTTATGAAGCTAATATTAGCCAGCGTTGACAGACATGAGCGCAGTACAATACAACCCACCATTCACGGCAGATTATAGCTGGCCATTCTCATGATAATTTCATCCACCGTCTGTCTGTGCAAGCTGCAAATATTTGCCTCTTTCTACTTTATTTATTCATTTATTTTTACACAGAACAGCGCCTGCGCAAGACGTTTCTGGTCAGATCTGGAAATTTTAATATGAAAGATATGGAAGCCCATTTCAGCAACTGACAAAAAAATTAAGAAAGATAATTGTGAATTTTTATCTCACAATTCTGACTTCTTTTCTCACAATTGTAAGATATAAACTTGAAAATGCATGTCATAAAGTCCAATTCTGAGAGAAAAAAAAGCGCAAAAAAAAGCGCAATCTTGATAACACCATATTGAGCAACTATAGACCAATATCAAATCTTCCTTTCATAGGTAAGATTATTGAAAAGGTAGTTTTTAATAAGATGAACAACTACTTAAACTCAAATGGATACCTGGACAATTTTTAATCTGGTTTCCGAGCGCATCACAGCACAGAGACAGTGCTTATTAAGATAATAAATGATATTCAATTCTGATTCTGGCAAAATATCAGTGCTGGTACTACTAGATCTTAGTGCTGCGTTTGACACTGTTGATCATAACATACTTCTAGAGAGACTGGAAAACTGGGTCTGGCTTTCTGGGATGGTACTCAAATGGTTCAGGTCATACTTAGAAGGGAGGTGTTATTATGTGAGTATAGGAGAGCATAAGTCTAAGTGGACGTCCATGACATGCGGAGTCCCACAAGGCTCAATTCTTGAACCACTCTTGTTTAGCCTGTATATGCTCCCATTAAGTCAAATAATGAGAAAAAACCAAATTGCCTATCACAGCTATGCTGATGATACCCAGATTTACCTAGCCTTATGTCCAAATGACTACAGCCCCATTAACTCTCTCTGCCAATGCATTGATGAAATTAACAGTTGGATGTGCCAGAACTTTCTTCAGTTAAACAAGGAGAAAACTGAAGTCATTGCATTTGGAAACAAAGATGAAGCTCTCAAGGTGAATGCATACCTTGACTCTAGGGGTCAAACAACTAAAAATCAAGTCAAAAATCTTGGGGTGTTTCTGGAGACAGACCTTAGTATCAGTAGTTATGTCAAAGCAGTAACTAAATCAGCATACTATCATCTCAAAAACATTGCAAGAATTAGATGTTTTGTTTCCAGTCAAGACTTGGAGAAACTTGTTCATGCCTTTATCACCAGCAGTGTGGACTATTAATGGTCTCCTCACCGGCCTTCCCAAGAAGACCATTAGACAGCTGCAGCTCATCCAGAACGCTGCTGCCAGGATTCTGACTAGAACCAGAAAATCTGATCATATCACACCAGTCCTCAGGTCCTTACACTGGCTTCCAGTTACATTTAGGATTGATTTTAAAGTACTTTTACTCGTTTATAAATCACTCAATGGCCTAGGACCTAAATACATTGCGGACATGCTCACAGAATACAAACCTAACAGACCACTCAGATCATTAGGATCGAGTCAGTTAGAAGTACCAAGGTTTCACACAAAACAAGGGGAGTCCGCTTTTAGCTATTATGCCATCCGCAGTTGGAACCAGCTTCCAGAAGAGATCAGATGTGCTAAAACATTAGCCACATTTAAATCCAGACTCAAAACGCATCTGTTTAGCTGTGCATTTGTTGAATGAGCACTGTGCTACGTCTGAACTGATTGCACTGTTTTTTTTTTTCTATGTATAATCATTTTCTATTCTTAACTGTTTTAAATTCATTTTAAATCAAATTTTTATGTTTGTTTTTAAATTCCTTGTTTTTATTGTTGTGATTATTATTTTTTTCATTCCTTGTTTTTATTAATGACTATTTTACTTCCTTTTATGTAAAGCACTTTGAATTACCACTGTGTATGAAATGTGCTATATAAAAACAACTTGCCTTGCCTTGCCTTCTAATTTTAAAGCAACAGTTTAGACAGGACCCTTTTCTATTCTAACATGACAATGCTTCTGTGTATAAGGCAAGGTTCAAAAAGAAATGATTGATTTAGTCAGTGTGGAAGAACTTGACTGGTCTGCAGAAAGTCAAGTCCTAATCCAAGCTGAACACCTCTGGTGTGACTTTAAATGCAGATCTTGAGCCAAAAATGCATCACCAAACACCAATGACTTGTACATACACTATATGAACGTATTGGGACACCCGCTTCTTTAGAACAGAAAAAGGCACTTCCAAAACTGTGGCAACAAAGATGGAAACATAATTCATGTATTTAAAAATTGTATTTCCATCTCTGTTGCAACAGTTTTGGAAGTGTCTAAAATGACTGTACCCATATGTACAAGTCATTGGTGTTTGGTGATGAGTTTTTGGCTCAAGATCTGCATTCAAAGTCACACCAGAGGTGTTCAGCTTGGATTAGGAATTGGCTTTCTGCAGACCAGTCAAGTTCTTCCACACTGACTAAATCAATCATTTCTTTTTGAACATTGCCTTATACACAGAGGCATTGTGATGTTAGAATAGAAAAGGGTCCTGTCCAAACTGTTGCTTTAAAATTAGAAGCACACAATTCCCTAGAATATCATTATATGCTTAAACATTAAGATTTGTACTCATGGAAATTACTAAAGTAGTCAAACCTGTCCATTAGAAGGGGTGACCCAATACTTTTGGCAATATAGTGTATATATACGCATATGTGTGTTTTTTTTGTTTTTTTTTTGATAACTGCCTTAAGATATTAATATAAATTCACTGACCTGTGCATCCATCTATGTGTGTGTGTGATTTACTCAATGTGAATCCATCACAAACCAAACGTCACATGGCTGTTCTCATGCATGTGAGGTTTCCGTCAGGTTATGTCTCGTCTTTCCTAGACAGGAACTAGTTTGAAGAGGAACCCGCTGGCTACTGTCTCATAGAATAACAGCAGAGGTACTACAGCCAGGTGTGTGTGTGTGTGTCATTCTGTCTCTATCTGTTAAACACACACACACACACACACACACACACACACACACACACACAGAGAGAGTCTTTCCTGTCTATCTGTCTTCCGACAGCTTAGGAAAATGTTCTGAGAACACATTAGTCAAGCTAACGAACGGACACACGGCCTGCCTCACCTCCATATTAATCTGTGTTTACCGTGCTAACGTCTCCTCTACAGGATGCCTGGCTCCAGAGTCTGACACGCAATGAATCGTGAGTACCGTTGCCATGGGAGCAGGTTGCCATGGGACGGGCGGCGCATTAACGGATCGACGTTTGACCCGCAGCTCAGAGGCCGCGTCCACCGGGAGACCAAATGGCTGGTTAACCCACTTGACAGTTCTGATTCTCCAAAAGCAGGCCAGCAGACCAGACCAGACGAAACGAGACGGAGGGGAAGATGTACCGGGACAGAGCGCTCCGCCGACTCATTATTAGGATGAATGAGTTTGTGAAATTCTTCTAAACCAGATGACAGAATTAAATGGGAACAATCGCTAATTCTCTAAACAGTTGCATCACTTTTGCGTGTTATGAGAGTCTGCATAATGCTGAGACAGTTCACGTTCATATAAGTGACCTAACCTTATTCACACTATTTTTGTTTTTGAAACTCTTCTGCTCACCAATAGTACATTTACATCATGTAAAAATATGAAATATTATTACAATTTAAAATAAGTGTTTACTATGTGAATATATTGTAAAATGTCATTTATTTCTGTGACCAAAGCTGAATTTTCAGCATCACTACTTCAGTTTTTAGTGTCACATAATCCTTCAGAAACCATTCTAAAGTGCTGATTTGCTGCTCATGAAACATTTCCGATTATTATCACTGTTGAAAACAGCTGTGCTGCTGAATATTTTTGTGGAAACTGTGATACATTTTATTTTTCAGGATTCTTTGATGAACAGAAAGATCAAAAGAACAGCATTTATTTGAAACAGAAATCTTTTGTCACATTAAATGCCTTTACTGTCACTTTTGATTAATTTAATGCATCCTTGTTGAATAAATGTATTAATTTCTTTCAAAAAAATGATTTAAATTAAGTCATATTGGCATACTGTACTTTTCCAGTGTGCTATATTTTAACATATTCATGATTCATGTGCTGTATCAATTTTAATTTACTTTTAATTTATTTACGAGTAATAATTCATGACTGCATTTGCACTGAAATTGCTTATTTGCCAGTCACAGATATTGATCAAATCATTTATGACAAATAATCAATTTCCTGAAACTTTAACAGCACGAGTGCATCCCCCTCGAACCCTCAGGCTATTTTGGAGAGGTCATTAGACTAGTAGAACTAACTCAAGTGTTTACAGATCTCTCTCTGCCCTCTGTGATTTTACATCATCTTCAAATCAAGAAATCTCCCAATCTTCCAAAACGGTTTGAATAAGCCGTGCCGTGCCGCTCCTGCAGTAAATACATAAGCTGCAGGCATTAAAGATTCACAATGAAGTATCAGACAAACCGAACCAGCCATAAGCCAAATGCTAAATTCCTACCGCATGCTCAGACTCAGTGAATTTATAATACAAGAACAGGATCGGAGGAGAGAGATTTTAAAAGAAATAGCTTGAGATCTGTTTGCCCTGCGGTGCCGGACAGGTATTTGTGTTAGTGTTTAGATTACAGTCAGCAGAAATACATAATGCCCTTATTCATTCAGCGCCTGGAGATGTTGAAAATGCATCTCGTCTGCTTTCTTATTCCAGTCAGGGTGTAAACGCACAGCTCTGAATGACTTATTGGCCTTCCTCACATACTTGTGCCTGCCAGGAGGAGAAAAATCACAAACCGGATCTGTTTAACGTCTCAGACTGAACCAAGATGAAATGGAGTGCAAATTGAGACTTTTACTGAAGTGTTCTGCTTCTAAGATGTTTCTCCTGAGCAAAAAGACTCCGGTAATCTCATGTGTGTCTCCTCTGATTTTCACTACATGATTATCGTGGCCAAAAGATTTCACAATAACGATATCACGATATCTATAGAAATCTTGAAATAATTTTTTTTTTCTTTTTTTTCTTTTTAAATATCACGATTGTCAATACTTGTATATTGCGACGCCCCTACTTCAAATGTATGATTTTATATATAAATGCAGCATGTTATGGTTTCAAAATCACTGGTCACCTCCTCAGTTACAGTATTTACCCTTATGACACAAAAACAATTTCCTGAAAGAGTCAAGAATTTGATGTAATTCTCAAAGTTTTCTCTCTAGGAGCGTCCCAGCTTTACGTGCTTTACGTGCTTTTTACCACTACCATTGCACATATTTATTATTGCATACATTTTGACCTGCTGGACCATAAAACAGGAAATCTGAAATCTGAAATCTGTTTTATTTTTCCTAAATTTTACTGGATTTCACTTTAATGGTTTATTTAAATTTTGACAATCATCAAAAATTATGTGTAAACAATAAAAAAATCCAGCTGGACTGTGTTTTCTCCACACACTCATATTCTACATAATTGACTTTCTTCCTTCACAGATTTTCTTACTTCCAAGCTTCATGCATATCCTGTTTTACCCTCACAGTTTCAAAGTTTGGCTGGTTCATTCTCTAATTGAGTCTGTAGTTCTTCTATATTCTGTTCTGATATCAAGAGCTACTCTAGTCTAATTAACAAGTTAAAAATGTAATATATATATATATATATATATATATATATATATATATATATATATATATTTTTTTTTTTAACAACAATAGTTACCAATGAAATATGCTTTATTTTTTATTTTTAAACGTAATAAAATAAAATAAAAAATGTTAGGCTGCACAAAAGAGGCTTAGAGTTTAAATTAAAACCTTAAATTAAAACCATTATTCCTTAAAAATAATGTTTTAATAAACTGTATTACTATTGTTGTTGTTGTTAATTAAAGAAGTACACAATACAGTATAATATAATATATTTCTGTCACAATTTCTTCAAGTTAAACGGAACTTTTATTTTTGGCAGGCTGTACTGAAGAGCTTTGAGTTCCTGTATATCTGACGACAGCATTTATCAAATAAAATGAAGCTGATTGTTCGCACAGAGACACACAGAACATGCAGGCTTCATATTTCAGTAGCCGTCATTTTGCATTTTAATATTTATAGACACGTGTCCATATCACTATGAAGCACAATGTACAGACCTACTTTTGATTTATTCATCCAAATTTTGCCAGATTCCATAATAATCTGCATTACAGAGTAAATTCCATTTTACAACTATTTCAGCTATTTCCACTGATTTTACTACTGTGATACAGACAGTAGCAACTACACTCAGATCTTAGCATCCAGCTAGAAATGCCCTAGTAACCACCCAGAAAACCCTGGAAATGAGTTTTGCATAGACAAAACCCACTGGTATTTACTTCTAGTTTCTTATTTTGCTACTATATCTGTTGTATCTGTGACTGGGACAATCTGGAGCGTCTGTAAGACCCCTGCATCTTCTTTTTGATCTTCTCATTCCCTCTTTATATGTTCTCCATCTCTATGATTCTCACTTTTTCCATCCCTCAGTCTCTCAACAGATGGTGCACCATGTGGCGATGTGCCCATGTTGAGGTGGGCATCAGGAAAGGGACTGAGGTCGGCCCATGCAGCAGGCATGAGGGACCCACCTGGCACACCGTATACTGCCTGCTGACCATGAGTGAGGTGAGGTCAATAACTCACACCGGACTGGATAGGAAACTACAGAAGTGCAACTACAAAAACAACTCCATTTTCTGGAGCACATTGCATGATGACGCACATCCTCCAATTTAATACTTGGAGTTGTTTCAAAAAGCCCTACTGAATTTAATTTCAATCATCAGAGCTAAAACTCCCTGCGAGTGAATATTAATATCTGCACTCTCGAGTCGGTTGTTTATGGGCTGTTATAAGTGCATTACTGTGAATTAAAGTAGCCGGTAGGAACTGTGGTAATCATGTTAGTGTGCTGAGATGAGTTTAGAAGTGTCACGCTGTCATCCAGCTGGACTGTGTTTTCTCCACACACTCATATTCTACATAATTGACTTTCTTCCTTCACAGATTTTCTTACTTCCAAGCTTCATGTATATCCTGTTTTACCCTCACAGTTTCAAAGTTTGGCTGGTTCATTCTCTAATTGAGTCTGTAGTTCTTCTATATTCTGTTCTGATATCAAGAGCTACTGTATTTCATGTTTTAGATGTTCAGACAGTTTCTGGTATGTCAGTTTAATGTTCAGTGTCACTGTAATTCAGTCAATGATAGTTTGACTTCCTGAAGAGTGAAACACTGTGATGCTTACGAAACAATGGAAGGGTCTGCCTGCAATCACCCAGAACACACTAGTATTGTAGTAGTGATTTTTGCATGGTCAAACACCATTATCATGTAAAAAAATCTAGTTATTTTTAAAAATCACTTTGGTGCCACACTGCCACTACATAGTAACCACCTAGTAACACCCTGGAAACCACACAGTACACCCTAGCATCATAGTTGCAACTTTTGCATGGGCAAACACCATTAACATTTGTAAAATCTAGTTATTTTTATAATTCACTCTGGTGCAACTACCTAGCAACACCCTGGAAACCACCCACAAGACCCTAGCAACCAGATACAGTAGCAACACTCTTGAAACCAGTCACAAGACCCTAGAATTGCAGTTTTGATGTCTGCATGGGTAAACAACATTAGCAGTTTTAAAAAATCTAGTTATTTTTACAATTCACATTGGTGCCACTACATAGCAACCACATAGCAATGCCCTGGAAACTACCTAAAACATCCTAGCAACACCCTGGAAACCACTCACTACACCCTAGCATCATGATTGCAACTTTTGCATGGGCAAACACCATTAACATTTGTAAAATCAGGTTATTTTTTTAATTCACTTTGGTGCTACTACCTAGCAACACCCTGGAAACCACCCAAAACACCCTAGCAACCACCTAGCAGCACCCTGGAAACCCCCACAATGACCTCATATCATGGTTGTGACTTCTGCATGGGCAAACACCATTAATAGTTTTAAAATCCAGTTATTTTGGCAATTCATGTTTGTGTCACTATATAGCAATCACCCACCAAAACCCTAGAAAACACCCAGAACACCCTAGCATTGTCTTCATGAATTAATTTTTGGTGTCACTACAAACAAACCACCTAGCAACACCCTGGAAACCACTTACTTTTGTAAACACCATGGGCAAACACCACTAAAATGACTAAAATCTAGTTATTTTTTCCCTTATTTTTGCACCACAACAGACGCAGAAATAATACACTTCACCCATAATTCACTCATTGTTTTGATACACAAGAGTCCCCGTGGTCTGGTCACCACAACAACAGATGACAAACACATAATGCAGCACCTTCGCAGGAAGCTTTCCCTGCTGCTCCTGCCATTTCTTCATTATGTTAACCAACTGGACGTCACTCACCTTTTCCTGATATTGCCTGCGCGAGGAGTCCAGTGACTGGATCAGCGCCGTGGCGTGGCCGACAAACATGGCGTAGCAGGTCGCACCCACGATCATGCTGAGGATGGTCAGCCACACGTCTGTCATGCCGACAGGCGGGTACATGCCATATCCAATACACAGCATGTGGCTCATGGCCTTGAAGAGAGCGTAAGAATACTGCTGACCCCACGTGTCGTTCTGAAAGGAGAGAGAGACAGAATGAGAGACCATCACAAACAGTTTATGTCCACCGCAGAGATGAACTATACCATGTTTACTGATATACCTTAATATTTATGATATATTCACAATGACTTTGCTGATGATGTAAAAATAAACATTATAATATGTGTGATGATTATTCTTTTTTCTCCAATTCAAGACCTTTCCATTAGACTCATTTCAAAATACATTATTATCGTTAACTAAAACTGAAACTGAAAGTAAAAAGCATTAAAAAATGTATTACTTGAAATAAAATAATTGTTAACTGAAATAAAATAAAACATATATTTCAGCCAAGGCAACATTTCTGATTTTAACTTAGTTTATCTTGATGTTCCAAAATAGCTAAAAAGAAACTGAAATAAAAATGAATAAAAACTATATAGACATAGAAAAAACTACTAAAATGACATAAACACACAACAAAATTGCTAAAACTTTAACTAAAATTAAAATGTAAAATATAAAAATGAAAATGGATTCAAAATATTAATACATACTAATAATAGGATCTCTAAAATAACACCTAATTTACAAAAATGGCATTGATAAATTCAGTGATTTAGTTTACATGTTTTAATGTATTCAATAATCTGATCCAGTTTTTGTTTATAAAATGTTACGGAAATCATGTTACAGAATCTCTGTCTAATTTGTATTATATTAAAAAGTTTTATTTATTTAATTTATTAAATTTAGGTAAATATTTTTTGTTATTACTTGTGCTATACTCATGAAAATAAAAGAAATTTATTAAATATCAAAATACCTTCATCATATTAAATGAAAAACAGTTTGTAAAACATGCTTTGATTATTTTTTAACTTAGACCATTTCCATGTTTTATTTCTTGCTTTGCAACTTTAAAATAAACAAATTTAGAGAAAATAAACATTAAAACATTTTGAATGCATAAATAAAGATATACATCAAACATCATGAAAAGGCTGAAAAATATTATGGTACATGAAACAAAAAGTTCAAACACTTGCAATGACTGCATGAATATGAATCCAGATTGACTCCTGAGAGTTTGTGGTGGCAGAAAACACTGTGACATGAAATTAAAATACGACCGAATGAGGCCGAAAAAAAAGAGAAATCCGAGCTGGAGAAAAGTGGGTCAGCTATTTAGAAAGATGTGAAATTTCTGCGTCTCTCTAAAATAGTGAATAAATTACCCTTGTCCTGTGGATGTGTGCGTGAGTCCGTAAGGAATCAATATTGGCTCCGTCTGAGGTGACATGTCCAGATTGCTTTCAGACTCATTTCTGTAGGGGCTCAATCCTGAGAGAGCGACAGCTTATTACAGCTCTCCAAAAAGAGGAAAAAGATCATACCGTTTCATAATGACAGCCCCGTCACTGGAATAGCTGGATCTAACAACCTAAAGGAGCTGCGGGCGTTAAAAGTGAATTTGAAAAGATACAGCGTGGCCCTATTTGACTTTAATACACGAGTATATATTTAAAATCCTGAGAAAATGGAGGAAATCATCACCTGAACTTCAATGTACACTAATGTAATAACATTAGTTAATGCAATAGCTAAAATGAACTAACAATGACAATTAATTTTTTTTTACAGCATTCATCAATCTTGTTAATATTTGTAAAGATACAATTGTTCATTGCTTGTTCATGTTAGTTCACACTGCATTCAAGGAATTGTTCTCTCAAAAATGAACATTTACTGAATATGTGCTCACCCTCAGGCAATCCAAGATGTAGATGAGTTTGTTTCTTCATCAGATTTGGAGAAATGTAGCATTGCATATCACCAGTGGATCCTCTGCAGTGAATGGGTGCCGTCAGAATGAGAGTCCAAACAGCTGATAAAAACATCACAATAATCCACAAGTAATCCACACCACTCCAGTCCATCAGTTAACATCTTGAGAAGAGAAAAGCCGAGTGTTTGTAAAAAAAAACAAATCTATGATTAAGACGTTATGAATTTATGAGTTAAATATGAGTCCATAATCCACACTGAAAAAAATGATTCATTGAATTTACTAATTTTTTTTAAGGTAAGTGGTTGCAAACAATTTATTTTAGCAACATTTTTAAAAAAATGTTGAAAGGTAGTCAACTAAATTTGTTTATTTAAATGTAGCTAAAATAAACTGATTGCAACCATTTACCTTACATTTGTTTTTTAGTAAATTCAATGAATCATTTTTTTCAGTGCATAATAACGCTTCCTCCATCCTGTGTTGTCCTCTCACATCAAAATCCAAAAACATATTTGTGTTTTGAACTGTTTTGGCTTGTAAACAGTGCTTGATCTGTGCAGATTTCTCTCCATATTCAGACAAGACATCTTTTTCACAGGAGGAAGCATTATTATGGATTATGGACTTATTTTAATTGGTTTGATTTTTTCTTTTAAACACGCAGCTTTTGTCTTCTCAAGATGTTAACTGATGGACTGGAGTGGTGTGGATTACTTGTGGATTATTGTGATGTTTTTATCAGCTGTTTGGACTCTCATTCTGACGGCACCCATTCACTGAGCAAGTGACGTAATGCAACATTTCTCCATATTTGATGAAGAAACAAACTCACCTACATCTTGGATGGCCTAAGGGTGAAGACATTTTCAATAATGATTATGATTGGGTGAACTATTCCAATAACTAATGTTAACAAATGCAATTGTAAAATTGTAAAAATACATTAATTTATGTTGAAATTAACATTATTGAATGCTGTAGAAGTATTGCCATTGTTTGTTTATGTTAACCTATAAAACGGTTGGTTAAAGGTGAAATTAACCAAAGTTATTATTTTCTGGTGTTTGGCACTGGCTGAGTGTTGATTTTAAACCCCGGTGACATAAAAAAAAATAATGGTAAGTGGCTTAAAATACTAAACAGAGCAAATCAAGTATGCTTTTTTACAATAATCTCACAGTCTGTGTGGGCCCGCAGTGCGTTTGTTGTCTGCGCACCTCCCTGCTGACTGATAACGCACTTGTTTGAATCTGATCACTGGCTTTATGTTATTGTAGGACCGGGACAATCACGGACCACCAATTACCCCTCAGGGAAGCTGGCGAGCCACCGCAGGCCTCATCGATAAACCATGGCAGATCCTGAGAGGACTTTTGCCAATCTCGCTCTCGTCGGGATGATTCAGGGTCACGGCTCGGGTCTCTGGCATTCAGCTAGAGAAACTAAATCTAATGGGCGTCAAGAACAAGACTGTCCTCTCTCTCTGGACACTGGGGACTTGGTGGCTGCATGTCCCCTTGACTAAAAACAGGAGGAAATTAAAGCCCAGCTCACCAGAGCATTGTCAATACTAGACGGATATCGAATTAAGGCTGTAGAAAAACCACAATCTGACACGTCACCTCACTAACTCAGCCGCCTTATGTAGGAACACAGTTTACTACAGAAATACAGGCCTTCACTAGTGCTGATATGAGTCATTTGACATAATGGAAATGCATATATCACAATACAGTACATAATAATAAAAATTCAATAATAATTCAACTAAAAATGGTTAATTATAATAATAATGTTTATATGAATTCTCTATATAATATATTATATATATATAACATATATTGTAAAAAAAAAAGTCCCTTAAAAACAGTCAAATGACTGGCAGCTATGGCTGCCAAACAAAAACTGTAAAATTAAAGTAAAATAGCGTAATTAAAACAAGGAAAAATCTGTAAAATAACAGTTTTTTTCTGTAAAACCTTAAAAAACCTTAAATTTCTGTAAAATTATTGTTTCTGCACTTTATTTCACTTGAGATATTTTACTGTAGTTTTACGTTTTTTGTTTGGCAGCCATAGCTGCCAGTTTAGTTTAATTTAGTTTAGTTTAAAAAAACAGTAACATTTATTAATAATAAAATACTAATACTAAAATTATATATATATATATATATATATATATAGCTATATAGTGCACTTTTTTGAGTGTGTGTATATATATATATATATATATATATATATATATATATATATATATAATTTATTAATAATATCTTATCTTATTATATATATCTTAATTCGCCTGATACATTTACAATTAAATATGTAATATGTAATTACTTGTAAGTACTTCAATGCACTTCATTGTTATAATGTACTTCAAAAAGTACTTCATCTCATCTTGATGGACACAAATCAAAAAATCAGATAAATGATAAAGGAATAGCAAGTCAGTGCAAAAAATCACTTAATTTTATGAAACGCTTCATTTCAAAACAAAGGACTCAAAATGATTATGCAACAGGTAGTTCCTACATTTCTAGACAGATTTTACCGTCACGACACATACAGTCATACCGGCCCTAACTCAAGGTGAGGTTAAAATGCGCATACTCTGAGGTGAAGAGGCCCTGTGGAAGCAGCTCCTGATCGCAGGACAGACAGATTGTGTTTGCAAACACTCACCACCATCTTGTTCTTGGACACCCAGCAGTCGGCGGGGAAATCCTGTAGCATCGGCACCAGGAACTGCAGGCATCCGTCCCAGTGACAGAGCAACAGCATCATTCCAATCAAGTTGACGATTCGCACCATTGCGCTGGCCAGGTCATAGGTCATATGAAAAATCTGAACGGGGCAGAAGCAGAGACAGGACATGTTGGACACAAGCCGTCACACACTGGTCAATGAATGTCACTGATATTTGAAACAGGGCAGAGTATCACCGACTACCTTACAATGCGTAACGTAAAACCTGGAAATGCTGCTTTAAATACTTAGACATACAGTACATTTTTCATGAATTGAACTGAAAGGTATTATATGAATATACACATAAATAAAACAAAAGTATTTAAATAATCAATGCAATAACATAAGAAAAATAATTGCAACAGTATATATAATTTAATCTACACAGTCCTAATTTGAAATGACTGCATTTTAAAGCATTCAGTGGAAGTTAAATTAACATTTGCACTAGTAAAAAACAGAAAACCAACACTTTAAAATCAATTTAACTGATATATAAGGCTGAACGATATTCTATGATATAATTTGGTAACATTTTACAAAAAGGTTTCATTATGAACAATACAGAATTTATTATTCTTAGTTATACATTATTAAAATCAAAAGTTGTATCTGTAAACATTAGTTAATGCACTGTGAAATAACCTGAACATTTTTTTTAAATAACATTAATGAAGGTTAATAAATGCGGTAAAAATATTGCTCATTAAGCATTATAAACAAATGACAACTTATTGTGAAATGTTACCTAAAATTTTTTATATAATTTATAAAATATTTATATAATTTATATAATGTAATTATTAATTAAGGTTAATATGTAAATATAAAAAGTAATTCACATATTAAATTATAATAAATTATAACATTTTATATATAATCATTTAATGATATGTAAATTATACACACACACGCACATGCACCTATAAATTCACATATTTAATCATACAAAATTAAAAAATTATATAGATTATAAAATAATAAAATAATATAATAAATATTTTATATATAAATGTAAATTATATAATTACAAACAATTTATACATTTTAAATATATAATATGACTATAAATATATATTAAATATATTAATATGTTTTAAACATATATAATATCTATTAAAATTTATATATATATATATTTATTTATTTAGAATAATCACAATTCTGAATGTTCACGAAAATTCATGAAAGAATTCAAAAAACATTTTGGAATCATATTGTGATTCCCTGAATGAAGATCGAATGATGAATCTCCTAAAGATTCCTACACTTATGGAGCACAGTCTACAATTGCTCTGCTTTAGTGTGTGTGTGCGTGTGCGTGTGCGTGTGCGTGTTAGAGACATGGCTACTTTCTGAATCACTAACAAGTTAAATAATTGAAAACAGGACAGAACAAGTCCAGGCTCCTTCCGTTCTGCCATGAGTGACAGAGAGAGAGAGAGAGAGAGAGAGAGAGAGAGAGAGAGAGAGAGAGAGAGAGAGAGAGAGAGAGAGAGAGAGAGAGAGAGAGAGAGAGAGAGAGAGCTGAAGAAAGTGAATGGCTAATCCTAATGTCAAGTATCCTCTCGAGAAGCCGCCGGTCAGTTGGGTGTTAATGGCCTCTACAATTGAAAGCTACTTAATGTGAGTGAAGCCACAGCATGCACTGCTAACTGCACCGGTGCTTATTAAAAACCACTCGAGTTGCTTTAAAACACAGCTTTTAAAAGCTTATGTGAGAGGAATATGCTCACATGATGCTATTGTTATTGAGTGACGAGAAAAGCCCTATAAATCAGTCTCTCTCTCTCGTCCATGGTCAGGCGGTGATTATTGCTCGTATGTTTGTCTTTAATAACTCTTTCCTCTGCCAGGACAGTGTAATGACAAACAGAGCATTACGTCACTCTGGCTCGTTCTGAGCACAGAGAAACAGCATGAGCTCGGATTAAATAATTGGCTCTCTGTAACATTAACTAGCTATAAAAGCATCTGAATTAATCATGCAGCGATGTGTAAAAGTCACCCTCATTACCGACTGTCTGCCTTTACTGCTGTATCATCACAGACAGACAGACAGCGAGAAAGAGACAACACTAGAGATAAAAAGAGAAAGACATTTCAGATTCAAGCGATAATACAAACTAATGCATATGCATATGAATGTACAATTCGTTTAAATGGCAGCATCTTCATTCAGCTTTGGGGTCAATGAAGAATCAGGAAAACTGAGATGATGAAAAAAAAAAGTCATGTACAAATCTAGTTCAAGTTACAAGTTCTTAAAAATGTAACTGTTGTATTTGTTAAATTTGTTTTTGAACAAAACAGTAGCAAAAAAAAAAAAGCGTTATGTTAAAAATATAACATTAATATTAATTTTTATAAAAGAAGCATAAAAGCATCTGCTAAATGACTAAATGTAAATGTAAATATTGAAATTAATATTCATGTCAATGTTAATATTAATATTAATGTTAATATTAACAATACTACTACTAATAATAAATTATTATTATTATTGATGATGATGATAATAATAATTTATTATCAGTACTAGTACTAGTAGCAGTAAAACATAAAAACAAAACAATAACATAATAATACTTTAACAGCATCATCATCATCATCATCATCATCAATATTCATAATATTAAGACAAATAGTAATAATAATAATAATATGATAAATTATTATTGTTATTATTATTATTATTATTATTTGTCTGAATATTATGAATATTGATATTACTAATGATGATGATGATGGTTATCATAAATAAAAAATTAATTCAATTTATTTATTTTAAAATAACATTTTTAGGGGGGTTACAGCATATTTGTATTTATTTATTTATTTGTTTATTTTTTTTAATTAAAAAAATGAATAGATCCATTCACATCACTGTATCTTTGTCTTCCTGAAACCCCAATATTTCTCATGAATACATTAAAACGTCAAATTATGGCACGATTTATCCAGATATTGCTTATGGACACAAGACACACACACACACACACACACACAACACACACACAACACACACACACACACACATTGTATATTCATATAGGTAGGCAGCTCACTAGGGTTTTGAACACAGCCGAAGGACTGTTTGCTCTCTCTCCTGTCTTTCTACGCACTTGGACTCTAATAAATTAGCATGGTGAAATGGAAACAGACTGGAGTGCAATTAAAATGAGAAGTGCTCTGGGTAGATTGTGGAAATCCTCTCTAATATGGGCTTATTATAAAGTCATTATTGTGAATCAGGGGAATGAAGACTAATGTGTCTTGTCTGAACGGCGAGGGACGAACCTATGAATGTATAAATCACCAAAACTACAGAGGCTTTTTGACCATCTCTCTCTCTCCCACAGAGTGATGGACGCTCAGTCGGTCTGAGTCTAATTGACACGAGACACGTTAACGATGAGAGCATCACGCGGCGACCAAACATCTCAGCGCTGATTGACGAAGCTGATGAGAAATGAGAGAGACATACAGAGAAACAAACAGAAAGACTCAAATCTAGCAGATCTGGTTTCAGCACATGAGCGATGGGAAAATGAATCAATGAAGGAGTGAAGAATGACAGAAAATCTTAGAATTATCAAACGAGACATCAGGTTCACAATTAATCTGAAGATCCAGAAGAGAAAAGACATTTTAGAGAAGAAAAGCCTGTCTGTCTCATTCAGTACCGAATAAACTATATTTATAATCAAATCATCTTTCAGCTCGTCCACCATCATGTTGCAATGCATTACACATTAGACATCTTTAAAATACAGCATGACGCTTGCTTATTTTTTTAACAACATTTGCAATGGAAAAAATAGAGAGAACATTATCAGAAACATGGAAAGAATATTTCTTAGAAGTCTTTCTGTTGTAAAACTGAGCCACGGTGAAAGAGCAGACTCGATCCGTCAGTATGTTTATGTCCAGCGCGCAGTGAATGAAAGACCAGACAAGAGTAATCACTGATGAAGGAGCTTTCTCTGAGAAATACTGTCATGCTGTGTGCGAAATCACAACACCATCCTCACAGCCTAACCCTACATCAAGTGTTTCACAGTGTCTGCAGACCTAAACAAACCTACCAGAACTGTCAAACATCCAGTCAAAGTTACATCCAACTGCCTTAAAAATAATAAAAAATAGTAATAATAATATTCATCCATTGAAAGCTATTTCATCTGCTATTTAAAGGGGTCCTATTATGCTCTTTTACAAAGTCTTGATTTTGTTTTGGGGGTGTACTAGAACATGCTCTCATGCTTGGTGGTTCGAAAAACGCATTTTTTTTAACATAATTTACATTATTACAATACCTCTCTTCAAAGCCTGGCACAAACGGCTCGATTAGTTCCGGCTTTGATGAAAGCCCGCCTTCCGAAAAACGAAATGTGTTGAGATTGGTTAGCTGTCCCAGTGCGTTGTGATTGGCGAACAGCTTAGACGTGTTTCAGCACTGCCACGCCCACTTGCCAAAACAGCAAGTTCCGTCTGGCTTCAATATTGCCATATCAACTGCATTTACTATGTACAGATAAGTGCAACGGTAATATGTATTATGTTTATTGTTCTTTAATTCTAACATTATAACTTGAATTGCAGTGAAACTGTTATACAGTTGAATTTATTTATACCATAGTCCACAGACACTCTATTTGTGGCAGCATATATATGCAAATTCATTCTCTACCAGCAGGAGGCGCTGTTGGAGCAGAATACCCAAGACATGTCACTCGTATAGTTTTGAATGGGGAAAAACATAGACATGTATAGAAGCCCCATTCGACCGCTCCAGGCACGTAGATGCGGCCGCCATCTTGGAATGGTATTTTTGACGTCATTCACCATACTGTAGGTTCGCACAGAGCCGTTGAGCCGTTCTATGCAGGATTGTGGCATCTTTCAAATATCCAGTGATTACTATGGTGAATGACATCAAGTTTACCGCTACAATATGGCGGACGGCTTACGTATAGCGGCCCATAGAAACAGTCGCTAATGAGGCATCTACGTAAATATATCTATGGGGAAAATGCAACGCTTAACATGGCTGCTCAATTACTGGAAGCCCCGCCTTCTGAGCAAAAGAGCCAATCGCTATTCGGGAAAGTCAATGCGTCACTGCAGCGTTAGAAGTCCCGGTTGCTATAGAAACAGCATTCTGAGACATGCGCCTAGGACTGCGCATGCACACTGGCTGATCTAGCCTGAAAAACAAGCTTTTTATAACGCTATCTGAGCAAAGGAAAAAAACATTTATGACACAGTTGTTGTCAGATTTCATTGGTGATTTCAAATATGAAATTTAATTGTAAGCTTAGTGAACAGTTTGGGAGAATTTGATGTTTCCCCATACAAAGTGATAGGAGCTGCCCGAGAGGCATTTCAGAGATGGCTGCCGAGTGACATGACTTGTCTTAATGAGACTTTGTGTTGAAGTGGCAGAGATCGAGGTTTCTCCAGTAACGCTGTACACAAAGTAGAGCTCCTCTCACAAACGCTGCTTTATCAGACATTACATGAAAGATGAAAAGAAAATGACATCCAAAATTTTCTGAAGACAGTCGGTTTCTTTCAGAAATACAGTGATATAAAAACACCCGCACCGTGTTTCGATTTTGAAACGTGCAGTGCTCATGTTTATTCAACGAAGTCAAAGCCTTTTGGAAAATCTATTTGTGGTGGTCAGTTCTGATATTGTGGCGAGCGCCACAAATAAATCAGTGTATGAAAAACACTGTAGTCTCATAATTTAAGGGTAAATTCTGCAGATTACATCATTGTCCAGTATTGTACTGTCAGCAATTTATAAAAACGTTTTCATAAACGTAACATTTACATACATAATTAGGCTATTTAGGTGCATGTGTAATAACTTGCGAAAACCTGACGCTAAAGCAGCACTTCTTCTTTGTTTGTTGTCTTGTCTGATGCACTCTAACCATGACCAAAGCCACTAGAAGGTAAGCCTGCAACCATTAGCTGAAAAAGCGTAACGGCTAAAGCTAACGCTTCCGGTCTGGCAGTACGTGAGAAAGGAGACCAGAGGCCGTTTTTTTGAATGGATGTCAATGGAGGAGAGGCTCGACTACGCTGAATAAACAGCTTTTTAGAGGAAACGGCTTATCATTTAAAAAATCCACAGCCTATCTGCTAATCTTCAACATGTTTTATACTAAAAAATACTTTTGGAATGAACTATTTTTAGAGTTTACCACGAAAAAAATGCCGTTTCATAAGAGAAGTCACTGACTTTTTGCGACAGGTGGGATTCAGTTTACGGCACTTCTCATTCATTCCTACGGGATCCGTAAACGGCGACTGAGAGTCGCACAACTCTGACTGAAATTCAATGACGTCAATACTGTAATGTGATTGGTTATCAAGGCACATGTGATCCGAGTTGACGTTACGCTTTCTCCAATAGTAAATAATACAGACCCTCTCATCTCCCAAAATCTCTGCCACGACTTCGCCGTTCGTTGTAGTTCTTGAAAAGGGATTTTTTAAAAACGAAATATCTCCATTTGGAGTGGACTTTGAGATTTGTAACTTTGTAGATCTTTTTAACTTTGTAGATCTAAACAAATTAAAAGAAATTAATTAAAATGTTTATGTTTAGAATTTTATTCTATTTTTTTCAAATAGTTGGTTAGCACACAACCAACTATTTGAAAAAAAAAAAAAATTAAATAAAAATAAATACAATAAAAATAATTTAAAAGAAATTAATTGAAAGAAATTATGTAAAATGTTTATGTTTATAATGTCAATCACCTACTATTTAAATAAATAAAAATAAAATAAATACATTAAAATAAAACAAACAAACTAAAAAATATATATTGTTATACATTTTTTCTTTCAACCAGGAACATGTTTAACACTAATTAACATGCAATTAAACATACATGTAATGAGATCATGTGACCATAGCTTAGTATTCTATTGTTTGAAATGCATACTAACCAAACACATTTTAACCAAATATTCAAGAATGGAGGGGAGTCTCTTAAAAATATTATGGGGACGATACAGTCTCAGTGTTCACATATTCAATTTGCATACCGTGTATAGCAAACAAACTGAATCCTAGAGGAAATGAATCAGTAGTATGGTAGTATGCCTAGACGACGAGGGTTTTTGATTCTTTAGAGCCCACCTGCTGTGTGAATATATATATTACACAAGTCACATTTGCACATTGGCCTTTTATGTTACCAAACCGTCTTACATCCCTTAATATACTGTTAAACTCAGTTTCTACCTCCTCCTGCAGACTTTATCTCAACCTATGTGTCAGGCGTGACGCCAAACCAGCTTAGAATGACTATATTTGTGTTTTTGCACTGCAGAACCTCAGGAAACTCTGTGCCATATTGAACGCTATGCTTTCCATCCTGAACATCCAATCGCAGTGACACGAGCCGTAAATCAGAACAATCCCAGATGCCGATATTAATAGAGAAGGACTCCCTGCCTTCGCTCAATAAACAAACACAGATGGTCCGGCTACTGAAGCTCCACAACGCCTTCGAAACGATCCCTCACGCAAACTCAGGCCATTGAGAAGCACTCAGAGCCGCTCGGTTCACGCAGAGAGCGCGCTTAAGCTTCGTCGTTTGCATAATACGGGCCGAGAGGGGCTGCTTCAGCTCTTAAAAACATCCACTCCATTAAAACTCCCAGCGATGGCCCAAAAAGGCCCCTGGGTGCTGAAAGTGAAGTTTGTTTGGATGGCCGTGTCAGCGAGAGCATCTGCTGATCACAGGAGTGACTCATTAAGCCTTCATATGAGTCTGATTTAATAACACGCTGACTAACTGCATTCACTCACAGGAGAGCCACATCACAGAAATCAGCATCTTTCAAACTTTTGAGAAGATGATGTATTTAATTGGGAGATTGTCAGCATCAAGGGGTTAGCTTTGCTTTTTGTCAATTAAAATTTTGTGTACATTATTTGAAACATTGAAACAGAATGGAAAAACATCTCGGCAGGATTACCATCAGTCTGCTGTCAATATTTGTACTGTATAAATAATAAATAAAAAGAAATGAAAAGAAATTAATTCAAATGTTGATGTTTAATATCACCACTATTCACCTACTATTTAAATAAAATACATTAAAGTTAAAACAAACAAACACAAACTGTTAATAGAATGTTGTATGTATACTTGGATTATATGCAATTTTCCTTTCATCTATAGGAACGTGTTTTTCTTGACTGAATTAAAGACATATAATGATAAATAATATAAATGATGAATTTAAAGACAGCAAATGTGATGTATACCAAATTACAGAAATAAAAAGAAATCGTTGACAAAGGTTTTTGACAAGATCCTATGATTGACATAAGGAGAAACAAGTTATTAGCTGAATTATATAATTAATTTTATATAATTACATAAGTTTGGGGTCGGTTAGATTTTTTTGAATGTTTTCATTTCAGAAGTCTCTTCTGCTCACCAAGGCTGCATTTGTTTAATCAAAAACACTGTAAAATTTGAGAAATATTATTATAATTTAAAATAACTGTTGTCTGTGTGAATATATGTTAAAATGTAATTTATTCCTGTGATCAAAGCTGAATTTTCAGCATCATTACTCCAGTCTTCAGTGTCACATGATCCTTCAGAAATCATTCTAATATGCTGATTTGCTGCTCAAGAAACATTTCTGATTATCATCAATGTTGAAAACAGTTGTGCTCCTTTTTTTTTGTGGAAACCATGATAAATTAGATTTTTCAGCTTCTTTGATGAGTAGAAAGTTCAAAAGAAGAGCATTTATTTGAAAAAGAAATCTTTTGTTACATTATAAATATCTTTGTCACTTTTGATTAATTTAATGCTTTCTTGCTGAATAAATGTATTAATTTCTTTCTTCAAAGGTACTGACCCTAAACAATTGAATGGTAGTGTATCTCAAAGGTGCCACAGACTCTTTTACAGTGGGTACGGAAAGTATTCAGACCCCCTTAAATTTTTCACTCTTTGTTATATTGCAGCCATTTGCTAAAATCATTTAAGTTCATTTTTTTTCCTCATTAATGTACACACAGCACCCCATATTGACAGAAAAACACAGAATTGTTGACATTTTTGCAGATTTATTAAAAAAGAAAAACTGAAATATCACATGGTCCTAAGTATTCAGACCCTTTGCTCAGTATTTAGTAGAAGCACCCTTTTGATCTAATACAGCCATGAGTCTTTTTGGGAAAGATGCAACAAGTTTTTCACACCTGGATTTGGGGATCCTCTACCATTCCTCCTTGCAGATCCTCTCCAGTTCTGTCAGGTTGGATGGTAAACGTTGGTGGACAGCCATTTTTAGGTCTCTCCAGAGATGCTCAATTGGGTTTAAGTCAGGGCCCTGGCTGGGCCATTCAAGAACAGTCACGGAGTTGTTGTGAAGCCACTCCTTCGTTATTTTAGCTGTGTGCTTAGGGTCATTGTCTTGTTGGAAGGTAAACCTTCGGCCCAGTCTGAGGTCCTGAGCACTCTGGAGAAGGTTTTCGTCCAGGATATCCCTGTACATGGCTGCATTCATCTTCCCCTCGATTGCAACCAGTCGTCCTGTCCCTGCAGCTGAAAAACACCCCCACAGCATGATGCTGCCACCACCATGCTTCACTGTTGGGACTGTATTGGACAGGTGATGAGCAGTGCCTGGTTTTCTCCACACATACCGCTTAGAATTAAGGCCAAAAAGTTCTATCTTGGTCTCATCAGACCAGAGAATCTTATTTCTCACCATCTTGGAGTCCTTCATGCGGGCTTTCATGTGTCTTGCACAGAGGAGAGGCTTCCGTCGGGCCACTCTGCCATAAAGCCCCGACTGGTGGAGGGCTACAGTGATGGTTGACTTTCTACAACTTTCTCCCATCTCCCGACTGCATCTCTGGAGCTCAGCCACAGTGATCTTTGGGTTCTTCTTTACCTCTCTCACCAAGGCTCTTCTCCCCCGATAGCTCAGTTTGGCCGGACAGCCAGCTCTAGGAAGGGTTCTGGCCGTCCCAAACGTCTTCCATTTAAGGATTATGGAGGCCACTGTACTCTTAGGAACCTTAAGTGCAGCAGAAATTTTTTTGTAACCTTGGCCAGATCTGTGCCTTGCCACAATTCTGTCTCTGAGCTCTTCAGGCAGTTCCTTTGACCTCATGATTCTCATTTGCTCTGACATGCACTGTGAGCTGTAAGGTCTTATATAGACAGGTGTGTGGCTTTCCTAATCAAGTCCAATCAGTATAATCAAACACAGCTGGACTCAAATGAAGGTGTAGAACCATCTCAAGGATGATCAGAAGAAATGGACAGCACCTGAGTTAAATATATGAGTGTCACAGCAAAGGGTCTGAATACTTAGGACCATGTGATATTTCAGTTTTTCTTTTTTAATAAATCTGCAAAAATGTCAACAATTCTGTGTTTTTCTGTCAATATGGGGTGCTGTGTGTACATTAATGAGAAAAACAAAATGAACTTAAATGATTTTAGCAAATGGCTGCAATATAACAAAGAGTGAAAAATTTAAGGGGGTCTGAATACTTTCCGTACCCACTGTATATACCCTTAAACATTCAGTGGTAAAAATAGCTGTTCTAAATCAAATAATGATGACTATTCATGACAGTTAAGACTTCATTAAACTCATCTAAGATCAGGGACAATTCCTTTAAAAATGACACTTTGCGATGGCCTTTCATTTCCACCCCATCAATGTCTGCTCACTTTCTGTCACATATTATGCTGCTTAGTTTATTGCTTTCTTTTTTTAAGATTCTGGCAGTTTCACGGTTTATCACATTCTCTCCGTGACTGTGCCTTTAGATGAATCACAATGCATGAAACAGTTGCAGAGCCACTGCACTTTAATCACGATCCAAACAAATGTACATACTGTACATGAGCCGTTTGATGTAAATTACATTTAATTTAAAGCAAAAACAGAATGGTCTGACCTTAGCTTTGTGAAATTATGCTACATAAAACGCAACTGCTTGAAACAAAAACAGCAGATGGATGAATGAGAATGCAAGTTCACTCTGTGACAGCAGGTGGCGCTTATGGAAAAGCAGGGATACAGCATTTCCTTGGTTACTGCTGTGCTTTTAAATACTACATCAGTATGTATTATATGGAGGTAAGATGAAAATTAGTCAGAAGTGTATGTAGATAACAAGGATCTCCTTCTCAACTCATCTTATCTCTCTAGTTTTCCAGTTCAGTCGGTTCCTGCTATGTTCCTCTGCCTGCACTTTCCTCCATCACAAACAGAGTGTAGAAGCTTTTAGGTCTAAAATGCAGTAAAATCAAGTTAAAATAATCAAGTGGTGTTTTCCATTTATTTAAAACACCACACCAGGACGTCTGAAAACATTTTTATAAGGAAACTTATAAAACAAGCAGGATTGTGAACACTGCAATTATATTTAGGCCTGTCACTATCATTAATTAATTATCTGATCATGGCAATTATTTGAGACAACCACAATAACTGTGCAGTTTCAATTTCAATCACACTTTGTCAAAGAATATATATAAAAAAATTGTTCTAAAGTACACAAAGACAGTCAAAGGTCTTCCTTCAAACAAAATTTGTGGGTTTAATCTGACTGCATTATATTATATTATATTATATTATATTATATAAATATTAATTTTTACAGCATTAAAGTAAATCACATGGGCCTATTTTATTATTATATATACAATTAAGCTATTAGGCTTAGACATAAAGACAAGACTGACAATAACAAAACAGAATTAAATCTTTAATTACTAATTATTTGTAGGACAATTAATCATGAAATTTCAATCACATTTTGTCATAGAACATAAAAAAACATTGTTCTAAAGAACACAAAGACAGTCAAAGTTCTTTCTTCAAACAAAATTTGTGGGTTTAATCAGACTGCATTATATTATATTATATTATATTATATTATATTATATTATATTAGCAGAATCAGAAAATCCTACATGAGGATTATTTCAAACATATCACTAATGTACTACTCTGTAAGCATCAGCTTAACAAATGCTGCTCTGAAAACTAGTCTGACAATTTGTTATTGAGACTTTCCCACGTATTTCACACTTCTGACATGTTTTGCACGCTTCTAATAGGAGTCGGTCAATTTGCAGTGTGCCGCTGTGGAAGAGCGCGTGACATGCTGTCGTGAGAACGAACACGGCCCGACTAAATGAGGCAGCAGCTGCGTTCGCCGGATTCACTTCTCACCGCGCACCTCTGAGACCCTGTTCACCCGTTCACTATTGATGCTGAGAGACGAACGCTTCTAATCATCGCTTTAATCACCATCCAAACCCATCCTCAAGAGGACCAGAGAAAATTACAGCCTAATGTTAGCACTCTGCTTTGAAATATTCATTAATTGATACATGTAAGAGTCAACACTTCGATTTCTGCCAAAGCTCGCAGACTGGCTGGAAATGAGAGTCACGAAACATATGCTGCTTCCAGCCTGTGATTTCTGCAAACAGAGAACAAGCTGGATTCTAAAAGCACAAATGAGATCACTTCAGTATCTCAACCACTTCTGCAAGACAACAATGAGATCAAATGGACAGCAAGTCTCACAAATGCCTTAAACTATGCTCATATTTACAAAGATAGAAAATCAAACGTCTGCAGTCAAACATCAGAGATCTCAGTATGAAGAGAACATGATAAGAGCTGCTATCTGCTAATTTCATAGCATGCATTTCTTTTCTACTTATAAATTTTAGGAGAAACATCTCGGTTACATACGTAACCCTTGTTCCCTGATGGAGGGAACGGAGACGTTATGTCGATGATGACATTAGGGGATTCACTTGGGAGCCCCAATCATCTCTGACTTTAAGAGAAAATGCCAATGAATTTTGGCTAGTGGATTTTGCATACCTGAGCCACTCCCCGTGCATACAGGTATAAATAGGCGACAGGTGCATCCACTCTTCAGGTTTTACGCTGAGGAGCTGAGAACTTGTCCCTGGCTGCCAGCAATGGTTCGAGGTTGTGGCATGGGGACATAACGTCTCCGTTCCCTCCATCAGGGATCGAGGGTTACGTACATAACCGAGATGTTCCCTATCTGTCGGTCACTTCGTGTTATGTCGATGACAACATTAGGGGTCTATGGAAAGCGCCACAACCTGAACCCCTTCACAACCCTTATGGCATTGCAAATGTTGACAAGCAGCCACGTGACAGACAAATGCCATGCAAAGGTTGTAACCTTCCCACCGCCCCAGCGCAAATTCACTGCCCTTGGTACCCGCAGGGACCAGAGGGGAGTATAACGCTGTTGGTGATAGCCAAGCCGCTGTTCCTTTCACCACAGAAATTTCTTAACAGAAGGGATTTCGACCTTCAATGAAAGATTGCTTCAAGTCTTTCCTATTTGTTGTTATAGCTCGGCAGTAATGACGGGGAAGCGGGCCTTCCGGAGAAGGGCGTTACGGAGGCCACATCCTACCCGTAGGGAGGTATCATGTGGAGACACTGATATGGATTGACACAGGCCTGGGGCAGTACTACATATGGAATGGGCCTCTGAGGCAGGTCCTACCTGAGAGTAGGGATGGAACGACTGCCAGCAGAGACTGACAGAATGATCTGTCAAACATCTGAATTGCTAGAACTGAGACATCGATAGTTTGAACTGTTTGAAATGAATCACTGAACGTTTGAACTGTTTGAATTGAATCATTGTGTGTTTGAACTGTCTGAATTTAATCTTTGAATGTTTGAACTATCTGAAGTGAATCATTGTGGTCAAACTGTTGAATTAATCATTGAGCGCTTGTTAAATTTGAAGTATTAATGTGAATGGGTGAAAATAACTGCCGATAATTCCTGTCCTTACAAAAAAGTTTGTGTTAATTTCACCTAATTAAGCTGTTCAAAGATTTTCATGGTAAAAGAGGTACCTCTAGGTTAATTGTATAAAGAGTCTATTTGATTGTGTTGAATTGATTTTTGAGAGTATGTACATATGAATTTTGTTTTGTGTGTTTTTTTCTTTTGAATGTTTTTTTGTAAAATACATTTGAATTATTTTTTGTGTGTGTATTAAGAAAGGAGGGCAAATTGGAATAATACCCCAAAGCAAGTTAAACTGGTTATTTCTTGTTTGTTTATTGTTGTCTCTGACTCAAAAGGGTTCACAAGGTTGTTTTTTTTTTAAATCTATGAGAATCCCATGTAGAACTGACTTTAAAGTTTTTTTTTTTTTTTTTACTTATAAGTAATTTATAAGTTGGAACCCCAGCACCAGTCAGTCCGCTACATCATGATGCATACACTTTCAAGGTGGAGGGTGACAGCCTACGCTCCAACCTTTCTTGCAGGAAAGAAAGCACTACTCCAATCGTGCATCTTCGGGGCTCTTCTCGGCGAGAAGAACACCAGATCATGAACAGATTCCACTTCAAGGCAAGAGCTGCCTCGTAGAGAGGGCTCTGGCCTGAGTGAAAGTGTCTTCCACCGCTGGTGGGAGATCACTTTGGTCTGCCGCGTCCCGTAAACTGTCGCTTACAGATATCAGCAGTTATGAGTGGTGAACGTGGTTAAAACACTAAAAACTTCCACTCACCTCCTCCCATTGATGAATGTAGCGTATGAGCCTCGAGAGCCGCAGCAGCCGCAGCAGACTGAGGATCTTGGTGAAGCGTACGATCCGCAGAGCGCGCGCCGTCTTGTAAAAATCCGAATCGATGCGCGTCTCCACAATGAGGAAGATGTAGTCCACGGGGATAGAGGAGATGAAGTCCACCACGAACCATGAGCGCAGATATTTGATCTTGATCTGCTGAGGGTCCAGAATGATCTCCGCGTTGTCCTCCTTCACAATTCCTGTGCGGAAGTTCAGCACCAGGTCCATGAGGAAGAAGGTGTCGGAAACCACGTTGAAGACGATCCACGGTGGCGTGTGCTCGTCCTTGAAGAAGGTGATGCCCACGGGAATGATGATAAGATTTCCCACCATCAGGAGAAGCATGGTGAGATCCCAGTAAAACCTGGAGGAGAATTACAGCGAGAAGTCAGTATGTTTAGCAATGTCACACTGAAAAACTGTACAATTTAGCACCAAATATAAAGTGTTTATGCATGTTCCATCAGTGCCAGGGTGTCCTGGGTGTTTCCATCACCCAAAAATGAGAATTTGCTGAAAATGCAGTCAACCTCAGGTCATCCAAGATGTAGATGAGTTTGTTTCTTCATCAGATTTGGAGAAATGTAGCATTGCATCACTGTCTCACCAATGGATCCTGTGCAGTGAATGGGTGCCGTCAGAATGAGAGTCCAAAAAGCTGATAAAAACATCACAATAATCCACAAGTAATCCACACCACTCCAGTCCATCAGTTAACATCTTGTGAAGCCAAAAGCTGAATGTTTCTCAGAAACAAATCCATCAAGACACTTTTACCTTCAAACTGTTGTTTCTGGCTAAAATACGTAATATGTCCATAATCCATAACAACGCTTCCTCCAATGAAAAAGTCCATCTATTGTTGTCTCTCACATCAAAATCCACACACATATTTATTTAGAGCTGATTTGGACTGTTTTGGCTTGTAAACAGTGCTTGATCTGTGCGTATCACTCTTTCACAAGAGGAAGTATTATTATGGATTATGGAAGCAATGGTTTGAAGTTAAAAGCATCTTAGTGATAGATTTGTTTCTTATAAACATATTATATTATATTCTCAAGACATTAACTGATGGACTGGAGTGATTAGTGATGTTTTTTTCAGCTGTTTTGACGGCACCCATTCACTGCAGAGGATCCATTGGTGAGCAAATGATGTAATGCTACATTTCTCCAAATCTGATGAACAAACAAACTCATCTACATCTTGGATGGCCTGAGAGTGAGGACATTTTCAGCAAAATTTATTTTTGGGTGAACTATTCCTTTAAAGAATATCACTAAAAACCTTCAATCAGCCAATGGTGTCTTCTTAAACTTGCTGAAAGACACATAATTTTAGCGATTCATAGCCAAACTATCAGCAGAAATATCCACACTGCAGTTTTTTTCTGGACATAAAACACAAGCATGTGGTCATTTAATTACAAACATGCATCAAAGCGTATATGTATAAAATAAAGTATTGTGGGAAAAAAAAAATTGCTGGGGTCTGCTAAGCCGGTTTATCTGGTGACCAGGTTAAGAACAGATTATGACCGTTTAAGAAGATTTCATTTCTTGTTAGCAGTGTAAAGTGTGTTTTGGATGTTTCATGCTGTTTCATGCTTTCATTCATGTATGTTTTGGATGTTTCATGCTTTCATTGCTCAAACTGGTTTATATGCAACAACACTATCTTGACCTGGTTAGGGAGTTTTCATTATGTATTTTTGTCTCTTTGTCTAGCACAAATATCAAAACATTCTTAAAATATCTAAACATTTATTTGAAATGCAAAATGACATAAGATAAGAAGTCTGAAAATGTGGTTTGTGCTTAAAACAAGAACGAATATTTGCAAATGGGGTCAGAAAAAAGATATTCAAAGGGAAAACAAGTTTATTTTTCTGACACCACTGGCAAATATTTGTTCTTGTTTTAAGCATAAACCTCACTTCATTTTGATAAATTACTCATAAAACAAAACTTCTAATCTTACATCATTTTGCATTTCAAGTAAATGTACCTTGATTTAAGAATGTTTTGTATTTGTACTAGAAAACAGGACAAAAAAAATAAAAAATACAAAAGAAGAACAGCACTTTTTGCAGTGTAACAGACCAGGATTGCCCATCCAGAATCAGTAAAAGACAAATTTAGAAGCATTAAAAGTTGCCAAACCATGCCAAAAAGTGCATCGTTTATGCAGATACAGAATCAGCATATAAATTCATATCCAGAGTTTTCATGAGCTGACATAAATCATATAAAACAATGAACATGATCACAAAGCATAATTATTCAGAATGCAAATGCATGCACACACCTTTGTGACTAAGGAAATTCATTTCGACAATAAATTCAAATTCTGTTCGCTGAGGATTCAGCTTATGAATCGTAAGCGAGATGCACTTGAGATTTCAGTTATAAATTACGTTCAGAAATTCATGACGCTGAATTCCTCACCGATCTCCATGGTAAACACGGGAGTTTAATGCATGCAGCACGATCTCTACCATCCTCAGGAGTGTCCACATGCGTGTGTGTGTGTGTGTTTAGTTATAAATTGCACTTTTGGCCCAGTTGGTAATTGAATCTAGATTGGCTCTGTTGTTGGGTGATATATCCTCACGGCTCTATAGATTGCATAGAGAGAGAAGGTCAGTGTTGTGAACGTCTGGTTCTGGTTGATTTACCCTCCCAAGTTTAGGAAGCCCATAAAAATCCATCGTCGGTGTGAAAGCCAATTTGAAGCAGCCTGGGCAAAGTAAACAAAAGCGGTTCGATTTGCTTGTATTTGTGGAGATTTTCCACTAAATGCAAACACCCACCTTTCATTATTGTTTATTTACAGTTTCTTTTAACAGGAACATTTGGCTATTTGTGGATGAATCACTGCATCCTGAATAAACACTAATTACAGTGGAATTACACATACAAGCACAACTGTCTGTAATGCCTGAGCTGTGATGGATTACAACACACACACACACACACACACGGAAAACACTTACAGTAATTGGAATTCTTCAAAGTAGCGAGGGAATCCGGCGATTCAGATCGCTGTCAGGGTGTGTTATATTTAGTGAGACGTTTCTGACACTGTTCGCTTCAGCTGAGGTTTAAAACTCAGGAGAACATCACACACATCACAGGAACGGCACATTCAACACTCACAACATTTGTTCTTCAACCTCTGTATTCCCCAGCACACACACACACTAGCTAATGCATAATCGACATTTGCCGTTTTCTGCCCATCCGCTTGCGTCTCTGGTCATGGTGACAGCTTTGATTGGGTAATCTGGAACTGATGAAGTTTCTGAAGTGCAAAGGTTAAAAATCCAGACATTTACGAAGTAACAAAGCAACCATAAAGATAATAAGGACACTGTTATTTGTTTCTTTATTGTATGTGATATGTGTTTTTCTTGTTAAAGTTGTTGTGCGCTTCAGCCTTCTGTCATTATGAAAGCATGTTTCCAAGATGGAATAAAAAAGAAAAGTCTGAAATGTGGCATATGAACTTGCAATAATGAGAAAACAGTCAGAATTGTCAGATTAAAAATTGCAGTTACCTTTATTTTTTTAAACAAAATTGCAAGATGTAAACTCTGAGGAAAAAAGTCAGTTTTTGTTTCTGTGGCATCTTTGTTTTCCGAATTGCTAGATGTGAAAAAAGTCATAACTCAAAACTGTGAAATAAAAAGGTCACAATTACCTTTATTTAATTCCGTGGTGGAAATGGGTTTCCATATGCCACACTTAACTAGTGATTTAAGTGTGAACATACAGATTTCAGTGTAGTCATCCATAGTACAAAAACATAAAAAAAAAACTCTTAGATGAGAGATGAGATTAAATGGAGAGCAAATGGACACACTTCTCAGGTGTTTATCCTGAGAAAAACCCCCAGATGTCTCAAACTGTACTCATATTTGCAAATAAATTTGAAAGTGCAGTCAAATATCAAGTATCTCAATATGAACTTAATATAATAAGAAAATAATATGAGCTGCTATCAACATTTGTAGATTTGTTTCTCCTAATGAATATTAAAAGAAACATTAAATGTTGATTCTTAAATTATGCACAATTAATGACTCCATTAAAGGAACGGCTCACCCAAAATATAACAATTATGTCATTGTATTCAGTGTTATTACTAAAACAAAAACTATTAAATATTTTTGATAAAGCTGAAATAAAATAAAATATTGTATTAAATACTTAAACTTAAAAAAAAAACTAATTAAATGAATTAGAAATGTTTAAATACTAAAATTACTAAAAAGAATTTATTAAAAAATCCAGGCTAAGCAGAAATATAAAAAAAAATAAAAAAAATAAACTAAGAATGACAAAAGCCAAAAATACTAAAACATAAAACTATAACTTAAAACTAAAATGAAAACTAAAAATAGATTAAAAAAATCAAAAGATTAATACCGTACAGTATATAAATATTACTAAAACAACACTTCCATATAACCATCACCAGATGCACAAGATACAAATGTGCAAAGTGATTGACAGGCAGAAGATTTTTCCATTTGTTTTACAAGACATCAGACAAATAAGGAGGTTAAACAGCAGAAATGTAAAGAAAGCACTCTCATGAATTCTCTAAATCAGCATTTTGATCTTTTATCCTGAGTGAATAATCTAAGATGTTTTGTGCATGTATGTGAATGTTGTGATGGAGAACATTTGACCCTGAGCAGGCAGAGATCTGGCCTGTTTTATTATGGAAAGAAACCCCAACATGGAGAAACGTTGCTCTATAAAGAGCGAGTGTGTTTGTGTACGTGTGTGCATTTAACAGTCAATCTCATGTTCTGAGACAGAAATAGACTCCATCCAGTATTTACAGTGCTTCCTCTCTCTCGGCACACAGCGTTTCTCTGACGTTAGACTATGAATTCCCCACACATCCAGAGAGAAGAAGAAAACAAAAGAAGAAAACAAGAGAGGGAAGACAACATACGCCAGGAGGAACAGAGACAAAGACACACAGAGGGCTCGAGTGAATCTCACAAACTTGTCAAGAACAAGCCCGCATATCAACAAAATCAAGAGGAAAGAAATAAGAAATGATATTTTTCAAAGGTAAAGTTTGTACTTTGCCACTAGCAGCACCAAACAAAAATTAAAATAAATAAATAAAGTTTTCAAACAGGTTTCCTGGTATATTCCTGTTTGCAATATACTAGGTATTTTTGGGGCGAATTAGCCAACAAATGACTGATTTTCTGCAATCAGACAATGTGTTTTAACATAGTCTATAAATTACACACTTCACCTTTAAAGAACAGGAAGCCTTTTTAAGGATCTTAATGATTTTGTCCATTGCAACATTATTTTCATGACAAACGCATTCCCAAATTCTTATTGAATTTGAATTTATTTTTGAATTTATTTGACTTTAAATTTTTTGTAATTTTAGTGTTATTGTAAAATAGAAAACTTATATTTAAATTGTGAAGTATTTATACATTATGGCAGTATTTGTTGTATTGTATTTGTTTATGCTGACTGTAGTTATATATAAACTACTATTCAAAATCTTGGGGTCTGTATTATTTTTTCATGAAATTAATACTTTTATTTAGAAAAGATGCATTAAATTGATCGATAATGACAGTAAAGACATTTATAATGTCAATTTTTAAATAAACACTTTTGGATTTTCAGTTTTTATGTCATGGTTTCCACAAAAGTATGAAGCATCACAACTGTTTTCAACATTAATAATAATCAGAAAAATTTCTTGAGCAGCAAAAAAAATCTATATATATAAATGAATTTCACAATGGAAAACGGGTCCTAAAAATATGCTTCATTTTATGCAAAATATAATTTCTTATTTTGTGAGGTGACGTGACCCAGATGTGTTTCACTGAGATTCAATTGTTTAGCCTTAGAAAAGCTGAAAGTTGCTTAAAATGCGAAGAAGGGCAGAACAGCAGATGGATGGAGAGAATATCCATTAAGAGAAAAAGAAAGGGAGAAATGTCCACACACACACACACACACACACACCTGAGATGCTCCTCCATGACATTTCACTCATCCACTACAGAGAGAGAGAGAGAGAGAGTCCTGTTTCCCTAAGAGGACGCCCATGACATGTTTTCACCTTTTGAGTGCCTCCAGCTACAAGATAAGCCTGCCTCTCTCTCTCTCTCTCTCTCTCTCTCTCTCTCTCTCTCTCTCTCACTCACACACACACACACACACACACACACACACTCATCATGGAAAAATACGCAGAAGTCACAGCTGCACGAGGGGGTAGAATGAATGAATGAATGTAAACGTGAGAGAGTTTGTTGTTTTATCAACTGTTATATACGGCACATTTACAATGGTCACTGTGTATTACAGTAATTGTTTTAAATGTTGTGCATAACACAAAGACAACCACAAGATGCTACAAGATACTGATGAAAAATAAATATTTACAGTCTTATACAGTTAGTTATATTCACCCAATGAACATTTATTTCATTCAATCCACCTCATTCTTTCAACCACATAGCAACACCCTGGCAACCAATCAAAATACCCTAGCAACCAAACAGAAATGCTCTAAAACCACTCATGACATCCTAGCAGACAACAATGTCATAGCAACCACTTACAACACCCTAGCAACCACACAACAATGCTCTTAAACCACTCACAACACCCTAGCAACAACATTGCAACACCCTGGCAACCAACCAAAATACCCTAGCAACCACATAGCAATGCTCTAAAACCACTCATGACATCCTAGCAGATAGCAATGTCATAGCAACCACTTACAACACCCTAGCAACCACACAACAATGCTCTTAAACCACTCCCAACACCCTAGCAACAACATTGCAACACCCTGGCGACCAACCAAAATACCCTAGCAACCACATAGCAATGCTCTAAAACCACTCATGACATCCTAGCAGATAGCAATGTCATAGCAACCACTTACAATGCCCTAGCAACCACTCACAACACCCTAGCAACCACATAGCGACACTCTGGCTACCATCCACACACCCTAGCACTGTGGCGGGTGGGAACGGCACCACTGGCAGTGTTTGTAATGCGGTTCTCAGGTGTATGTGGTGTTGTTTTAGTCTCTGACGGCACGAGTGAAGCAGCTCATTTATGAACATGAATTCTAAGCAGCTCCTCCTGAATAATGCATTTTCTTGCTCTCGCTATGTGTTTGTTTGTGAGGCGGCTGTTTGTTTTTGAGGTGGTTGTTGGCTCACTAGTTTGTTGTTTGTTCAAAGAATCCCTCTCAGAAGTGGGGAAGTGCCATCTGGCCACACACACACACACACACACACACACTCATGACACATTTACGTGAGAGAGAGAGCGCGGATGTTAGATCATGTTGTATTAGAAAGCTGCAGTATAACATGCCGGTCTGAATTAGTCTTTTTTCTTGCACCCTGTCCAACTCACTGAGATTCAACTCTTATAGGAGACCCTGAACAGTTTGGCCACATCTGTGTGTGTGTGTGTGTGTTAGTGTTGTCACGATACTGGAATTTATAACTTTGATACAATACCTTGAAAGTTTTTTTTTAAATTTTTTTCTTTTACCATTTTCAACACCACTAGAAAAAAATGCCACAAAATTAAGGACATAAGATTTTATTGAAAGATAAATATAACTAGATGAGTAAAGTTCATAACAAACTTTGATGTTGGTTGGACAATGCCTTGTTTGAAAGTTTGAAATAAAAGCTGAAGTTCAATTCAATTCAAGTTTATTTGTATAGCGCTTTTTACGATACAAATTGTTGCAAAGCAGCTTTACAGGAAATTAAGTTTTTACAATATATTTATATATTGTAGAAACTTAATATATTTAGCTGAAGATTTTACTCAAAAAAAAGTAAAATTAACGTTGCTAAAATGTTTAAGCAAGTAGCTATTGTGTTTAACACTGCTAACATGTTTAGCACATTGTTAGCATGAATTAACATGTTACTAGTGCGTTAACATTTAGCTAGCATGATTTAGCATGTTGATAGCATGATTTACCAAGTTGCTAACATGTATTAGCATGTTGTTAGCATGATTTATAGTATTCACAAAACACACAAAATGCCTCACAGTAGCATATCATGTTTTACACTGCTAATATGATCACGTTTTAACACTTTATCAGCATGTTGCTACCATGATTTAACATGTTGCTAGTATGTGTTAGCATGTAGCTAGCATGATTTAACACATTGCTAGCATAATTTAATATGTTGATAGCATGATTTACTACATTGCTAACATGAATTAGCATGTTGCTAGCGTGATTTAACATTTTATAACACACTGCTGACATTTATTTTGTTGCTAACATGATTAGCACATTGCTAACATAAATTAGCATGTTTCTAGCATGATTTAGAATGTTCACAAAATACCTCACAGAAGGGAAATCCCTAATATGGACAAAGGCATCCAGTTATCGCTGTAACTGAATATAAAGAAGTTATAAAATCTTTATAAATTTGAAAAAACCAGCATATGCTGGTTAGGTATGTTTTGACGCTGGGATGCTGTTTTATGCTGGTCCTTTGCTGGTTTACGCTGGTCCTTTGCTGGTTTAAGCTGGTCCTTTGCTGGTTTATGTTGGTCCTTTGCTGGTCCTTTTGCTGGTCCTTTGCTGGTTTATGCTGGTCCTTTGCTGGTTTATGCTGGTCATGTGCTGGCAAAGGACCAGCATAAACCAGCAAAAGGACCAGCATAAACCAGCAAAGGACCAGCATAAACCAGCAAAGGACCAACATAAACCAGCAAAGGACCAACATAAACCAGCAAAGGACCAGCATAAACCAGCAAAGGACCAGCATAAACCAGCAAAGGACCAGCATAAACCAGCATCCCAACATCAAAACATACCTAACCAGCATATGCTGTTTTTTTCAACAGGATGATCAAACGTAAATTCATTAAACACACAACTGCAACAATATATGGTTTATCTGCATTCTTCAAGCCATCTCGGGTATTTTCATAAGAATTTATAAGTCGATTTGTAATGCAATGCTAATCGACAAAGCATGTATAACAGCAGAATACTATACAATAATATATTTTTGGCCTCGTTCTATGATAAAAAGCCACATCAGTCATCAAAAGGAAGTTATTTCAAATACTCAGCTGATCTTATGAAGTGAATCTGAAGTAAAATATGTTTTTAAATATGTATTTTGTTGGATAACAGGTTTATAAATGCTTCTCATCACACTTCGGTGTGCGTGAACTCGCTGTCAGAGAGAAGAGAGAGAAAGCGCAGCTGGTATTGATGTATCAATACAGTGAAAAAAGGGTACTGAAACCATTTTAGATATTTCAGTATTGAAAAATCTATATTTTTAACAACACTAATGACTCAGCTCATAGGAATCACAAATGAGAGCTCTTCATATACATCATATTTGAATTTTTTCCACCCTCTCTGACAATTACAATTAAATTACCTATTTTTTGCTGCTGCACCTTTAAGAACATGCTTTACATGTGACAACATTGTATTCTTTACCATGCAATCAAATAAGGATGGGAAAAAGCATGAATTTGTCCAGTTCATCCTTTTTTTTTTTAGGCAGGAGAAGTCATGACAGCACAAAAGCAAGTGTTTAGGATCACAAACAGTTTGCAAACATGGAAAAGGGACGCGGGATGCCTTGTTTGCTGGATTCCTTTCTTCTATCTGTCTCCTTCTCTCCATCAGCACAGGGGACCAAAGGACGCCAGCTACACTGTACAAACGCACTTCAGCAGATAAACAGAGCACAGAAGAGCACAGATAGTCGTCTGTCAGCAGACAGCTAATGTTCTCAGCTTTACACTTAACCCCACTGAGGAACCAAGTACACACTTCAGAAGAACTCATCACTGCCTCAAAACACGTACACAAACACACGATGGAATTTAAGGACACGCACACAAACGATCTATGCAAAATGCTACACATTAACAAGAGAAGCTGCTTAGTCAAAGATGAAAGTTAAATCTCATCATTTATTCTTCTTCATATTGTTTTAAATCATAAAAAGATACCAAATCACCATAAAAATAGTATAAATGACCATAAAAGAAGTCATTACAACTCATATTAACACATACAGTCTTATGAATTATATGATAGCTGCGTGTGAGGAACAGAACTAAATGAGTTGTTATGAAGTGCAAATCTGACGCTACAACTACTTTTACTCACATCTGTGCATATTCAATCTATCACAACATTTCAGACTACTGAAAATTACAGACAAAAACAGGTTAGACAAGAAAATAATTATAAAATAATAATATAATATATAGGCCTACGCTACATAGTTTCTGTATTTAGTTTGTCTGTTTTTAATAAATAAATAATAATAATAATAAATAATAATAAAATAAACATAAATATACATATATTATATAAATATGCACATATGTTTACCTACAAAAGTTTATATATATATATATATATATATATATATATATATATATATATATATATACATATATATACATATACTAGAAATACTAAAATAAAGTACAGTATTTTATATATATATATTTGCTCTGTGAAGTCTCTACAAGTGTGTTGTGCATGTGTGGCATTCTCCATGTCAGTGTAATGAATTAAAGTGATGGTATAATGTGTTGGTAAGCGTAACAACAGTCCTTTATAACCATTTACTATGGCTGTTGCATAACTAAAGAACAAAGTATGATTCTCAGAGTATGATCTTCAAAGAACAGTCACCAGTACACATTTAATCTCTCACTATCTGTATCTCACTCTTTTAGGATTTCTGGTTATCTGTGCTTGAGTGTATTTATGTTTCTATCACAGATATCAGCCGCTGAGTGAGACAGACAGAGCGAAGAGGAAAACCATAGCACCAGTGAGAGTATCTGAGAAAGTTTATCTCTAAACGAGACAAATGTGAACTGGTAAAGAGGGTATTTCAGTGTGTGTGTGTGTGTGTGTGAAAAAGTGAGACGGATAGTGTAAGTGGAAGCTGTCTACCATCACCTAATGAGAAGGTAACCAACGTACAGGCTATAATACCAGCACTACTTTGTGCTGCACGCACACACAAACACGCACAGTCACCTCCTGCTCGGACGCAAACCATTATCCCTCAGCAGCAGGTGATGTAATCAGCAAATGGAGAGAGCAGAATGAAAGCTGCTCAATCCCTTACAGCCAAACTGATCCGGAGAAAGAGAGACCTGAGGGGTTGTGTAAAAGGAAACAAAGAGAGAAACAGAGCAAAAGAAAAAGAGAGAAAATTGGCTGGATCAAAAATACACACAAATTCACTGCAAACCCAACATGACTGTTGTATGGCATTTATATGCTAATGTCACCTTTAGCACCCCTTACGGCAGGGGTGTCAAACTCAATTCCTGGAGGGCCGCAGCCCTGCACAGTTTAGCTCCTACCCTAATTAAACACACCTGATCCAGCTAATCAAGTCCTTCAGACTCAATTGAAAACTACATGGTTTGTGTGCTGGAGCAGGGTTGGCAGGCTGCGGCCCTCCAGGAACTGAGTTTGACACCCCTGCCTTACGGCAACACTAGGAATCACCATGCCTACATTCACTGCACATTTTAAAAATGCAAAGGCACATTAAATCTTTTGTTTGCTTTCCATAGAGCATAGAGACTGTTTCAGGCCTAAAAGAAAACCAAGAAATCACATAGTCAAAATCATTTGTAAAGGAGCAGTTCACCCAAAAATGAAAATTTGCAGAAAATGTCCTGAACCTGAGGCCATGTAGATGGGTTTGTTTCTTCATCAGATTTGGAGAAATGTAGCATTACATCACTTGCTCACCAGTGGATCCTCTGCAGTGAATGGGTGCCGTCAGAATGAGAGTCCAAACAGCTGATAAAAAGATCACAATAATCCACAAGTAATCCACACCTCTCCAGTCCATCAATTAACATCTTCAGAAGCCAAAAGAAACAAATCCATCATTAAGATGTTTTTAAACTTCCTCTATCCATAATAATGCTTCCTCAAGTGAAAAAGTTGTCAGGAGAGAAATCTGCACAGATCAACCACAGTTTACAAGCCAAAACAAATATGTGTGTGGATTTTGATGTGAGAGACAACAGGAGATGGACGTTTTCACTGGAGGAAGCGTTATTATGGATTTAGGGCTCATATTTTAGCTGGAAACAAGTTAAAAACATATTGATGATGGATTTGTTTCTTACAAACATGCAGCTTTTGGCTTCTCAAGATGTTAACTGATGGACTGGAGTGATGTGGATTATTGTGATGTTTTTATCAGCTGTTTGGACTCTCATTCTAACGGCACACATTCACTGCAGAGGATCCATTGGTGAGCAAGTGATGGAATGCTTCATTTCTCCAAATCTAATGAAGAAACAAACTCATCTACATCTTGGATGACCTAAGGGTGAGCACATTTCCAGCAAATTTCCATTTTTGGGTCAACTCTTCTTCTGAGAGCAACCATCATCTCATCAGAATAAAATTTCCTTTAGTCCACACATACTGTGAAAAGAAATGGCATTGAGACACATGTGTGTGTGTGTTTGCATATGTGTGTCAGATCCATCTTGCTACTGTCTTGTCATCCGTGGCCCTTAACCAAGTCTGAAATACACAGAAGATCCAGCAACAAGCTCAACACAGTGATCAGAGAGGCACTTACCCTTCCACATGACCTACACACACACACACACACACATTTTATTCTTAGTACAGTGTGTGGTTGATTCAGGCTGTGAGTAAGTGAGCGAGACGCCGCTTAGCCGTCTTATCTGCTCATGTCTGAACTTTGAGAGCGGCCGTCAATCATCTTTCTATTGAGCCTTTAAGCAAACAGTCTCCAGAACACTGCAAATGACAAATAAATGATCGACACATGATTTCCATATGAATGTTTGTCATGAGAATTAAATGAACTCACAGAGACTCTAGGCTTTTGAGGGAAATGACATGGATGCTTTAATAAAACCCATTTAAGATCCCTGCACACATCAAAACTGGATAAAGATGCCTGAAACCTGAAGGATGTGTTTGATCTAAAAGAGGAAATCACAATTCTGTCACCATTTATAGTATGTTGTTCACCAGAAAGAGACAGTCAATCCTTTCAATCTGAACACACAACCACAAAATGTTCACTGCCAATTCTGCTTGGTCAATACAAATCGAGTCTATCTGCAAGAAATGAAGCATGTCATAGATAGGAGGAACTGATCCTGAAGGTGTTTTCTTCTTTTAGAAGTGCTGACACCTTCTATACTGTGTCTCCTCTTGCCAAGGCTGTAAACTGGTGTTGTGTAGGACTAGATTTGAAAAGAAAGATGAAAAATAACATGTTCAACCTGATACTGAAAAGAAAAACACAAGCGCTTCATGCAGACTAACAGCTGTTACAGTCACAGCAAAACTCACGAAGCATTACACCAACGTTGTTAAGTAAAACTAAAGCTAAAACTATTAAAAACTATTTTAATTCATTGAAATAGGGCTAAAATAAAATAAAAATTTAACATGGAAAAACTTCAACTTAAAAACAAATCAAAATTAGAAATGAAAAAAGAAATGAAATAAATGAAAAAATATTAAATTAAATAATTAATTAATTTAAGTTGAAGAACTAAAATTACTTAAAGTGAAATAAAGAGAAAAGCTGGATAGAAATACTTAAAAATAAAAAAAATTAAATAACAACTAAAACTTAATAAATGCTATAACATAAATATTCACATTGCTTTTTTTACTATAATACTACTATAACACACTAATGCATTACAAAAATAAATAAATAAATATATATATATATATATATATATATATATATACACACACATATATATATATATATATATATATATATATATATATATATATATATATATATATATATATATATATATAAATATAATAATAAAATTTCAGAGGCAAATTTCAATAATCACAGAAATTTGCTCCACTTATTGTGTCTGAAAACATGCAGTGTTTAATTTCAGCACCAGTCACAGCATCAAACTTCAAAAACAAACTTGTTTTCGATCAGGTTTTTGATAATCACTCCCATCACCCGCCCCCTGTCCATCATTGGCAAAACAGACAGCTAGTCCCGCCTCAAACTCACACCATTGGTTGAGTCAGATGTTGACATGTCAGAGGACTCAAACAAACAGAGAATGCATTTAAACAAACAGCAGCTTACTAATAATTGTCTATCCGCATTACGCTGGGATACAAAAAAGTACTTCAATAACACGAAGTCACTTTAACGCAAAGTCTTTGCATGATCAGTGAAATGTGAAGAAAACACTCGCAAATGCACTTCGAAGGACACAGTCCTCAAACACAAAAGCATTAGCAGGCGAGCAGCATTGGCGTGTTTCCCGTTTGCTAACCTCTCTGTAAATGAGCCTAGGTCACCGCGCCGGCATTATTTCAATCACTCTGCGGCTCCATCCCTTCCCTCTGTCTCTTATCGTCCCATCAGCAGCGCATCCCTATCCCTCCATTAAATAGATTGTGTTGTAATAATCCGCTGTGCTGCGTGCTCCTGATATTGGTGGCCTTTTTGATTACCCCACTTTCAGTCCATCCAGGACACTCGATAATTCCCACTTTACCTTCACCGAATTAGAGCACCAGGAGTCGGTTACTCTTTCAGTAGTTTTTTGTACATTTTTAGATTAAAGACATTACATTCATTACATTACATTTGTTAAGAATGAACTCGTTTAAAATGAACAGTGCATTATTTAACATAAACACAGACATGGCCAAAAATGTCTGTCTAACGCATAAGCCAACTATTTTAAAAAGTGGAAATGGAATATAACAATGAGAAAAGAAAACCACAAGAGCACCTTCCATCATGAGATGGTTTGGATCATATGTAACACTCACATTCATTATTATAGAAGAAGAAGAAGAAAAAGAAGAAAAGAAAAGATGATGAAGAAGAAGGAGCAAAAGAAACAGAAGCAGAAGAAGAAGATGAAGAAGAGAAAATAAATGAAGAAGAAGAGAAAAGAAGGAACAGAGGAAGCAGAACGAGATCATGAAGAAGCAGAATAATAAAAGGAAGCATAAAGGGGTGAAAGAATAAACAAAAGCAGAAGAGAAAAGAAGAAAAGTGTGATGAAGAAGGACAAAGAAGATGAAGGATGAAGGAGCAGACAAAGGAAGAAGAAGAGAAAGCAGAAGAAGAGAAAATAAAAAGCAGAAGGACAAAAAAGCAGAAAGAGAAAAGAAAAGGGTGATGAATAAGAAGATTGAAGAAGCAGAAGAAGAAAAAGAAGAGAAAAGATGAAGAAGAATTTAAGAAAAGCTGAAGAAGAAAAGAAACAGAACAGGGAAGATGAAGATGAAGTGAAGAATAAAAGGAAGCAGAAGAAGAGAGAAGAAGCAGGATGAAGAAGAACGAGCAGAAGCAGACGAGAAAAGGACAAATGAAAATGAAGAATGGAGAAGTAGAATAAGCTGATGCAGAAAAAGAAGAAGAAAAAGCAGATGAAGGAAGAAAAAGAGAAAGAAGGCGAAGAAGAGAAAATAAGAAGCAGAAGGACGAAGAAGCAGGAAGAGAAAACTAGAAAAAGGATGATGATTAAGAAGGATGAAGATGCAGAAGAAGAAGAAAGGATGAAGAAGGAAAAGAAGGATTACAAGAAGAAAGAGGATGAAAAACAACCATATATAATCAGAATAATGATGCATCCACACAATAATAAAGATATCATAATAAAGACACAAAAAAGGTATGGTGAGCTGAGGTCCACTATGATGTTACTCCAAGACAACATTACATGTGTTCAGCTTCTGCATTGCAATCAGCATACACTTCTATATGCATATTAAATATGGAGTCTGTGTTTAATAATGTTGCAGGCCAGCCAAATGAACTACTCGTTTCAAGTGAAGTGAACTTCTACAGATATCCTCTACTGAGTGTGTAAGGAGTAGTGACCACTGTCTAGTGAACTGAACACAGTTTCGTGCGTAAGTTAAACAGACTTCTGTAAGTAAATGATCTTTATGATTGCCTAACTTCTACATACTGACATATTCATCGTTGTCTTTCATTAGAGCTGCTGAATACTGAATAGAGAATAGGTATTATGCAAATGTGGGCGGTCGTATGTTAATGAGAAATCAGCTGTGCCCTGTAGCAATGTAATACACTGTCTAATGTCCCTGTTGGACTGTGATACGTGTGCGTGAGCAGGTATATGGGGCCGGTCCGTCTCGTCTCATTCGCAAATAAATCAGGTGTGGGACACGAGCGCCAACCTGCAAGACCCAAACAAATCAATAGAGAAACGCAGCCAACAATCAAGTGCAATCAAAACCCGGGGAGAGGATCAGACACTGTCATTTGATCCGTGAGTTGAGTGTGTGTGTGTGTGTGTGTGTGTGTGTGTGTGTACTGTACGTAATCATCCAGTGCAAGAGCATTGCAAACCCTTCAGCTCCTGCAATTACTCCTGTCCTACAAATAAATTAAACCAGCATCTGTCTCTGTCTTTTATACACTGGAAATGATAAAATGATGAAAATAATGAATATGAGATATCAAGACCTATTATTATTATCAAGACCTATATTATTATTATAATTATTATTAAATAATAATAATAAAATAATAACAATTATTATTATTGTTATTATTATTATTGTTGTTGTTGCTGCTGCTGTTAAAATAATATTTTAATAATATAATGCAATAAGAAAGATAAAATCTGCAAAAACTTTTTTAAAAAAGCTAAATTTTCACTAATGTATTAAATAATAATAACAATAATTATCATTATTATTATTATTATTATTGTTAAAATAATAATATTTCAATAATATAAAATAATTTAAGGTCATACACATCACATGAAGAAGAATAATAAGCTAATTTACCACACTGGAACAAAAAGAGTGAGTGAAAGCGAGATAGTCAGACCATTAATGCCATTAATCATTAATCAAGAGATCTGTAAGTGTGCTGATCACTTTGATTTGGTTTAGTCACTCTTACAGTACAAAATCACACAGACCTGTGCACAGACATCTCTACTGGAATAAAACCAACCCTGTGAAGAACGGATGAAGAAAATGATGCAAAAGTGTGACAAAAGAACATTTTATCCAGAAAGCATTGCTGCTCTGAAACCACAGAGTCTCTGTCTAAACCTGAAGAAAACATCAAACTCTAATGTGCATTCTGTATTCTAAAGCTGCTCCACTTTGCTTTAATGAATTCAACCAGATCTGAAGAAAGAGATAGAGAGAGAAAATAAACCAGCGAGAGATAACTTCCTTATTTTCTGCGGTGAAGGTAAGTCCCTTTTGGGAGACATGCGGCTGGTTGTGCAGGATGAACAAAAGGATGGAAAGAGAAGTTTGTGCGTGAGAAAGAGAGATGAGCAATAGAGGTGGAATTAGTGGAAAGACTCATCAGACCAAATTAACCCCTAATGATTGCTCATGTCCATTGCGCTCACAGATTTGGCTTGTTAGACTGTGATGGATTAACAACATCTTCAGCACAAAAACATGTGAATGTTTTTTCTCATTCCCTCTCAATGGCCTCAAGACTGCACTTGTAACCCCCAGAATGCATTATGAATGCAAAGTTCATGGGTTAGTTCACATAAAAATAATCATTCTGTCATCATTTACTCACCTTCATGTTGTTCCAAACCTGTCTGACTTTCTATGCTCTGGTGGAACACAAAAGAAGATATTTTGAAGAACACTTCAGCGTCCAAAAGATGTTTTTCTGTGTTCCACCAATAAAAGTTTTTGTTGCTTTAACATCCATTTGGGAACGCAACATGCACCAAACATTTTCCCATACTGCTAATGAGAAGCACGCATCAAAATATAGGTTTGCTGGTTTATAGTTTGAAATACAAGAAATTAAGAAATTAATTCTACAGCTATTATGTAAAATAAATGATTATTATCACATTATTTTTCAAATGTATATATATTCCCCCCAAATCTTGCAGCCCTGGTCATACAGGTTTGAAACAACATGATGAGTAAATGATTACAGAATGATAATTTATTGGGTGAACCATGAATTAAAAAAAAAATATTTGAGTCAAAAATGCTGTATACATTTAAAAAACAAACTTAAAGAAATTAATGAAAGGCACTTTTGATGTCGATATTAAAACTAACAAAGTCTAAATATTAAATGTCTAAATCTAAATGTTAACTTAATGTAAACTTAAATGTTACATAAATACTTCAAAGATAGATACTGTAATGCATAAAATGTAGGGCACTATAGAAAAATCAATTCTATCTTAACTAAGGCGTTCCTTTCCGATTTAAAAGCTCAGTTTGCCAGGATAAGATAAATACAAGATAAGAAAATACTTTAGAGTTAGAAATGTGACTATAGTGTCATTTTTGCTCTCAGAAAGCATCCACTTGGTCTCTTCCTATCCTGCACAATTCATATTATTCAATATCTGAGATGATAATGCCTGAAGCCTCAAGTGACAAGCAGCAGCGTCTCAGTATCCAGCAATGAAGCCACACAAGCTCTTCCTTCCTGCTACTAATCACCATCACTTATAGAACTTCCTGTGCATTAATTCACAATATAAATGCATTTAGGCTTTGCCTGATCTGTCACAACATCATTTCATTTCTGTCAGCCTCACTATGATACTATGATCAGTAAATAACATGTCTTGTACTGTAGATGTGGCCCTTGCAACACACAGTCACGCATTACGGTGTCCATTACAGCGTAATTCTATTAGTGAGCATGGAAAAATACTAACAGGCAACATGCACTCAATCTATAATTATTTTGTGGAAATGCAGGTAATTACACAACATTAGTGTTACTGCTACTAAAACTGATTATATTAATGTGCAAAAAGGACTTTGCCAAGCGTTGATTTTAACCAGGGTTATTATAGTTATCTAAAACTGAAACTAACATTTAAAATATTATAAAAATATTCTTGTTGCTTGAAATAAAATGAAATTAAATATATTTATATAACACATTTCAGCTAGTTGCCAAGGCGACAAAGAGGCAAAACTTACGGACTGCAGCTTTAAATTGGCAGCATAACATCTATAAATACTTTATCAGCTTTATAAATAAAGGGGAAGTTGTGGCCTAATGGTTAGAGAGTCGGACTCGTAACCTAAAGGTTGCGGGTTCGAGTCTCGGGCCGGCAGGAATTGTAGGTGGGGGGAGTGAGTTTACAGCGCTCTCTCCACCCTCAATACCACGACTGAGGTGCCCTTGAGCAAGGCACCGGTCCCCCAACTGCTCCCCGGGCGCCGCAGCATAAAAATGGCTGCCCACTGCTCCGGGTGTGTGTTCACGGTGTGTGTGTGTGTTCACTGCTGTGTGTGTGCACTTTGGATGGGTTAATTGCAGAGCACAAATTCCGAGTATGGGTCACCATACTTGGCCACATGCCACTTCACTTCATATCTATAAAGTAATGCAAAATAATAATACATATTAATTTTAAACAATACTGTTGTGTTCTTCAATGCATTTCTTTTTTAACCCCATAATTAAAATAAATAAACATGACCCAGAAACGCTCGACAGATTTTTGGATGCCCCCAGTTGTTATTATGAAATGCACACCTCAGATCTGAACCAAACGAAATCCTCGCTCTGAACCATTTTCTCTAGGTCAATTCAAAAGGCTAAAGCTCACAGCTCAGACGCAGCACTCCTTGACATTTCAATTACTGTGGTCACTGTCTCTTATGAGGTGTGCGGTCAGCGCCGAGTGGATCTCACTCATTAGAGCCGATGAATGTCTGATCAGTAATGTGTGACCTGCGGAAGAGATGAAGGCATCAATCGAATGACTAAATTACAGTGATACGGATAAATCTGTGCATACGGATGGATGGAGACATGGAGGATTTTAATTGCAGGTTCCGTAATCGCCGGGTTTAAATGCGGCTAAAACGGGTTGATTTTTATGCATACGGCAAAACACTAATTACACGCCCATTATGCAACGGCAATAATAAGCCACCCCGACACAAATGAAAACACAAAACTTCCTTTATTTGTCATTTCCTGCGGAGGCCAGTTATGAGAGGAAGCTGGGGCAAATCTGTCTCTGCTCAATGACTTGGGAACTGATACTGCAAGTACTTTAAGAGCATGACAAGATAAATATATGGTGGATGACACGCTGCACAGAAGAGGATTTTGGAAGTGAGGAAGAGTGTATTGTGTAAGGAATGGGCTGATGCCATAGAGGAGGGACCAGAGAAGCTCTGTTGCAAAACCCACAGTAGTTAGCTGCCTAGACAGCATTTTAAAGTGGCAAAAGCCGTCTAAAATGTAAGCAACAACATACTGCTGGTTCGATCAAACCACAAGGCATCACCACGTGCTGATCACAGAAGCAATCTCAGAATACAATGCGACAAATTCAGTAAACAAATCCAAGATGGTGAAGAGTGATAACACTTATATAATAGTTCAGCATGTGGAGCTACAAGAGTGAAGATATTCAGTGTAAAAATGAAAAAAGTGATATTGCTTAAATACAACTATATTTGATTTAATGTTCAAGTATTGATAAAATAAATAAAATCAAAATTAAAAACTTACTACTTTTACTTTTTCTTCTAATTTCTTTTTAAACATTTTCATTTCTTACTTGTTATTGTTATTTATCTCTCAAGCACCTTTTAAGATTTTTTAAAAATCATTTTAAAATATGCAAAGCACTTTGAATTACCAATGTGTTTGAAGAAAATAAATGAATTTTTTAATTTTTAATCATATTACAGTGTTTAAAACACTTTGAATTAACAATGTGTGTATAATAAACAAATAAATTATATTAATTTTCCAGCTATTTTTATTTCTTATGCACATTTTATCATTTTTAATAATTTTACAGAATGTAAAGCACTTTGAATTAACAATATGTATGAAATACAATAAACACACAAAATATTACATATTAAACATTGCTTTGCTATTTATTGCTATTTTTATTTCTCATGCACTCTTTATAGTTTTTAAATAATTTTTCAGTATTTAAGGCACTTTGAATTACCAATGTGCATGAAATAAAAAAATAATAAAATAAACGTTATTAAATATTAAATATTTCTTTTACATTTTTCATGCATCTTTTATAATAAATAAATAAACTATATTAAATTTTAAACCCTAATGCAATATTGTGTCATCTCTCTTGTTGTTCTTCAAGATAATAGTGTTATTTGTGTGTTGTTACAGAACGAACAGGGGTCACTGAAATATCCAAGGCTCAGTCTTAAGAATGCTGTGTGGCCTTTATCTCCAGTAACGATGCTCTGGTGTGTGACCTTGCTGTGGTAATTACGGAGGTATATACAGGAGGAGATTAGGCTTGTAATCAGCGCTGGAAATTCAGTCTATTGTGTTCAGAGGGAGAGAAGCAACGAAATTATTATCTGTGCCACAGCAACAATGTGAGAATACCCGCATGCCTATAAAAGAGCTGTAATTCAGTGTGCTTAAAGAAACAGTTCAGGCAAAAATGCAAAATCTGTCACTATTTATATGCTGTTTTTTTTCTGTGAAAGATAAAGCATGAATCTTTACACAGGTCTTTTCCATAATAATCTTCCCTCTGAAATCTCATTCACAATCTCATTCAGTGCTTTCAAATGAACCAGGTTTGAGGTCATTGACAGTGCTGGTTCTAATAAGCATCTCAAGTGAACAAATGAGATGCCATAGCTGCAGCGGACAGGAAGATTATCCATAATAAGCTGAGGAGAGGTTCTTCAAAAATGTTTTGCATTGAAAAAATAACAGTGACAACATAACAGAGAGTAAATATTGACAGAACTTATAAAGGAAATATTCCTTTAAAACGCTGTCAGATTATTTAGGTATCAGGAAAAATGTGGAATAAGACATCCTCTCATCTCCACTCGATCACCAAACTGCAATGTCTCCTCCAACTTTCAATTATAAAACATAGCGAGGATGACAATGAAACAATAAGCAAGAGCCCTCATGATGCATTATAAAGGTATTTATAATGTACAATATAATGTGTTATATTTTTCATAAATAATTGTAACCAAAGTTAAAATGCATAATAATATTTGCAGACTCCTTGTTACACCTGAAATTCTTTGTTTGTCATCTGTTTTAATTAAATATTCTTTATAAAGGTGTTTTATAAATGTGGTTACAATTATTCATGAAATAATACAAAACATTGCAAGGCATATTTCATGCATTAAAATATATAAATATATATAATGCATTAGAGAGAGAGAGAGAGAGAGAGAGAGAGAGAGAGAGAGAGAGAGAGAGAGAGTCAAGTATAGGTAAAGAGTTAACAAACAAACTTCCTCTCTCAGCATTGACACACACACACACACACACACACACACACACAAACACAGCAACCTCATATTCTATCAGTCTATTCCCACACTGCCTTTCATATCCTCCAGGAACAACGCTGCAATCTCATAATGTTGAGCAGAATAAAAGCATCATCTCGGGATCAATAGGTAAACAAGGCAAACAGCAGTCGTGTCTCCGGAGGGGGTTGGGTTAGCGGTTAACCCTGTGTCGCACATGTTACCCTACCGATTCATGAATGAAAACAGTGTGTAAATTCAACCCAATCACAGACATTCACGGCACACAGCGTTTGTGAATATGCATTCAGCCTGTTAGACAACTTGTGAATGCAAAATAGATGGCAGGTAATTAGAAATTAACTAATGTTAGCTTTTTTTAAGGGTTTCATGATCACAGCATGATTCATGCACTCATATAATCACAAATGAAGCCTGAGGCAAATGCACAAACCTGTGTATATGAACATATCAAACCTATAGAGTCAATGTCATCCCCAAGGACACGTCTTAATTAATAAAGAGAGAGAGAGTGTGTCTGGATTTCATGTAAAATTCAAGCAGCTAATGCACTTCTACTGTCAGCTGGGAGAGCTTTTGCCTGGTATGTTGCAAAATGGCACATTTAGAAGAAGAAGAAAAAAATATAAACAAAACTGAAATGTTTTTGACTTTTTTGGCTGCCAATTTGTCAGTGGCATTTCACTTTGAACTGAACTCTGATATTTTATGGAGTTAAATATATGTAACTATTTAAAAACATTAAATATCATTGATAAACCTTTAAAAATAGCAAATTTAGAAGCACTCTTAAAAATAAAAATTAGCAGCAATGCCATACGGAGCAGTTTTGGTTCCCCAATGAATGTTTTGATCAGTTCTTAAAATAACTTTTTTTTTTTTTTTTGTGAAGTGTGAAGAACATTCTAAAATTCTAAAGAATATTTTTCCACTATAAAACACCTTTTGTGCAATGGAAATGTTAAATGTTCTTCATGGAACCAATCGATAACAATAATAATAATAAAAAAAGAATTAAAAAAAAAAACATTATTTTTAAGAGTGCATTATTAAAAGTGTATCAGTCATGCCTCTCTCTAGGCTTTCATTTGATTTCTTCTTCGACAATGGTTTGACACTATTAAAATAGCAGGCAGTTTCTAATAAATAATACATTTGAAATTAAACCCTCATTATAAGCTATATATTTTGCTGTTTTGGGTCAGTCCAAATTTTCCCCCATGCACGGGTGTAAAGAGAGCAGTGTTTCGGAGGGTCACAGAACGGGTTACCTGAAATCACTGTAGGGGTGAATAATCCAGAAGCCGGCGGATTTGACCCGTTCTTGCTCCCGTTCCACCGCCTTCTCGCTCCCAAACATCCTCAGCGAAAACTTGTTGACCCCGGGCTGCAGCATCGCCCCGAATTGCCTGTGCATGAAGCCCGCTTGATAATACCTCTCGTCGTCAGGGAGGATCTGCTCGATGCCTTCCAGCTTTATAAAGCCAGCCTGCTGATCCGGGACGCCCGGTTGCTGCTGCTGGCTCGCACCGGCGGCATCCTCTCCCCCGCCGCCGCCACCCGCGGCTCCAGGAGGGCTCTCCTCGCTCGGAGTGACTTCTCCCTCCGTGATCAGACGCCTCTCCTCCGCTACATCCGAGTCGTGGACGTGCCGACTGGTGATGGAAGAAAGGCTGCCTCGGAACCTCCGGCAGTCCCCGTTGGAGCTGGTCTTCACGGGTCTCCCGATGTCCGTCTCCATGATCACGGACTCTCCGCTTCTGGTCTCCCCGAGGGCTCCGGCGGAGGTCGGCGACGGCAGAGGCTTCATCCGGATGCTCTTCCTCCGGGTGTCCTTGTCGGCGTCTTCTGCATCACCCATGATGAACGCTTTCTGCCCGATGTGCTGTGGCAAACTGTAGAGCCTTTTACGCATGGACGAATGCAACCTGTCCATTATGACATTGAAATGGGTGCGCGATCAATTCAATGACAAACGAATCCAGTTCGGGTGTAATTATTGCCACAAATCCCTGTGCACCAGAACCCGAATAGTCTGAAGGGTCAAACCCACCTGTCTTTCGCTCAAGCACATGCCACAGCGCATTAGGCTACCTGGCTGCCCAAATTCGCCTGATCCAGTGGTCTCCAGCTTCAAGGCACTGACTGTGTTGCTCTGCGAGCACGTATAAAGTCTGAGGAATCGCAGATCCGCGGCGCGGAGGTCACGGACCCTCAGGATCCCCGTCGGCTGTCAATCACAAGCAAACGCCCGCGATCGAGTTGCCCACATCACCGCCTTCCGCCGCGTCCCGAGTCGCTCTGATCGCGTGAATATTCACGGTGATGCTGATCTGTCGGGTTGCCATAGAAGCGAGAGCGGCAGCTCAGCCCACCCACTCAGTGTCAGTCAGGTCCCAGACACCTACAGTCAAACCAAAAACTATTCAGACACCACATATAATTTATTTATTTTTTACTAGTGGGTGCAGGACACTATAGTTCATTTATGTAGGCCTAAGTGAGGATAATAAAATAAAGTAAACTGAGACATATTATACCCAAAATTCTTCATACAGTGGACTTCCAGTAAAATTGATCAAAAATTTGGGACCAAAAATTTGGTTTGACACATTGACCTGATTTTGTCACATAGCCTACCTTTCTATCAAAGTTATCTGACATTATCAAGATGAATTTGTATTGACACAGTTTAACTCTTGAGTTCTTGTCATATTTTATTACCATTTTCTAAACTAGCCTATAGTGAATAAACTGTGATAATGTGAGAAATTTTGAAGGTGTCTGAATAAATTTTGGTTTATGATTATCAAGATGAATTTGTTCTGACACAGTTCTCTTGAGTTCTTGTCATATTTTATATTACCATTTTCTATAGCGAATAAACTGTGATAATGTGAGAAATTTTGAAGGTGTCTGAATAAATTTTGGTTTGATTATAACTAACCCTTTACGCGGTTCATCTCACGCAATTTTCACACAATATTAGCAATTTCGTACTGTACACACAAAACCAACATTTAGAGTGGCTTTGTCGACGCAAATTACATTGTCAGATTATTAACTTTTTATTTATTTAATTATTTATTTATTTATTTTTTTTGCGATAGAGGCCACTGACTGGTGTCAGTAACCCAGAGGAAAATAACGTTAGATTTATACGAATTAAACCACTGCTTTATACACGTTGTCGTTTTAATACTTGTAGTTCCTCAAATTATAAAGAAATGTATAATTTCAAAACGTAATATTACATTATTAATTAAATTCAGTTAGATTATTAAAACAAATTTACACTAAAACACATTATTTTAATTTTCCGAGTAACATAAAATTCGACACTGAAAATATTGACGCATGCGCAAGTTAGTACGCGATTTAAATATTAACCGTCAATCAGTCCTTCATTCGCCTCCGCCTTTTTATCATAGGTTTTACGCGCTTCATTTTCGGGAAAATAAGCAAACGCGAACATGGAAAGTGATTCTTCACACAGAGAACATTCGAAAGACACGACAATCTCCGATTGTGTTTGGAAACTGCGACGCTACGGTCAATTTCTCCCCGAAGGTAGTAACGTTTGCGCGTGGAAGGTGAGACATGAGCGAAAAGTCCTGCCCTTTTCTCTGGCCGCCCTCAACGGAAAGGAAAACGGGACACTTTCGTTTTTATGAGTGAAATATTTTAATTTCTTATTCATACAGATATAGACATCTCAGAGCGGGGAAAAAGCAAATACCCGTTCGTTTATGGTTTTTACCCATTAGTTGTTGTTTCTTCGAAACAACGAAAAAAAAGTTTAATGAGTAGAACAAGTTGGTAAGATAACTATTAGTAGGCTACTGCTAATAAAATCAGTAATTCTTAAATAGAATTGCTTAAAGACAGTGTTTTAGTGTTGTTTGCTCAACCATTAAATTGTTGTTTGGAGTGTTGCTATGATGTCTAGGGTGTTCTGGGTGGTTGTTAGGGTGTTGTTAAGTGGATGCTTGGTGTTTTGGGTGGTTTTCTGTTTTCTGTTTTCAAACAGAGTTCACCCCAAGGCCCTGTTACATTCTGTCCTAAACTAGTTTCCAATTTGTGTTTCTTTCAGATTTTCGAGTCCAGTGAAAGCGCTGGCCAGCTGGAGCTGAATATTCTGGGCTCTGGTCATCTGCTAGTATCTCAAGGCCGGGAACTCATGGTAAGATTATATAAAAACACACAGGATCTGTCTAGTGACCAATGAAAAATTTTTATGAAATGCCACTCTCTAAGCCGTCGACACTCTTCTTCCCATCAGGCTCTAAGTGCAGGGTCAGGATAGCGCAGGTTCCGCTGAGCCCATCATAAGAGCTTGACCGTATTTTTTTTCACCCGCAGAAAGAACAGCATAATCCCCTTCCCCTCCCACTGGGCCCGTCGCTGTCCCTTTGGGATTGCCAGGCTGAGTGCTTCGGATATCTCCCAACAATAAGCCTCAATCTTGGACTCATGGACACAATGATCTCTGGCTCCTCATGGTGAGCCGGGGAGCTGCATTTGGAGAATGAGTCACATTTCCAGCTTTCATGCAGAACAACGGAGCCAAATGAGGCAGCGTGCCCATCCAGAGCAAAGCATGGGTGGATTTTGAGAGCAGGGACCGCCGTTCAGTCATGGATATGTGTTTATAATCTGAACAACCCTGTTTTATTATATATAACAAGTTTACAGACATTTAGATTTTCCAAACTGAAAAAAGCTCTACAGTTTAAACAGTCACTTTTCTATCAAACTTGTTTCAAGGTTTAGATCGTGTTTTGGTTCTAAACACAATCCAGTCGTTCTTTGCTTGCACAACAAACCAGATGCAAAAAACAATGCCGTTCAATGCTGATGCGATATTTCACAAGCAAAGATATTAATTTAAATCTTATCCTCTTTGAGCATTTTTTTGCAGAGTAAAAATCTGTTTTTAGGTTAAAGTATGTACTTGATGTGAGGTACAGCTCTGTAGAATTATGTTGTTTATTCAGTCACTGCACTTTCTTCATCAAGTATCAAGTGATCATTAAGTGATTTATGATAAATCCAAGAAAATAATTCTAGTTTTGATTTTGCATGAAATGAGGAGAAAGTTTCCCCGTTTGTTCTTGCTGTAAAACATTAACTATACCCACTTAAGTAGAACCTTTAGTAGTAGTAGCAAAAGTAACAGTAGCAGTATTAGAACCAGAATAAATGAATGTTGATATGGTTCCTAGTTGCATATCGCCTTTGAGGTGAACATGACAATCATGCATTGAGGTTGTTAGTAGAGCCCCCTTCTGACATGCTTGTGTAATAGCAAAAAATACCTTGTACTCAATGTCTCAAAGAAAATGCTTTATTAGATGTAGAGGCATCGACTAACCTGATTATATATCTATATACCACACCACCGACATAACATCCGTGCAAGCTTTTTATTCACAAAAAACATTCACATTTTCTCCAGCACAAAATTTAGTTGGTAAAAATATTAATTGATTATTCAGTTTATGGTTGGATTGGCAGGAACTGTTTCTGAATCTGCATTAGAAACACTGGAGGAGGTTTGCTGATGGCAGGTTCATGCTGCTCTGCTTACATGATGTGTTTTTCAGCCTGATATAATCCTGTTAAATGAGTCTCTGCTGGATAATGGTGATGTGTGGTCTTGTTTTCTTGTGTGGTTTTTTTCGTAGGAGGGCTTTTCTTTGCTCAATGCACAGAGCTTCCTGAAAATCCAGCACAAATCAGACAGTCTGCTGTTCAACATTACAGTGAAGGTGAGAAGAAGTTCTGTAATGTTTCAAATTTATGCATTTGATGGATGAAGGATGTTCCCATACCTTGATCTGCAGTTTATACACTCAACAGGATGTGATGCGTGCGTGTTGTCCTGAAGGAGAGCTCCGCCTCTTTGTCCTTGATAGCAATAAACAATTTTAATATGCAAATTTAAAAAAATCACTGCTTCCAAGTGACCTTCAACTTACAGCTCAAAGACAAAATCTGTGGCTTGTTAATTAAGCTAATTATCTCTTCTCCAACATGTCTTTTTGAACAGTAATTCCCTGCTTCGTGAATACTGATGCATTTCTTGAAAACAACAGTCCCTGTTAAAGTTAAAGTTATGTGGTTGCAAACAGCAGAGCATCCTTTATGTGCAAGTGCAATGCATAAATTGTTGCAAATGTGGTTTTGTTTTTGCACCTGTACAATTACATTGATGCTCTTTTCAGCTGAAATTTAGTTTATTTAGTGTTGAATGTCTTATGTTCCTAATGCATGTTTTTAAGGAACACCTGGTTGATACGTGATATGAAAATACAGCTGATTACAGTGGTACTTCTGTGTTTTTGTTTTGCATGTGTGTGTAAGGGTGAGAGCCGTTTGATTCGACTGCAGTTTGATGGCAGTAATCGGGGAGAAGCGGCTGAGGTTTGCAGGAAGGCTGTGGAGAGGCTGCAGGATTATGTTCCTGTCCATGAACATCTGACCACCCCTGCATCTGCTGCTCGATCTGATCCTGCAGAACCTGGACCGTCTACACAGCAGCAGCAGGCTGGAAATACTAGACTTATTTTCCATCCACCCATCCATCTTCTCAAAAGATGTTTGTTAATATAAAGGGACACTATGGGGTAATAATGGACACACAGTAGGTTCCACTAGAGCAGGTTGTAGTGGTAAGAGCAAGTGAGAGTGACAGTGGGTTTGTCCTTTGGCTTTTAAGCAGTTCCCAGCAGGTCACATCAACTGGCTGGTAATTACCGGTGAGCTTCCTGGTAAGTATCGGGTAACATACCACCAAATGAACAATCCCTGAGCTGAAAACAGCAACTATCTACAGTGGGAGGAAAAAATGTTTTGATCCTCTGCTGATTTTGTACGCTTGCCCACTGACAAAGAAATGATCAGTCTATAATTTTATAGGTAGGGTTATTGGAACAGTGAGAGACAGAATAACAACAACAACAACAAAAAAACAGAAACTTGCATTTCAAAAAAGTTATAAATTGATTTGCATTTTAATGAGTGAAATAAGTATTTGACCCCTTCACAAAACATGACTTAGTACTTGGTGGCAAAACCCTTGTTGGAAATCACAGAGATCAGGCGTTTCTTGTAGTTGGCCACTAGGTTTGCCCACATCTCAGGAGGGATTTTGTCCCACTCCTCTTTGCAGATCCTCTCCAAGTCATTAAGGTTTTGAGGCTGACGTTTGGCAACTCGAACCTTCAGCTCCCTCCACAGATTTTCTATGGGATTAAGATCTGGAGACTGGCTAGGCCACTCCAGGACCTTAATGTGCTTCTTCTTGAGCCACTCCTTTGTTGCCTTGGCCGTGTGTTTTGGGTCATTGTCATGCTGGAATACCCATCCACGACCCATTTTCAATGCCCTGGCTGGTTTCAGTGCCCTGGTCCTGACGGTACTTGGCCTCGTCCATCGTCCCTTTGATGCAGTGCAGTTGTCCTGTCCCCTTAGCAGAAAAACACCCCCAAAGCATAATGTTTCCACCTCCATGTTTGACGGTGTTCTTGGGGTCATAGGCAGCATTCCTCCTCCTCCAAACATGGCGAGTTGAGTTGATGCCAAAGAGCTGGATTTTGGTCTCATCTGACCACAACACTTTCACCCAGTTCTCCTCTGAATCGTTGGCAAACTTCAGACGGGCTGTACATGTGCTTTCTTGAGCAGGGGGACCTTGCGGGCGCTGCAGGATTTCAGTCCTTCACGGCGTAGTGTGTTACCAATTGTTTTCTTGGTGACTATGGTCCCAGCTGCTTTGAGATTCCTCACCGTTCTCATGATCATTGAAACTCCACGAGGTGAGATCTTGCATGGAGTCCCAGTCCGAGGGAGATTGACAGTTATTTTGTGTTTCTTCCATTTGCGAATAATCACACCAACTGTTGTCACCTTCTCACCAAGCTGCTTGGCGATGGTCTTGTAGCCCATTCCAGCCTTGTGTAGGTCTACAATCTTGTCCCTGACATCCTTGGACAGCTCTTTGGTCTTGGCCTTGGTGGAGAGTTTGGAATCTGATTGATTGATTGATTGATTGATTGCTTCTGTGGACAGGTTGTCTTTTATACAGGTAAAAACTGAGATTAGGAGTAGTCCCTTTAAGAGAGTGCTCCTAATCTCAGCTCCTTACCTGTATAAAAGACACCTGGGAGCCAGAAATCTTGCTGACTGATAGGGGATCAAATACTTATTTGACTCATTTAAATGCAAATCAATTTATAACTTTTTTGAAATGTGTTTTACTGGATTTTTTGTTGTTATTCTGTCTCTCACTGTTCAAATAAACCTACCATTAATATTATAGACTGATCATTTCTTTGTCAGTGGGCAAACGTACAAAATCAGCAGGGGATCAAATAATTTTTTCCCCCACTGTATCTATCTGAACTAACTGTATGTAATATTTATAAACAGTAATAGTAACAAGCTATAAACAGTTAAAATGACTTGTGCAACACGTTTAATGCATGTAATGTTATATAAAACAGAATTTAGCAGGAAATAAGGTAGAATTTAATTGGATCCTGAGTCATGGCACAACTGGCCTGGGATTTTATTGATTAATATTATTTTTTCCTTGTTTCCTTGTCAGCAGGAGTCATTTGAGAAGTATATTTGTGTTATGTATTTTGGTACATGGAAATTCATCTATCTATCTATCTGGACATAATATGTATATCAAGCTATAAACAGTTATAATGACTTGTGCGCCACATTTAATGCATGTAATGTGACATATATCAGAATATTTAACAGGAAACAATGCAGCACAGGATTTAATTGGATGACAGAAATGGCTGGTGATTTATTAATTAATATTTTTTTCCTTTGGTTAGTCAGCAGAAATCATTTGAGAAGTTATACAGTTTTGATGAACAAGTTTGTATGAAAGTTAATCAGTCAACCAATCAATCAATCAATCAATCAATCATTCAGTCTATCTAGCTTTCTATCTGGACTTACTGCACGTAATTTTTATACACAAGCTAACACAAGCTATAAACATTTGAAATTACGTACATGTTTAACGAATGTAATGTGACAAACATAATATTTATCAGGAAATAATGTAGGACAGGATTTGGATTATGATAGAATTGGCTTGTGATTTATTCATTAATATTATTTTCCCTTTGGTTAGTCAGACGAAATCATTTGAGACGTTATCATATTTTGATGAAAGATTGTTTCTTGTCTTTATTTTATCATGCAAATATGAAGGTTGCATAATAAGACCAGGAACATTTATTAAAAATATATTTTTGTTTCAGTTTTCATTTCATCTTGAGGCCAGTTAATTTAATAATGAATGTTAATTTGGATTTCCGTCACTAGGTGGAGCTGTTGCCACATAATGATAATAAATGGGTGAGGAGAGAGAAATAATCCCACCCTCAGCTGAACTGTTTATTTGTGAATCTGAAATGTAAATACACAACTTGATGCTCTAAATATAGTGAACACAAAAGCACAAAGGAAAGTCTCTGTGTAAAATACAGTTAGTGACAGCGACGCCCCGCAGCAGGATGAGAAAGACTGCCAGGGATGAGGACATTCAATTAATAATGAGGGTATTGATCGGCTGCGGAGGCCCTCTGTGTGAATCCTGAGACTATAATGAATGGATCTATTTCTGTTTCCACTTCAGGCTCCTGAAGATGCACCACAGGCGGCCCCTGCCGTTGCCATGGGACCGCTGTCAATCAAACACCTTTCTCAGGTACCACTGGATCTGCATTGATCTGACAGCCTGGATCTGGTGTTGAATCATTGCATTAGATGCTGTAGTCAGTGATATTTTAATTTGACCTCTGAGATGTCATCCGTGAAGTGCACACTGACTTTTCATGCGCATTATAATCTCTTCCTCTTCAGTACTTCCTGGGTGAGCGTGAGCTGTCCCTGCCGATGGCGTATCATCAGTGCACGCTGCCCTCTGGAGACCTGGAGGCACTACTGCGCGTCTGCCTGCTCGATTCTGGTTTTCCTGCTTTTGTGGAGGAAGTCGAGAAGAAGTTGAAAGAGCTGATGCAAGAATGAGGTAGAGTGCGCTCTCAAAATCACTGTTGTTGTTAACAAAAGCTAAAACAATCAAAAGTAAAATAAAACAAATCTTTTCGTTAATTGCAAGAAAGCTGAAAAATAGAAATACTAACATGAAAATCTTGAAAAAAATGATTTCAATTAATTGTAATAAAATAAAATTACTAGAAATGTTTCTAGTACTAAAATTACTAGAAATGTTATTAATTGAAATGAAGATTAAATAAGTATTAGATGAAAAACAAATTTAAAAAAATAGAAATGCTGCTTTAGCGACTAATTTAAATAAGTCATAGCTTTATTAAAATTTTGTTAATTGCAATAAACCTGAAATAAAATATAAATATATGAAAAATTTAAATTGAACTAAAACTATTAAAAATTTAACTGAAATAATATATATATATATATATATATATATATATATATATATATATATATATAATTTTTTTTTTTTTTTTTTTTTTTTTAAAAACTTAAAAATCTTAAAAATATAAATGTTACTTGGCAAATAACTGAAAATAACCTGAAGTATAAAAATGGTTATAAAAGTTTAAAACTGATATAAATCATTTCATTAACTGCAATAAAGCAGAAATAAAATATGAACATTAGATGAACAACATAAAATCTAAAAAAAAAAAAAAAAAAATAGAAATGTTGCCTTGGCAACTAAATGAAATAAAACAGTTTAAGTATTAAAATTACAGCAATTAAAACTATTAAGAATCATTTTATTAATTAAAATAATATCTAAATACTAGAGGAAACACCTAAACTTGAAAAACTTGAAAAAAAAAGAGTTGCCAGTTAACTGAAATAAATAGCTACACTAAAATAAAAAATGAAAGTTAAATAAAAAAAAATTAAAAAAAACTAATAAAAATGACAAAAGCACATAATAAAATTAACTTCAGTTATAATTTAACTGAAGTTAAAATTCAAATTCAAATTATTAATATATGCTATAATAGTCTATACCAGTGCTTCCCAAACCTGTCCTGGAGGACCCCTAGCCCTGCACACTTTGTATGTCTCCCTATCAGACACACCCAATTCATGTCTTGCAATCTCTATTGACGAGCTGATGAGTTGAATCAGGTGTGTTAGATAAGGGAGACATACAAAATGTGCAGGGCTAGGGGTCCTCCAGGACAGGTTTGGGAAGCACTGGTCTATACAGTACTAAAATCCAGTTACACCTTTGCTAAGCTCCGCCCCTATTGGTTACTGTTGCTAAGTCAGACAGGCTTTACAGAACGCCCATAAGAACAATTAAAAGTATGATTTTTAGTAAAATGTGCTCATAAAGTCAGTAAGGCAAAAGTTTGTTAATAGTATCAATGGCAACAGTTGCTAAGGCGGGTGATTTATAGCACATTTCTACAGAATCACACAGAAACACTGACATATTTTGGAAGCTTTATTCTGAAAAAGGAAACAATTGGTTTCACATAGTTTGTAATGGCTTTAGCTCCACCCACTTCCTCCCTTGAATGTTGGTCCGTTGTCATGATGACACACACTGTATTGATCAGGAGTTGTCATGCAACTACAGCAGTGCATTTCAAATGCGAAGCACCCTTATCTCTGAACTGTCCCGTTAAAGCTTTTTTATTCTCTGAAATTAAACAAACCCGCCCCACCTTACAATTGTCAGTAGGTCTATATGAATACATATTGCATAGGATTATAGCCATGCTGTACAAGAATCATCTTTTCTCTAAAAAGAAACAGGACATTTACAAAAAAAAGATATATTCTTTTCCTTTTTACAGATGCTATCGTAATATTTGAACACTTACAGCACCACATGTACGAGACGTCTAAATAACTCTTGAAAATAAATGTTACATGTATCCATTTCATTTAATACAATATCAGCTTTAAGATTAAATACTGTTCTGCCACTCACAAAGGTTCTTGCATTCTAGTTTAAGACAAAACACCTCCTTTTAGTATTGTTTTATTGGATGATAAACTGTACAAAGGTCTCAATGATTCCTTACTTTTTTTATCCATTTAAATTTCTTTAAAAACACACACACACACACACACACACACTGATATACTCTCTCTCACACACACTCTCACACACACTGGTTATTCATCTGGATGCAACACCACTTAAAGTAACAATAGAAAAACGATATCTGAATCTTATTCGATTATGTTATTGCATGCATTCGAGACAACATGTAGATATGAAAAAGAATCAGTGCAGCAGGAGGGCATGATAAAAGAACGAAATGCAACGTTAACAGCACATGTAGTAAATTCATCTTCATCATCACCTTCAGAATGATTCAGTCAGCATCCACATTCACACAGATCATGAGCCTGAATAAGGCAAACTTAAGACAGTCTTTATTGTTCGTTTCTGCCAGTGTAATGCTGTCGTTACTGTTGTTTTCTTCTCCTCGTGAGGCAGGATATGCGTCGCTGAAAATCGCCAGGAGCGTCTCCTCTCCTCGGATACGTCCGTATGGTCAGGATATGCAGTTGGTCATCTGGAAACAGGGGAAGGGGAAGCATTTAGTCGACTAAAGGGAACGTTCGCATGCTGCTTTGTAACTCCAGACTGAATCATAAAGCGTAAACCTTCAGCTTTCTTCTACGTTGGTCCGTGGGCTCAGTTGGTGTTCCGCTGTCGCACGTTTTTGTCTTTGTGGTTGTTCGTGGAGTTCGTTTTTCTGCGTGACAGATGTATATGGTTAAACACTTTGCAGCATCGTAATGACACGTTCATAAACTCATTTATGGTGTTCATAAATTGTGTTCTTACATTGATGCAACTGGTTCATCATCTTCATCAGGTCGACATGCAGGTGAAGAACATGCAAGAAGAAAAGACATGTTAATCAATCACACTTCAGACTGCTTTCTCTCATTACACTGTACTTTTTTCTGAAGTGGTAGTTTCACAAAATGAGATGATAAACATGATTGTTATTGAGTTATTTCACTTTAAATGGTCAGCGTAAAATGCAACAGCAGCCAAATGATATTTTGTAATTACTGAAGTTGCATTATATTATATTATAATATTATATTATTGAGACCAACATTCTGAAATAATTTGATGTTTTACTTTTTTTCTCTGACTGGGCTTATGATGTCACAATTGAAGTGTTGAATCTATATGTTTAAATTATCCAGTAATATTAATAAAAAAAAAAAAAAAACAAACAAACAAACATGATCTCCACTGAGGACATTATATGGGTTCTTAAGATCATCGCAAATGTCTGTGAATTTTAAAATTGCATTTTCTTGGCAAGTCATGGAAATTTCTATGGAGACTGTTATGCTCAGTTAAAATAATAATAATAATAATAATAATATTAAAAGTAAAAAATATATTTTTGTCTTTGCAGCTCACTAAAATAGAATAAATAGACAAAAAAGACTAAATTTATTAAAATCGTTTATTGAATAAAGCTGAAATAAAATAAGTATTCATCTTATTATAAGTAATAAGATGAAAAAACTAAAATAATAATTAAAGAAATGGGAATGTTGCCTTGGCAACTAACTTAAAATAAGTTTATGTTTAAGTAATAAAACTAAATAATAATTTTGTTAATTGAAATAAATCTGAAATAAAATATAAACATTACTTGAAAAATGAAAAAAAAAATGCAAATGTTGGCTTCGTAACTCACAAAGAAATAAACTACATTTAAGTTGCAGTAGAAAATTTTGTTTATTAAAAAAAGCTAAAATATTATTAAAATATTTGATGACTAAATTAATAAATATATTGCTACTAAGATATTAGATTAAGAGCTTAATGTGAAAAAATAGAAATATATATAAACTAAAACATATAATAATACTTATACAGCTATTATGAACAACTGGAAAAGACATGTAAATCAACTGGTGTGTTGACACTGCATAAAACCGTGTCCTAACTACACGCGACGCCGTGACATGCGATAAAAGGTATCTTTTCCATGTTAATCTTGAGTTTTTGTCCTAACTAGCCACGATGGCGACACGTGAAATTTCTAATTTAGAAACGGTTTCTATTTCCGCGACATCGCGGCTGGAACAACAACATACAAACTATGTGACAGTAGATAATCTCAGGTGATTATGTGCTTTATTCAAAGTTAAACGTGTCTAATATGAGTTTATAATTTTGTGTGACCTTATAGCCATACTGAAAGCAACAACAGATTGCTTACCTCAGATCTTGAAAATAAATTAAAGCAAAGATGTACGTTAAAACTGTGAACTCAACTGCGAACCAACGAGTGTATTCCATGACAGAGATGTTATCAGTCACTCAGTATGTACATTTAATGATGTTAAAAAGCTTTAATGTTTATGAATTAGATTATAAACGTATCCATTTCGTTGCGAGTGCAGTGCGCTTCCAGAGAGAGCCCTTCCACACACGCTTCTGATTGGCTGTGATATTTGATTGATTCGGTCACTTCGCGGTGTCGCGTCGCGTCGCGTCTGGTGTGGACACACAAAATGCTTGTCGCTGGAATTTTGTCGCGTCGCGTGTAGTTAGGACACAGTGTAAATCTGCTCTGCAGATGAATAAAACAGCAGTAGAACTCAAGCAGGTTATTGCTGATGCAGGAAGGTCATTTGAGTTAGAGGTCACTGTGTCTCTCCACAGACAGATGGGTAGTTCTGGTTAGTGTATGCGTGTCAGGACAGCACATGCGTCCACAGGCAGCAGCATTCACAGCACTGGACACCAAGCAGGTTATGACGGCACAATATGACTCTGACACACATCTGAGATCAAAACCTCATCCTTCCGAATTCACAACCATCAGACTAAACATTCAGATCAAGTGTTTTCTCCTCACTATTTACATATAACAGACCAAACAAATGTTCCTGTGCAAATCTGAGGATGTAATGTGGCCATTTCTAGTAACACATAATGTTTAGCAGAGTTTAACTTTACGCAAATGTTGAGCGACACAATGGATTCTTTTCAGACATATTTCCACAGTTATTAACATCATAAATCAAGTTTTTATAATTTCATTTTAAATGTAATGTTCATTTATAACACTATACTTTGTGTAATATTACCTTACCATTAAATTGCAGTTTCTAATACAACAGCAAATTTGACATCTTTCTCTCTTCTGATCAATGAAGTCAGTCTGTCCATATTTTATTTCCTCTTTTGGAAAGTCATAGAAATACTACTGTGTTTGCAAGCTCATATTTCACATTTAAATAAATTTAAAAAAAAAAAATACAAGATTTGCAAAACAGCTTACAGCACATTTAATTTTACATTGCAATTTTAATTCTTGTTCATGATTTAATGCATAATATACAGCTGCATACTCATTATTATATTATATTATATATGCTACTGTGGTTTGCAAGGCCTTATTTCACATTTAAATTAAAAGAAAAAACATTGCAAAACATTTCAATTTTCATTGCAATTTCAGATAATTCCAATCACTGATAAACATTAATCTTGTTCATGATATAATGCATTATACACAGCTGCTTTCCATTATATTATATTATATTATATTATATTATATTTACTAATAATACATTTCATTTGTGGTTCAGATTTTCAAAAACTATGGCCATTATTGTGCAGCCTGCTATTAACGTTGATTATTCGACCTCCAGTTGAATAAAATCACTCAGTGTGAACAAACGTTCATGCAGTAATTCACTTTCACTCGTGTCAGTATATCTGCACACAGAGGTGTAGAGGACGCCGCTGTTGGAAATATGAAATCCTGGCACGAGGATTTCAGCTGTAATGTGCGTCATCGCATTACGTGCTCATCTCTGATTCTGTTGATAAGACTGTGGGCAGATATAATCTACCTTAATCTAGCGCAGCCTCCCATCACTCCCTCTCCTGGGGACAAATCCTCCCCAAACCACAAAACAGGACGCGCCGTTCATGCACGCCAACTTTCTCTCCTTACTGCATGTTTTGCATGCGGTCTTGCTGTGAGATAGTGTCTGTAGAGGTCGTTTAGAGAATCATCCAGAGCAAAACAAACAGACACATGCCATAATTGATGCTTAGAAATGAAGCAATGATCTGTTTTTCTATCCACGTTACTGTGATTCTCATTTTATTCATTAGGAAGGTGTGTCTCAAGGGACGGCTTTGATTAAATGAACAGAAGTAACCAGGTCATGTGATGACTTACTATAAAGATGTAAGGGTGAATCTCATGAGCATATACAAGCCATATTTCAATGCAAAATATCTATCTATCTATTGCATAAATATTTAATATACAAATATAATTATATATAATGAAGATATAATAATTATGTATAATTATATGTAATGACATTTATTATAAAATATATATAATATTTGATAAAATACAATTATATAAAAATAAACAATAGTATGTAAAAATCTTAATTACACTTTTATTATATATAATTAGAACTGTATTAAATATTAAATATTTAAATATACATTAATTTTTGTATTTTTGTTTTTATAGTTAACTCCCAATTCTCATTACTGCAATGCAATGCAAATATAAATAAAAATAAAAACTAATTCTGATTACTGTAATATAAAAATAAGTGAAATATTTATAGATTGTAAATATTATTAAAATGGTTAATTATCCAAAGATCATGGTGGTATTTCTTGTACTATTTTTCATGATTAAAAAACACTATTACAGTAACTTTTTATTGTAATACAGTAAAGGAGATGAAAATGTAAAAAATAAAATCTTCTAATATGAAGGTGAAATATGTCAAAATAAACGTTTTGGTGAGATTCGTCCATTATGTTTTTGACTTCACACAGAAAACTATATTACTGTATTCGAGAAGCTAAAAAATTATCATAATTTCCTATACCTTGATGAATGAAATACTAATAATAAATATTTTAAATGTTGTAAATAAGCCCATTACAAACCATACAATTAACAGTAGAGAATCCGGTCACAATGAATACTGCTGATGACACAAACAGCTTTTTAATATCTTTTGATAATTAGATAAGCACGCGTCGACATCACAACCTGAATGAGGAGACAAAGAGAAGCAGAAATTTCTCAAGACATGCAAGTTCTCAAACTTACCAACAACAAAGAATACGGAGCCACATGGAAAAGGAAAAAACAAAGTTTCACCAGTTATTTACTTGAAACCATTATATTAAGAAGAAAAAAAATTGACTCTGTTGTGACTTTCAGGCAGGGACTCACAATCGTTAAACACTTTCATTCAGTTTGATTGAGCACCTGGGTTATTCACTTACTGCCCTGAGTGTATATTTTAATATGAACACACAAATCCCCTTTGTTTCCAGCTGAAACCGATCTGTTTGTTGGCAGAAGCAGCGCTGGTTTAGCACTCACAGTTCACCTGACAAATCCTGTGTTCATCAGCACACAAACTACACATCTACATAAAACAACATTCACAGCCCGATCAACAAGTTCCTCGCCAGTATCCCAACGGAACAGACTTTCAAATCTCTCATTATTTGCTGTTATCTCATAACCTTTCATACATGAACACTGACTGCAACCAGCGAAACCAGCCTAAAAAATAAGGGCTGCATGATAAATTGTATTTTATTTGCATTCATGATTTTTGCTTCTCTTTATTAATGAAGTTTAATCATCTGCAATATTTACCTGAAAACATTTAATTTTTGCTTTATCTTGCAACAAGCCTCCATTAGCTTTCATGTTTGCGGTTGCCAGATGACAAGAGCTTAAATCCCCCATTCAAACTTTCCTGCCAAAGTCGCTTTCAAGGAAAGTTCGTTCACTCGGCCGCCATATTTGCAACGCCTCCGGGCAGCTCAAACAAGACCAAGTCCTATCTAAATGAATGGGGGAATCCTGAAATCTCAAAAACGGCTTGCTGAACTCACGATTAAATTACATATTTCAAATCAGCAAAAAAATCTGAAATGAACTGCCTCATGAATGTTGTTTCTTATGCTTAAATAGCATTTAAAAAGCTTATTTTTCAGGCTAGACCAGCCAATGCGCATGCGTAGCTCCAACGCGCTGTAGTGCATACGCATCGGCTGCTCTAGCCTCAGGTTTCTATGGGAACCGGAGCTTCTAACGGCCGCTGCAGTGATGCAATGACTACCAATCAACTATTGACTCTTTCATTTAGAAGGCGGGTCTATCCCGCCATATTGCGCGTTTCACTTTCTCCCATTCATAAGTATAGGAGTGAACCGTCTTTGTATTTCTATAGTCTTTGTTTCCTGCCCAATGTTTTACTTGATCCTCCCAACCTGGCAACCATGCCCACACACTCTCTCTCTGCACTGAGAAAAAACCTGTTGATGATCTAAATATACCAGCAAACATGCAAGTTGGAGTTTAGTGATATGTGATATTTTGCTCAAATGAAAGTGTAATAGTGCCAATCTGTTTTATTTCACACGGTCCTTTGCTTTGTTTGCTGCGACCAAATCTGCAATCAAACCTCAGTGATGAACTGAAATAAATCTGAACATGAATCTCGACTATAATATTTGCAATTGTGGTTGCTGAAAACAATATGCAACTTCTGTGTCACAATACAAATTCATTTTTTGTTGTTGCTTTTATAGAAAAATGTAACAAAATTAGTTAATATTAGGAATTTCACAGGTTTAGCTTTTGAAATTTGTAAAAAAAAATTGTAGTGTATTAATTTATATAATTATAATACATCAGGAAAACTAGATGAGGTAAAATAATCCATGCAAGTTGACATTTTCTTGATTTGTGCTTCTGTGAAAAAAGAAATCAATAAAATGACAATAATTGTGATTTTTGAGCTAAATAATTGTGATTATCAGATTAACCATTATCATGCAGTCCTATATTTAACTGTAAAGCAAGTAATTATTTTGATGAAGGATCAAGAACACAGACTTTTTGCTTTGGAAAAACATGCACGCATGAATAAAACGGGGAAATGTTTATAGAGAACGTAAACAGGTCATCTTGACTTTAATAGGATATTTCTTTTCTATTCTTGCAGAGTTTGTATATGGGAAATCACTGCGCATCCCATGCAATTTACTGCTAGGCATGTAAACAAACACTTACTGGGCGGATGTTGGATCTGATAAACACTGCAGTGAGACTAAATAAGACAGACGTGTGTTTAGTTCTAGCTGGCGATAAGCTGAGTGCAATAAGAGCAGCTCAGTTTTACTGAGATTGTAAGTCATGTGTTGTCAGTCACTAGAACGCGGTGCATCTCGCAGCACATTGTAAAGGGTAGCGTCTGACCACCCCTGGCTCTGAGATACCCTTCTGTGGTTCTGCAAAGGTCAAATTAGCATGGAGCTATGCCTGACTGCATCCCTTTAGAGACTGTCACACTCGCAGCCTCGACATGTTCAGAACGGAGCTGGTTTAGACCGACCGACTCGCCGGTTACTGTGAAGATTCCCCGTCCTCTCCTCCTCTTCCCCTGCGGCCACACTCTTAAAAATAACAGTTCCTTATTGGCACTCAAGAACCTTTCATATCCATGAAACCCTTTCATTGCACAAATGGTTCTTTATAGTTGAAAATTGTTCTTTAGATTATTTAGACATTCTGTGCTCACCGTCAGGCCATCCAAGATATAGATGAGTTTGTTTCTTCATTAGATTTGGAGAAATGTAGCGTTGCATCACTTGCCCACCAATTTCGAATGGGTGCCATCAGAATGAGAGTCCAAAGAGCTGATAAACACATCACAGTAATCCACAAGTAATCCACACCACTCCAGTCCATCAATTAACATCTTGAGAAGACAAGAGCTGTGTGTTTGTAAGAAACAAATCCATCATGAAAGAGTTTTTAACGTAAACCATCACTTCTGGACAAAATACGAGTCCATAATCCATAATAATGACCGACAAAGTAGCTTCATCTAAAACAGGAGAAAAATCTGCACAGATCAGTCACCGTTTACAAGCCAAAACATCACTAAACAAATATATGTGTGGATTTTGATGTGAGAGACAACAGAAGATGAACATTTTCACTGGAGGAAGTGTTATTATGGATTATGGACCATAACAGCCAGAAGCAACGCTTTGAACTTAAAAACATCTTAATGATGGATTTGTTTCTTACAAACATGCAGCTTTTGTCTTCTCAAGATGTTAATTGTTGGACTGGAGTGGTGTGGATTACTTGTGGATTATTGTGATGTTTTTATCAGCTGTTTGGACTCTCATTCTGACGGCACCCATTCACTGCAGAGGATCCATTGGTGAGCAAGTGATGTAATGCTACATTTCTCCAAATCTGATGAAGAAACAAACTCATCTCCATCTTGGATGCCCTGAGGTTGAGGACATTTTCTACAAATTTTCATTTTTGGGTGAACTACTCCTTTAAAAACTCACTGAAAGTTTCTTTGGGGAACCAAAAATAGCTTTTCAATTGCATACAAAACCCCTTTTTGGAAACTTTATTTTTAAAAGTGCAAAGTGTGACAAAATTGCTTCCAAAAATCTTGTGATAACCGGACAATATTACCATTTCTGTTTCTCTTTCTCTTTCTGAGACGAAAGAATCGTGTGCAGCTGATGATTGAATCAATTATTCATTAGCTTTAAGAGTGCACAAATGTGAGGAACTCCAGTGTTCTGATTTGTCTTTCTAGTGGAGGATCCGGTCTCAGATTAAAACGTGGTCAAGCATAGAGGTCAGTATTTCCCAGTGGCTCTCCTCTGACTCAACACTCATGAATATTCACTCGCGCAACTACGCTAAGAGCCCCGTCAGTAAATGACCCACTAACAACCTGCTTCAGAATATATTATTGATGGCGCCTTCAATGTTCAAAACAGACTATATTGATCATTCTAGTTTCATCTGTTTGTGTGGTACATCATAGGGCTGCACAATTATCTGAATATATAAGACTGCAGTTACTGCTGATGCAATTAAGTCATTGTTTTGATGACAGCAGTCAGTATTTATGTCAAGTTCAGATGCATCCAGATTTTCTATTTGCAACATGTTTTTGACAGCGGTTGAGCTCTATAATCAATCACAGACTGCTCTGTTGAGAACATGAATGCAATGGCTTTAAATGGGTGTTTTATTATGTTTTGCTTTTATTTGTGCCTGTCACATGAAAATAAAGGCAACATCATTTGAAACATCAGGAGGAATTTAACAATTACTGTTCTGATTCTAATTCCATTAATAATTATTTCCGTACTTTTGAGAAAGTAATTTTTAGACATTTCAGACATGCAATAGAATGCTGCAGAAATAAATCCTAAAACTTGGAAATTAGTTGCATTTTTGCAATTCTGGTTGCATTGTGCTGAAGTCACTGGGTTTTTGATTAAATGCTTGAAATAAGGTCTGTTTAACACAAACTCAAGGTATTTTAACGTTTTATTCTCTAACATAAAATACATCAGTAATACCCCACTTATGATTTTTAAGCTTTTATGTGTCTTGAAAAAGGCAACAACTTACAAGTTTCCAAATGGGACTACAGAGGTTGTAGGGGACATTAAAAGTCATCACTTTGAAAAGGTAAACTCAGTTGCCCTTTTACAGCCTTGTGTTTATAAAAGCACACTTGCAAACTATTCTAACCTAAATTTTCCACTTGTAGATTCTAAATATAGATTAAAAGAGCTGTTGTAAACTTAATGGTGTAGTTTGTTCATAGCCTATGTTTAACTTTTTATTTATGGCAGTTTTATTTAAGCTTCAAAATTCTTTAAAGTTGTGAAGATTAGCATGATGAACAAAATATGTAAAAATCAAACATATTTTCTGCAATAATAAAAAAGCCTTAGGAAAAATCCTATTGGCTTTTTGTTCCAAAAACAAGTCATCCTTGCAGCACTTTATTCCTTCTGCATTTAAAGTCTGTTCTGCATGTATAGCTTTATACGGGAGATTTCATGCAGCTGCCTCATACAAAATAGGTGTTTTATGTCAATATTATGAAGTTAAAATCAGCAATTATAATCTGTCATAGTTGTGCAGCCCTACATTTCTAGAATAATTCACTTCATTTTCTGATCTACTGCCCAAACAACAGCACTTCAGGATGATATTATATTGCCGATCAAGATCAGCATTTCAACAAACGCCTCCAGGAAATCATACCGCAAGACGTTTTGCAAATATTCTTAAAAGCAGAGTGCTACTTACCATCTGGAACCTCGTCTGGCCTCTTGCGCTTCTCGTAAACCACAATGATGACCACGAGGATGATGATCTCGGCCAGGACGCCCAGGAAAGGCCACAGCGGGGCGAGGTGACTCCGCACCCGCAGGATGGTCATGGACTCTTTGGAGCCGATGATGTTCGAGGCGTTGCAGGCATACTCGCCCGGGTCTGTGCTGATGTCCAGACTAATGATACTCAGTTCTGTGAAATTGTCTTTGTTGATGATGAAGAAGCGGCCGGTGCTGTTGTCAATGTCCTGTTATGAGAAAACGAAGAGAACATCCATCTAATTCATGACATCATCTCATCTTCTGTTTATGAAATCAATTTCAATGTGATTCCAAGTCATATCATGAGGGAGAGTAAATGGTGGCACAATTTTTATTTTTGGGTGAACTATTTCTTTAAATAACGTTTAACGTAAGGTTAATATTTTTATTCAGCAAGGATGCATTAAATTGATCAAAACTGACAGTAAAGACATTTATAATGTTACAAAAGATTTTCATTTCAAATAAATGCTGTTCTTTTGAACTTTCTATTCATCAAAGAATCCTGAAAAATAAAATGTATCGTAGTTAACACAAAAATATTCAGCAGCACAATTGTTTTCAACATTGATAATAATCAGTAATGTTTCTTGAGCAACCCGATCTCATGAAAGTGCATATAAATAGTACGCCAAATAAAAACAAAAACTCGTGGTACTGATACGCAAAAATTGACTTAGGATTAGGGTTGTGGGGTAGATGCGTGTCATATGTAAGCGAAAACTACGTATCATATGCACACCATAGTCCATTTTTGCGCATCAATACCACGAGTTTTTGTTTTTATTTGGTGTACTATTAATGAGCATTTTCATGAGACCGGGCTCTCTTGGGCAGCAAATCAGGATATTGGAATGATTTCTGAAGGATCATGTGACACTGAAGACTGGAGTATTGATGCTGAAAATTTAACTTTGATCACAGGAATAAATGATATTTTACAATATATTCAAAAATAAAACACTTATTTTAAATTGTAATAATTTTTCACATTTTTACTGTATGTTTGATTAAATAATTACAGCCTTGGTGAGCAAAATATGGATATATATTATATATGACTTGCTTACGTACAATGTAAGATCCCCGACCAACTTTCTTGCGCCACATCCACATAGGATGCGGGTATCCCACTGATTTGCAGTACAGCGTCGCATTTTCACCTTCTTTTTTGTTCTCGCTTCGTTTGTGGCCGATGATTTCAGGAGCAGCTGGGCAGAGACAGAAGAGTTTACCTGTAATAATGCTTTTACAACATGCATCGGGGCCTCATTTATAAAATGTTGCGCAGAAACCATCCTAAAATTGATCTTACGATCATTTCTCGAATATGCAGACGTGTGATTCATAAAATGAACGTACGTACAGAAAACGAACATACACGTCTCTTTCAGATGTGAAATCTATGAATCGCAAATGATCTTGAACTTGCGCGCAATTAAATGGTTTCAGCTGTCTGCCTTGTAAAATGACTCCTAATTAATGTCATTAACATGTAAAAGATCACCAGTCATCATCCAAATTCTTTAATTAAGGACAGCTTACATTTTCAAAAACCTGCAGTACTCGAACAAGAAAAAGTGCGTACATCTTCTCAGACCCTGACGTGACGCTTAAGCACTTTTCCACGTCAAAGAATATTTTTACAAATATGAGCGTTACCGTGGATTTAAGCGTATGCACACTCTAAGATAAAATCTGAGTGTACGCACGCTTTATAAATGAGGCCTGAGTTTTCCATGTCTTTTCATACAATTTACTCATCAAAATAGCTGCCATGAACATATGATCAGGGCAATCTGTATGGTTTGGAGTCTTTCTTAAGGACACAATGTTGTTGAATCTCTCCTTATGCACTGACTGAACCAGCAACAGTTCGTAATTGTACCAGCCTTGAGACATAAAGTCAGTGACATCAAAACTGACTGCCTTTGTACTTCCTAACAAATACAATATCTCCTTTTGAAACAGGAAGTTGGGACATGACAATCAAAGGGTAGTTTAAATAGCAAATTAATATCATAACACTAGTCAACTCATGTCAGGGTAAAGGGTGGGACATTCACATTCAGGACGGCATCTGATTGGACAAAAATTTGCATACACTTGAGAGCAAGATAAGTAATTAAAAGCAAGAAGTCATGGTTTACATTGAATTTAAAACAGCTAAGGGGCATTGTTATAAAACCCCCTTAGCTGTTATAAATTCACTGTAAACCACGGCTTCACAGGGCTTATTGCTTTTATAAAACAGTTATTCATATACATATACATATACATATACATATACATATACGTAGTAAGGTTTCAGAAAATAAAACAGCAAATAAAGTGTAATGATATTAATACACACATTATTCTTCTGCCAAACAATGTAGTTCCTCAGAAACAGTTGTGGTTCCAACAAAATGCAGCATATCTAAACATTCTTAAATCAAGACATTTAATTTAAAGCTAAATGACATGTGAAAGTAAGTCTAAATTCAGTAAACACGATAATTTTTCGGATCCCATTTTTTCTCATTTTAAGCAAAAACTCACTTAATTTTAATACATTAATACATACAGAAAACAGGACTTAGGGCCCTATTTTAATGATCTAAGCGCATGGTCTAAAGCGCATGGCGCAAGTGCATTCAGGACATGTCCGAATCCACTTTTGCTAGTTTATGACGGAAAAACGGTCGGCGCACCCGGGCGCATGGTCTAAATGGGTTGTCCCTATTCTCTTAATGAGTGATGGGTGTTTTTTGGGCGTAACGTGCAATAAACCAATCACAGTCTCATCTCCCATTCCCTTTAAGAGTGAGTTGTGCTCGTGCCATGGCGGATTCGCTATTTAAACGGCGGAATTTTAAGGCGCACAGACTGAACGCGTCTCCAGTGAGCAAACGGATCTGCTCATGCACGAGCAAATAGGTAGGCTAATTCTGATACAATGACTATCCATTATGACATGTATGACATTTTTATATTTATGCAGTCTACACAATTATATTCTTATACACTGTAATCCTTTAATTTTTAATATTTGGCATGTTTGTGTGCTGCTGCGCGTAATAAGCAAAGTGAACGCGCGTTGTGGTTCCGCCCAGAGGCACACTTTCTACTAATGCGCTCTTTAAATAACAAAAAAAAATATTGAGCCATTGACTTTAGACTAGGTTTGAGTTGGTCTATGGCGCAGTCTATTTTCAGTTCCTCAAAATAGCAACGCACCAACAATGCACCTGAACACACCTCTTTTTTAGACCAGCACGCCCATGGGCACAAAAATGGGCACAAATGCATTTGCTATTTAAACAACGCGGTGCAGGACGGGAAAATGATAACTGCGTTGGGCTGAAACTAGCAAAAACACTTGCGCCACACCTTGCGCCACATTGCACCGGGTGTATGATAGGGCCCTTAATATCTTAAGTCATTTTGCATTTCAAGTAAATGTTTATCAATTTAAGAATATTTAGATATTTGTACTAGAAAACATGACCAAAATAACAGAAAAAGCAAACTAGCATAAAAATAGAAGTCTTCTTTTCTTAAACTATCAAAATTAAGTGAGACGAAATATGGGGTCAGAAAAATCTACTTAATTAAAAGGGAAAACAAGTTTATTTTCTGACCCCACTGGCTGATTTTTTTTTTTTCGTGTTTTAAGCAGTTTTCTTGATTTCTCAGAAAATGTCGTCTTATGTAATTTCACATCTCAAATAAATGTATCTTGATTTGAGAATGTGTAGACATTTGCACTGGAAAACATGACAAAAGTACTGAGCAAGAACAGAACTTCACACAGCATACAAATAAAAGCCACAAAACTCATATTTTGATTTTACGGAGTTTTGGATGTGAAAAAAAAATTTAAATTTTAATCGTTCTTGCATAACCGTGTATCCCAACACCACAAATGATTGACATAATGAGATGGCTCAGACTTAATTAAAAGCAACCCCCCGCGGGCGTGGTAATTCAGGCTTTCCCTCTGTGATGTGCTGAGTCACCATCATTCCCCTTCACTGGATAATACACAGCTCAATGTCACAAACCCCGCGGGCCAATATTCTCCGTAATTATAAATACTGCATGTGATCGTAACTCGCCTTGCTCGTTTTAACACGCTGCACCTTCTGCAGCCGCCGCTAATCTCCGAAATTGCCGTAATTCCCTCCGTGCAATTAAGCAGGATGAAACGAATCTCGGAGCGTGAACGTGTAGGATGGAGAAGGCGTGGATTGAAACTTGGCTGACATCACCAGCTCTAATTATGGTGTGCACGTGCCTTCTGAGGATAGTGTGTGTGTGTGTGTGTGTGTGTGTGTGTCACCGGCAGAAAAGCGATGGGGAGTTTAGCTTGGCATTATCCTCACTCACAGTGTCTCTGAGACACAATAAATCGGCCTCCTTCCAATTACAACATCATTTATTATACTGTATGTAATAAATGTAGTATATATTAGTATTTGATTGTAAAAACAGTGTATTTTTAACTAAAAATTAATGTATAACTGTCTGTTTCTAATGAGAATCAAAAAAAAAAAAAACCCATCAGCAATCTCACTCAAACACACACACACACACACACACACACACACACACAGTAAATAGTAAATAAATACATTGGTTTACATACTAATATATATATATATATATATATATATATATATATATATATACAGTACTGTGCAAAAGTCTTAGGCCACTAGTATTTTCACCAACAAAAAAAAAAAAAGACAGACTGGACTGGATGATGATCAGATCAGATCTCTGTGGAGCACTGGCTGTTGTCAGACTCCTTGTGCAAACAAAAATCTCACTGGGTTATTACAATTAATGGCAAAAATAATGTTTGGAAATGTAAACAGACATTTCCTACTGACACACTACAGCAAAAGATAGAAATAACTGACGTAACACCATTTTTTGTTGGTGAAAATACTAGCGGCCTAAGACTTTTGCACAGTACTGTATATATATATATATATATATATATATATATATATATATATATATATAACATACACACACACACACACACACACACACAAATATATACATATAAACAGATAAAATATAACTTTGGTAATAAAAATAACAATAAATTCCTTCCAATCACAAATGAAACTTCATACTATATATAATAAATAATATTCATACTATATATAATAATATAATATAAACAGACAGAAAGATAGATAGATATATTATTAGTATATTGTATTAGTATTTGATTGTTTAAAAAAAGAATCACATTATCACGTTTGAGAACACTGGAAAAAAATCTTAGAAATCCTAAAAATAGGTGTCATTTTCTTTTTGCAAAAAAGAAAAAAAAAGCAAGATGTCAAAATATAATTTCTAAGAAAAAATATATATAGTACATAATTAATATATGTAATACATATATAACTGAAAACTGAATAATTTCCATGAAATATATCTAATTTTTGTTAATTAGATTTCTTGTGGTGAAATATGCAATTATTCTATATTATTATTGGATAATTATAATTATCCAAAATAAGACATGACATTTTGAGAAGCGACAGTGAGCTCAGCATTCTCCTCTCTCACAGCGTCTCTGAGCCGTTTTTTCATAAACGGCTCTTTCTCCCTCCTGTCCACCCCATCGCCTGGCACGCTTTCAAGTCCTGATCGCCAGCAGAAATGTGTGATCAATGCCGGGCAGAGATCGGTAATGGTGTCGGGATACCGATAGCTCCTCTACGCTGCTATTTGTAGGGCTTCTCGTTTGCCATGAAAGGAAAGAGCTTGTGTAACCCAAACCCAATGCAATCTGCGACAGATGGAATATATACAGCACAATCGAGACAGGAATTCATGCAGGGCCGATGTATGGAGTAAAAATGACTCATGCGCACGACAGATGGCGCATCGACATCCTTCCTTGATAATGCCTTACTAAATATAAACACATGTAAAGGTACAGGCCGCAGTTTACCGCACCTGACGTGATTTAATTCGATTATGCCACCGTATGGAAAAGCGATCTGTGATTATTGTGCACAAATATCACAGTATATTGCTGTTTAAAAAGACTTGGGAGTGCAGAGCTTGAAACATGCATGCACAGGGCAGATTATGATAGTGGACAGTAAACTCTTGCCATTAGAAACACTGGGAGTGAATCCAGAGCCTTAATCCCAACCCACCGCACAAACCTCCATCTGTTGCCTCAGAGTGCAAAACCAGAGAGAGAGAAGGTGCCAAAGACTGGAGCGGTTGGGGGTGAACAGACAGGCTGTATGATGGGCCACATTCAACCTGAACGACTCCCACAGGACGACAGAACCTCATATTCATCTGATATCAAAGACGGGATATTTTTGTCTCATGTCACTGGGCCTCAGGACTTTTTTTTTTTTTTTTTTTTTTGTAGTAGTAGTATTCGGGTGAATCTCAGATCATGTGCAGATCATATTTCAGCACAAAATCAAAGAAACCAATAACACATATTTTGCTTAAAGAAAATGAACCCTATTTTTAGGACCATTACTTTTTTTTCATGACTATTAAACACGTTTAAATTTGAATTACCTTAATGTAAAACATCTGATTAGCTCTTTGTGTAAATTCTATATTTAAATTGTATTTATAAAAAGTATTTATACAATATATTAGTATTTGATATATTGTAAAAAAAAAAAAAATATATATATATATATATATATATATATATATATATATATATATATATTTTAGTATATTTACAGTGAAAATGAATGTATTACTGTTGTTTGTTTTTTAATGAAAATCACAATTGAAAACACTGGAAAATTAAAAAGAAAAACAGTAAATAAATAAACAACAAAAAAATTAATAAATAAACACATTTTGCCCCAAATTTAAATTATCTTAATGCAGGAAATCTCATTCTTATTAGTGTCATAAAGAAAAAAAAAAAATCACAAATGGAACTTCATACTATATATAATAAATCATATTCATACTATATATAATAATACAATATATACACTGCCACTCAAAAGTTCGGGATCAGTAAGATTTTTTATGTTTTTTAAAGAAGTTTCTTCTGCTCATCAAGGCTGTATCTATTTGATCAAAAACACAGAAAAAAAAATTATTTGAAATATTATTGCAATTTAAAATAACAGTTTTCTATTTTAATATACTTTAAAATATAATTTATTTCTGTGATCAAAGCTGAATTTTCAGCATCATTACTCCAGTCTTCAGTGTCACATGATCCTTCAGAAATCATTCTAATATGCTGATTTATAATCAATGTTGGAAACCATTGTGCTGCTTCATATTGTTTTGGGACCTGTGATTTTTTTTTTTTTTTTTTTTTTTTTTTTTAGGATTCTCTGATTAACAAAAAGTTAAAAAGAACAGCATTTATTTAAAAAAGAAATTTTGTGTTACAATATACAATGCTATTCAAAACTTTGGGGTCAGTACATTTTTTCCTTCTTTTTTTTTAAAAAGAAATGAATACTTTTATTCAGGAGGGATGTGTTAAATTAATAAAAAGTCATAGTAAAGACTTTTTGTTAGAAAAGATTTATATTTTAAGCAAATGCTGCTCTTTTTAACTTTGTATTCATCAAAGAATCAAAGAAAAAAGTATCACAGGTTCCAAAAAAACAATATTAAGCAGAACAACAAGTTTCAACACTCATAATAAATCAGCATATTAGAATGATTTCAAGGATCATGTGACGCTGAAGACTGGAGTAATGATGCTGAAAATTCAGCGCTGCGTCACAGAAATAAATTACATTTTAAAGTGTATTAAAACAGGAAACCAGGAAGATTTCACAATATTACTGTTTTTTTCTGTATTTTTGATCGAATAAATACAGCCTTGATGAGCAGAAGACTCCCTTAAAAAAACATTAAAAATCTTACAGATCCCAAACTTTTGAGCGGCAGTGTATGTATAGACAGACAAAAAGATAGATATATTAGTATATTAAATTAGTATTTTATATTCGTATTTGATCGTAAAAAAAAAAAAAAAACAGTAAAACATTTATTTTTTCAAAGTGAAAATGAATGTATTACTGTTATCTGTTTCTAATGAAAATCACATTTGAAAACACTGGAAAAACAAATAAATTTCTTAAAAGTCCTAATAATAGGTGTCATTCTCTTTTGCAAAACAAACAAACAAAAAAACAAAACAAGATATGTCAAAATATAATTTCTAAGAATGTAATTGCTTATAAAAATATTTTCACTGTAAATACTGTAAATTCAGGAAATCTCATTCATATTAGTGTCATAAAGAAAAAAAATCATACATTATTTAAATTGTATAGAAATTGTACATAACAATAGTATTTGATGTACTGATTAGGGGTGTATCTGTATCTGTATCTGTGACAGTCTCAAAATTATTTGTATCTGTATCTGTATTCGGATAGATCCGGAAGTGGGCATGGCTTAAACCGGAAGTTCGTCAAATTACATGAAAATAACATTTTAAATGCAAATCTGTTCGATTCGTAGTTTTCATTTAACAAATATGCCTTGTATAACTAAAGAAAGTATTCTTTTTTATTAAAATTATAACTTTGTAAATATCTTCTATTTAAAACTTTATCAAAAAAGAAAAATAACTTTATTCTTCTTATTTTCCAGTGAAACTTTGTGTACAAATTTGACAAGAGACAAGCATCCACAATCTTAAATAAGAGCACTAGTAGAAAAAAAAAGAAGATGGGAAAAAAAATAGAAATGGAAAGAAAGTGTTCAGTAGCCTATCATAGCAGAATGACAATAAAGCTCGTTTGAACTTTAAGTAACTTAGATCATGTGTTGCAGGAGTCTGTGATCATTTACGAGTTTTTTTATCAACAGATGCGCTCTGTAACAGAGCGCAACAAATCATCTGGACCCTCCAAAAGCCTTGATCAAACATCGCTTTTCTTCGTCTTGTATAATTAAAAGTAATGCCATTCACAAAAAGTGCTAATGTAATGCGTTTTTTCAGTTGGATTTCGAAGAGGTTTGAAGTTAGGACCGTTTTTAGGATATTTTTGTCGAATTGATATAACTCCAGACAAAGCTCTGATTTCTGAGAGACGCACATACCCAACGCTGCTATTGATTTGCGCTCATTTCATTCATATAGGCTATAGTTTACACTGATTCACTTTACACATCCAGGCCCATAGCCAGCTATAAGGTCCAGACCTCCATAAATGTTTCATGTTCAAAAATAAAATTTGAAAACGTATGAAAAATTATTTAAAATCATGTCGCTGAATAAATTGATGTGGCTGACTCGCAGCAGCAGCGAAACGCAGGAGTGAAGGAGTTTGGCTCAAGTGCAGCCTCCGCTCCGCCATGTTGCCAGATCTAGTTATTATACGCGTAGCTGGACTTGTTTTAATACTTAGTGTAACAGCGTTAATAAAGTAATTAGGGCATTAATAAAATGGGAAGATCAAGGTTGAGACTAGATATTCTGTATCCTATTTGCAAAATACAAGATTTAAACTTATTTTGGTGCATTTTTCAGGAGATTGGTTGTGTTTGTTTGGTAGCAATATCTGGCAACACTGCTTCGCCGGCACTGACAGGCAGTGATCAAAAAAGGAGCGTGCGGATAGTTTATTGCTGAGGAGACCACATTCATTAGACAAACGCAATGATCACCATGATATTATCTGTACGAAACTGTGTCAAACGCTATCAAAGCAGTACTAGCCATTATTATTGCACAAATCTTAACAACCGCAGACCTCACTAATGTAGTGCTGTTCCAGCAAACGTGATTGTGTCTGCCGAATATTTTTTCTGTTATTCAGATAAATCCGTTATTCGTTTTGAAGCCATTATCCGTGCCTTTCCGAATAAGGTGTTCGGCTTCGGGCACATCCCTAGTGCTGAAGATTAAAAAAATTATTGTATTAAAAAAAATCAAATGAGAATCACATTTGAGAAAAATGGAAATTACAAATAATTTTAATAGCCCTATAAACAGGTGTAATTTTCTTTTTGCAAAATAAATCAATATCAATGAATAAATATTTAATTGCTCATTTAAATAAATAAATAAATATTTAATTGTTAATGTAATTTGTTAATTGTGGTAAACTGTGACCTGGTCATGTTTTCATCTGCTCCTTTTTCTGTCTTTGCGAAATGATTAGACATGAAATAATATTAACCAAAATATTATGTTGCACCGAAACTTGCACGATGATTCCTGAATTTAAACAAGACTGATATGAAGAAGCTCATCAGGCATCTTGTGGCTCCAGCTGTGCATGTAAAGATAGAAACAGGACAGGAACAATACGTCAGGATGGGGGCTGGGCTTCCTCATCGCGTGTTTCGAGCAGCAGAACGGAGTTTGTGGCACATGGGAGCTGAATGCTGTCATCTCACAGACTCGGGGCAGAAAAGCCCGGCCAAAGCGGACAGCGACATCAGCGCATTACGTAACCAGGCAACGCTTAAAGAGAGCCTTGACATAAGGGTCCGGGCATGCTCAGTGTGTCTGACGGGCGTGTCAAAACAAATTGGCTTAACTGCGAGGTACACGCAGGCAAGCTCAGACTGTGTCAGGTCTCGGGGGTTTGTGGCTGCGAGCGACGCTGCCACTGTTTTAGTGGAGATCACCATCCACTTCATATACATACAAACATTGTTTGTGTCATCTGTAGCTCCCACTGTCCAGAAAACAAGCTAATAACCTCAAAACGAGTCAAGGACATGCCTGGATCATATTTCACCACAAAATATAAATAAATACATTTATAAATATATCACTTATTTAATATGCAAAAACAATATCAATAACAATGAAACAATACCATATTTATTTGTCATGTACTAATTTATGCTTATTTAAATTAAAATAAAACAAATGTAAGAATTATTCAATTAAAATAGTGTTTTTTACTTTAATAAAACAAAGTAATATAAATAAATAAATGAAATTGTAATATGCAAAACTGGTATGTCTATTTTTGCTTAAATTAAAAAATTTATGATAAATTAAATGAAAATTAAATTAAAATAGTATAAATAAAAACAGTATTACAGTTTTTATTGTAATAAATAAAATCTAGTTTTGAAATATTCAAAAAAGAATGGTATATTCATTTGTCAGGTACTAATTTAAAAGATACTATTACAGTTTTTTACAGTAATATCATAAATAAACAAACAAATACATTAATAAATTAATTTATAATTAATAAATCAATTGCAAATAAATTGTAACATGCAAAATGTTATATTTGTCATGTACTAATTTGTGCTTATTTTATTTAAAGTTAAAGGAAAATGCCACCGTTTTTCCATATTCCAATGTTTTTCCCTCAACTTTGATGAGTTGATACGTACCTCTCCCGTCTCAATGCGTGCACTTAATCGCTCTATACATTATAGTTATCATTTTTTATCCGCTTAGAAAATCGCCACTGTTTGTTTTGTGTCACCATACTTACTCGTGTAACTACTCATGTAACCGTCTTTAAATAGGGAAAACATGGAAGTGTTTGGTAGCTTCTAAATTCATCTCTGTTTGGATCCTAAGGAATGAATGGTGCTAAGCTAAATGCTAGCATAGTTGCGCCGCGCGCTAGAGCGATTAAGTGCACACACTGAGATGGGAGAGGTACATACAGTGGGTACGGAAAGTATTCAGAACCCCTTAAATTTTTCACTCTTTGTTATTTTGCAGCCATTTGCTAAAATCATTTAAGTAAATTTTTTTTTTCCTTATTAATGTACACACAGCACTCCATATTGACAGAAAAACACAGAATTGTTGACATTTTTGCAGATTTATTAAAAAAGAAAAACTGAAATATCACATGGTCCTAAGTATTCAGACCCTTTGCTCAGTATTTAGTAGAAGCACCCTTTTGATCTAATACAGCCATGAGTCTTTTTGGGAAAGATGCAAAAAGTTTTTCACATCTGGATTTGGGGATCCTCTGCCATTCCTCCTTGCAGATCCTCTCCAGTTCTGTCAGGTTGGATGGTAACCGTTGGTGGACAGCCATTTTTAGGTCTCTCCAGAGATGCTCAATTGGGTTTAAGTCAGGGCTCAGGGCTCTGTTCTACTCAAGAACAGTCACGGAGTTGTTGTGAAGCCACTCCTTCGTTATTTTAGCTGTGTGTTTAGGGTCATTGTCTTGTTGGAAGGTAAACCTTCGGCCCAGTCTGAGGTCCTGAGCACTCTGGAGAAGGTTTTCGTCCAGGATATCCCTGTACTTGGCCGCATTCATCTTTCCCTCGATTGCAACCAGTCGTCCTGTCCCTGCAGCTGAAAAACACGCCCACAGCATGATGCTGCCACCACCATGCTTCACTGTTGGGACTGTATTGGACAGGTGATGAGCAGTGCCTGGTTTTCTCCACACATACCGCTTAGAATTAAGGCCAAAAAGTTCTATCTTGGTCTCATCAGACCAGAGAATCTTATTTCTCACCATCTTGGAGTCCTTCATGCGGGCTTTCATGTGTCTTGCACTGAGGAGAGGCTTCCGTCGGGCCACTCTGCCATAAAGCCCAGACTGGTGGAGGGCTGCAGTGATGGTTGACTTTCTACAACTTTCTCCCATCTCCCGACTGCATCTCTGGAGCTCAGCCACAGTGATCTTTGGGTTCTTCTTTACCTCTCTCACCAAGGCTCTTCTCCCTCGATAGCTCAGTTTGGCCGGACGGCCAGCTCTAGGAAGGGTTCTGGTCGTCCCAAACGTCTTCCATTTAAGGATTATGGAGGCCACTGTGCTCTTAGGAACCTTAAGTGCAGCAGAAATTTTTTTGTAACCTTGGCCAGATCTGTGCCTTGCCACAATTCTGTCTCTGAGCTCTTCAGGCAGTTCCTTTGACCTCATGATTCTCATTTGCTCTGACATGCACTGTGAGCTGTAAGGTCTTATATAGACAGGTGTGTGGCTTTCCTAATCAAGTCCAATCAGTATAATCAAACACAGCTGGACTCAAATGAAGGTGTAGAACCATCTCAAGGATGATCAGAAGAAATGGACAGCACCTGAGTTAAATATATGAGTGTCACAGCAAAGGGTCTGAATACTTAGGACCATGTGATATTTCAGTTTTTCTTTTTTAATAAATCTGCAAAAATGTCAACAATTCTGTGTTTTTCTGTCAATATGGGGTGCTGTGTGTACATTAATAAGGAAAACAAAATGAACTTAAATGATTTTAGCAAATGGCTGCAATATAACAAAGAGTGAAAAATTTAAGGGGGTCTGAATACTTTCCGTACCCACTGTATCAACTCGTCTAAGTTGAGGGAAAAACATATTGGAATATGGAAAAACGGTGCCGTTTTCCTTTAAAAATCATAGTATTACTGTTTTTTAATATAAGAAATTATTGTATTACAGTAAATCTAACGAGAAAGGAATAAAAATTAAAAAATAGTAAAAGACTGTCATTCGTCTCTTTTTTTTTTTTTTTCCCTTCCTCATGTGAGCTTTTCATTTACTGTCTGAAATATCCAGTCGCAGCATGTTTGAGTTGTTATGAAGTCCAGGCCGGATGGCTGGCCTGATTATGAGTGACAGCAGCTATCTGGGTGTCACTACGCCACCCGCCGTGCGGACAAACGCTAACGAGACGCAATTGCCGTCTTCAGCCTCAGTGAGACTTCAGGACATAACTGTCTGGATTCACTCCGACAAACTGCTGCTCTTCACTGAGTTTATTTTAAGGTGAAGAGAGGCTAATTACACTCCAAACAATACCTAATTATAACACAGGTTAGGTCTCTACTGGATGGCAACAGCGTTTGGATGGTGTTAACAGTATGTTAATGTGTTTTGTGAAAGGATTTCTTACCTTTGACCTCAATGGAAGCGTTGGCATTGGGAGCAGACTTAAAGGCGTAGACGCACATGTATTCACCCGAATCATCTGTCCTCGGTTTACTTAACCTACAAAACAAGAAACACAAATCACTGCCAGCTCGAAACTAGAACATCTTCACAAAACTCTTTCCCCCTTCTTAAAGAAACAGTTCACCAAAAACTGAAAATGCCATGTTTACTCCCCCTCATGTCACTGCAAACCTGTATGCTGTTATATGTATTCAGCGAAACAATCCAAATCTGAAGAATTCATTTTCTCCCATATAAGCTTATATTGCTTTGACAATATTTCAAGTCTCCTGAAGCCATACAGCATCGTTGTGTGAGGAACATTTACATTTATGCATTTGGCAGGTAATTTTACATTGCATTCAAGGTTTACATCAATGCATGCATTCCATGGAAATCAAACCCGTGACCCTGGTGTTGCAAGCATCGCACTCTACTGTTAAATGCAGGAACAGATACAAGATTCACAGACTTCTGACTTTCTTTCTTGCATTTTAAATCTTGCAAATCAGACGTCTTGCAGTTCTGACTTTGTTTCCATCATAAAATTAAAAAAAAAAAAATTTGCAACTTCTCACATCTCAATTTTTTCTTGCTGTTCTGAGTTTCTCACAACTTTTTTTCAGAATTGCTAAATATAAATTCAGAATTCTGACTTTCTCGTAATTCCATGCAGTTCCGTTTTTTTTGTTTGTTTTGTTTCCGTCACGAAATTAATAATAATAATAATAATAATAATTTAATTGAGACTTTTTTATCTCACAGTTCTTTTTTTCCACAATTATAAGTTAATATCTTCCAAATCTGCATTTATATCTTGGAATTTTTATTTTTTTCTCAAAGTTGCAAGAAAAGTCTCAAAAATTATAAGATAAGAAAAACTCAAAAATTCTGAATTTTGAGATTAAAAAGCTGCAATTACCTTTTTCATTTTTTATTCCATGGTGGAAACAAGTTTCCATAGAAATTTTAATTTCATTCATATAAAAAGAGGTACAAAGCGTCACTAATCCTGAATATATGAACTGGAGAATGGAGAAAGATTTTCAGCAAATAATGACTTAAATTTCTGTCTTGTTATCACATATTTCATATGACTTCAGAGAGCTTAAAATATAATATACATCTTTATACTTCTTCTATACATGTATGCATACATAAATGTCTTTTTTTTTTGAGTTTAACAAATGTTTTCACTATAAACCTGTGAAGCAAAGAGCAAATGAAAAATAAGGTTTGGAATGACATGAAAGCATTTTTGTGTGAGCCTTTGCTTTAAGAGCTGATATTAATCACTGAAAAAATACTACATTATTAATCATCAGACAGAGAAAACTTTTATGACAACATTTTGAGAAAGCAATTTTCAGGTGGCGGGCTGTGTGGAGATGTGCTTTGGGAAGTTGATTACGCAGTGCTAGAGCTGCCGGCGCAGTGCTGTCTGTTCTGAGTGCAAGCCTCTCTGTGGAGCCTGTGACATGCAGTCTGACAGCAGATCGCCCTGCACCACATCACTCTCAGCCAGTTGACGAGACTTTCTGAAAGCTCTGGTAGGGGGTTTCGCTCTGATTAGACGTCTTACTAAAGAGATTTTGTGCTTGAATATCCTGATTGTCCTCAGAGATTTCTGCGATTGTTACACTAAAATCCTCATCTCAGAAGAGCTCCATATTACAGACTTCACAGGTATCTGAAATATAGTTTGAAACATAGCTTCTTCTGAAATTGCAACAATACTGGAGTCAATTGGACAGATTGCATTTCACCCCAAAGTCAAAGAAATAAATAACAGAGATTGAGAATTGATTTCTCAAATCCAAATAATTAAACATATAAATGATGTTTTGATTAAATGTAAATGAAGTCTGTTTTAAGAACCACAGATATTTGCATTTTGATATTTTAGTTTTTTGTGCCTTGATTTTCATTACTGACCTGTCAAAAAAAAAAAAGTTAATAATGCTATATATATATATATATATATATATATATATAGAACAGAATAGAATAAAATAAAATGTATTAATATATATAGAATAATATTTATTAATATAATTATGGAATTAAACAATAGAATAAAATACAGCAATAAATAAATAAACACACGCACACACACACACACACACACACACACATACATACATATATGTGACCATGGACCACAAAACCAGTCATAAGGGTCAATTTTTTGAAATTGAGATTTATACATCCCCTGAAAGCTGAATAAATAATCTAAGTTTGTTAGGATAGGACAATATTTGACTGAGATACAACTATTTGAAAATCTGGAATCTGAGAGTGCAAAGAAATCAAAATATTGAGAAAATTGCCTTTAAAGTTGTCCAAATGAAGTTCTTAGCAATGCATATTACTAATCAAAAATTAAGTTTTGATATATTTACAGTAGGAAATTTACAAAATATCTTCATGGAACATGATCTTTACTTAATATCCTAATGATTTTTGGCAAAAAAGAAAAATATTGTAATAATATAATATTCGCCCATGCAATGTATTGTTGGCTATTGCTACAAATATACCCATGCTACTTATGACTGGTTTTGTGGTCCAGGGTCACATATAATATTTTTGAGAGATCACCATCAAGAATGGTGTTATTCAATGGGAATAACACAGTTAGGTAACAGTCAAAAAAAAAAATCTAATTTAAAAAAAATTAACGCATTAAAAATGTAACTTTTTGCAAAGTCACAATATAATTTCTTTTAGTTCCTATTTGATTTTGGGGTGAAATATGACACATTTTCATGAGATTCATCCACCTGTCAGCCAGACTAAGCACACTCTAAAAAACACTGGGTTAAAAACAACCCAATTTGGTTTGTTTTTAACCCAAGGGCTGGGTAAATATAGGACAGAACACATTTGGGGTTAATTTTACCCAGCAACTTGGGTTGTTTATTTAACCCATCATAATGGGTTGATTTAACCCAGCTAACGGGTTGATTCATTTTTATTATTATATAGCTTATTTTTTACTTTATACATTAAATAATGTTTACAGATTATCTTAAATCCTTAAAAACTTTTGTAAAATACTCCACACAACCACTGGTTTGCATGATGACTTTATTTTCCTTTATTTATCATTTACAGCATTGTTTACAGCATTTACAGCATTGTATATCATTTTTATGTATACTGTATACATATTGCCTATTTAAACTCCTTTAACAAAGATTAAAAGTAAAAATTAACCATTAAACAGAAGTAATCCACGTGTTGACCAGTCTCTGTTATTCTGTTTCCACTGTAACGGCGCTGCATGGCTCTTGTGCCCGAGCTGGCGTTGTGTTCGGTGGGGAACTGCTCACGGCTAAGACCGTCGCCGTGCGTTTCACTCATAGCCAAAATATACTGCGACTGCCTCCATAACCTGCCCAAAGACAAACAGTAAACAGCTCTGAGGAAATATTTTAACATCCAAAGTATTTGTAGGCTATTCTGTATCTTTATGAATAAAATCGTTTATTTTATGCAGAGTATCAGGCAATTTTCCATCACGCGATAAGGCCGACGCGAGCGACACTCGTTTAGGTGATTCACTCCCCGTGCCTGTATGTTGCTCTGCATGAAATTGAACGATATACATCACAGTAACGATTTTATATATAAAATCAAATTTACACAAACCTGTATTTACTGAAGAAATGCATCAATTTGATGGCGCTTAGAACTGCTCTCTCCAGAAGACGACGCAAATTCCCCGCGATAAATAACTCAACCGCTGGGTTACGTCTGACCCAGGATCTGAGTAATACAAAAACGTCTCAGGTTACGCATGTAACCATGGTTCCCCGAAGGGAACGAGATGCTTTGGGAACGTCTCCAGCGTGACCGCTCTCTGAACCATGTGTGTAATCTGTCCAATGGATGGGCGAGACGTCACGGGTGGGTGACGTAATCGACCAGGAAGCTTAAAAGCATGTGTGGTGGAGCCGGCGTCAGCTTCCAGGAATGAAGCAAATGCTCGCAGGGATGACGGAAGTATGACCCAGAGACGCAGCGTCTCGTTCCATTCAGGGAACCATGGTTACATGCGTAACCTGAGACGTTCCCCTTCAGGAACTCAAGCTGCGTCAAGACGCTTTGGGAACGAGATGCCCACGCCGCCAGACTTTCAAAATCCCTGCCTAGTGTGGATGGAGCACAGCTAGGGCGAGAGAAAAAAGGGCCACGAGTGGCTAAAGTGAGCGGGGCCTGCGTCCTGAAGGCCAACTTCTGAGAAGTGAGTCTTGATCTCCAAGAAAAGGGGAGAGCAGGGGACTCGAGGCTATGGAGTAGCATCCTCATCCACCACATGGCATAAGCTCTCTGGCCGGAAGCATCAGCCTCTGGAGGAAACGTGTAACTAGGGGGTGTCTACCCACTTAAAGGCCACCGAGAGGGGCGTGGTAGGCCGGTAAAGCCGCCACGTAGATCTTCAGGGTGGAGTGGGTTAACCCTGCGGAGGAAAAGGCCTGCACAAACTCCAGAACTGTACCAATCGGGCAGTTGGCTGGGTCGAGCTGGCGACCTCCGCACCATGAAGTGACACTTCCACTTCAGGGCATACAGATTCCTCGTACTCCGGCGAGCGGAGGCCTCTAACTCTCTGTAGCGAGAGAAGGCCTGACGACACTCGCTAAGACAGCCGAGCTCTTAGAGCGGAGGCCTCAGCATGACAACTCTCTAGAACGAGTGGAGGCCTACTACGCTCCATACACTGGGCATCCTGTGAGGAGGCTCACCTACCATTCACACAGCTGCCCCAGCGGAGCTCCACTGTGGAGGAAATGTGTAACTAGAGGGTGTCTACCCACTGACTGGCCACCGAGAGGGGCGCGGCCACGTAGACCTTCAGGGTGGAGTGGGTTAACCCTGCGGAGGAACAGGCCCGCGAGGACTCTATAACTGTACCAATTGGGCAGTTGCCTGGGTTGAGCCGGCGATCTCCGCAGCATGAAGTGAAGAGTCTCCACTTCAGGGTGTACAGTTTCCTCGTGCTCCAGCGAGCGGAGGTCTCTAAAGCTGTCTGTAGCGAGAGGAGGCCTGACGACACTCGCCGAAACAGTTGAGCTCTTTGGAGCGGAGGCCTCAGCATGCCTACTATGCTCCGTACGCTTGACATCTTGTAAGGAGACTCACCTAAAGCCTACCTACTCACATAACTGTCCCAGCGGAGCTCTGGCGAGTGGAGGTCTCAGTGACTCTCAGAGCGAGAGGAGACCTGGCGACACTTGCAGAAACGGACGGGCTCTAGGAGTGGAGGCCTCAGCATGACGACTCTCTAGATCGAGAGAAGGCATACTACACTCCATCCGGAGCTCTGGCAAGCAGAGGCCTCGAAAAACTCTCAGCAGCGAGAGGAGGTCTACAATGCTTGCCGTGACCGTTTCGAACGGAAGAACCCGATATTGGTATGCTTTGCCCCCAAAGCAAACCTCAAGAACTCCCTTGTTTGATTACCAGAGCCTGCTCAGGGCCCACAGTGTGGGAGAGACCCCGTTGAAAGTGGCGACGAAGTGCCAAACTGCTTCAACAGTGCGCAGGACCCATGGAGACACATTTGGCAGTAGTTTCCATGCTGCCAAATAGTCTACTTAGGGAACCAGTCTCTCGAGACTGGCCTCTGGTGTACTTAGAGCTGCTAGCTCGGTGCCCTGAAGTGGAGGACCGGCAGGAGACGGCCGAACCTGCTGCTCTAGAGACCCCCAAAGGGGGTGGCGAGCCTCTCAGCTCCGCTACGTTTCCGGGCGGAAGTAACTGAGAGAAGCATTCGCTGGAGACCACTGCACCCTGGAACACTGGCAGGGTTGGCAGACCGATCTCCTGACGGCACTGAGGAGAGACGGGCACTGTGCAATGTGGCGTACACCGCTCTTCCCCGAGGGGCCTGCCCTCATAAGTCCTGGGCCATAGACATCAGGACTGCCTCAGCTGAAGTCTCCTATTGAAATGACGGTCCTCAAACCCGTGCCATCTCTTAGGAAGACTAGACTGAAAAACCAGAGCCTGCTCAGGCAGGACCCAATGAGACACGCTTGGCAGTAGTTTCCACGCTGCCAAATAGTCTACTTAGGGAACCGGTCTCTCGAGACTGGCCTCTGGTGTACTTAGAGCTGCTAGCTCAGTGCCCTGAAATGGAAGACCGGCAGGGGACGGCCGCTCTAGCTGCTCTAAAGACCCCCGAAGTGGCGGCGAGCCTCTCAGTTCCGCTACGTTTCCGGGGCGGAAGTAACTGAGAGAAGCACTCGCTGGAGACCGCTGCGCCCTGGAACACTGGCAGGGTTGGCAGACCGATCTCCTTGAGGGCACTGAGGAGAGACGGGCATCGTGTAATGCGATGTACACCGCTCCTCCCCAGAGGGGCCGGCCCTCAGAAGTCCTGAGCCATGGGTAACAGGACTACTACAGCTAAAGTCTTCTATTAAAATGACGGTCCTCAGACCCATGTCATCTCCTAGGAAGACTAGACTGGTAGAACCAGAGCCTGAGGAGAGACGGGCACCGTGTAACGTGATGTACACCGCTCTTCCCCAGAGGGGCCAGCCCTCAAAGGTTCTGGGCCATAGGCAGCAGGACGTTTTAGCCGAAGACTATCCAGCGAGGATGACGGTCCGCAGATCCGTCTTCTGCTAGAAGCCTTCGGCCCGGGAGCGCCACTCTGACTCCAGAATTCTGGGGAGTACGAGATGTGAATGAGGAGCTAGAACACGGATGGGGCTGCTCCCGCCCAGCAGCTCCTGCTGACCACCTCAACCTCCTCGGAGGAAGAGAGGTAAAACATTGTGCTCTCACTGGAGAAATTTATCCCAAGAGGCTCCTGTACACCAATATATATATCTAACTTCCCACAGTCAGATAAAATACATAATTTAATTCCTTAGAATTAAATGCAGCCAAACCACCAGACAAGTATACACGGTCTGATGTAAAAGATTCATATAATGAACCGCAATGCGCCGCAGCAGCGAGCTCTCACTCAAAGGGGGAAGTACCGCAGCGCGGGCTTCCAGCCCCAAGCGAGAGCGCTAGATCTGGGGAATGCAGGTGGAGACAGGGCATGCCCGTATCCAACCCGTCCGCCAGATCCATGTGTGATCCCCGCGAACTCAATCGCCACCGTGCCTCAGCAGCAGCGGGATCAGAACTGTGAGATCACAGGCACGGACACACTCCTCGGAGCGCGCCCCGTGGGAGCGGAACATTTGCAGCCACCTTTGCTTTTTTTTTAGAGCTCCGCTCTGCAAGAACGCTGCTCACGTCCACCTCCTCGGAGGAAGACAGGCGAAGCACGAGCCACCTCCACGGGGGGAAGAAACCGCAGAGTGGGCTTCCGATCCCAGAGAGCAGCTGCTGGGTCTGGCGGGTAAGGAAGAAGATAGGGACTCGCCCGTCTCCATTCCCTCCACCAGATCCATCTGTGAACCCCACGAGTGCTGTTGCCGCTCCACCTTGGCGGCAACAGGACCAGCACCGCGGGGAACGCTGGGAGAAGCTCGCAATGCAGGCAGTCAGCTCCCTCAAGAGCCGACTCTGCGTGCTTCGCTCCCAGGCAAACCACACACAGACCGTGTGTATCCCCAGCATTGAGGAACACACAGTCCGTAGTGCGATCTGCTCTCGCCCTTAAAGTGCTAGTTTTGGATGCACTTTAGACATAATGGAGCTTATTGTGATGTGGACAGACCCACACACAGAGTAGCGGTTGCTGAATGACAAAAAGCTGATGCCGGTTCCACCGCACGTGCTTTTAAGCTTCCTGGTGGATTACATCACCCGCCCGTGACGTCTCGCCCATCCATTGGACAGATTACACACATGGTTCAGAGCGCGGTCACGCTGGAGGCATTCACAAAGCGTCTCGACGCAGCTCGAGTTCCTGAAGGGGAACTACCCAAAAATTGGGTTGTTATATTTGACCCAGGAGCTGGGTAACACGAAAAACTACCCAAACATTGGGTTGTTACATTTGACCCAGGAGCTGGGTAACACGAAAAAACTACCCAAACATTGGGTTGTTACATTTGACCCAGGAGCTGGGTAACACAAAAACTACCCAAAAACTGGAAAAAAAATAACCCAAAAAAATGACCCAAAAGTCTCAACCCAGCATTTGGGTTAAAAAATAACCCAGGATTTTTTAGAGTGCAGTGCAGTGCAGATTAACAGGCCTGGAATACAGAATACATATATTAAACATTTATTTGCAGCGCTGCCTGCTGAGATATTGGGCTTTCTTAATCTATCAACATGGTTCCTGTTCGTTTTTATAATGTGAGGGATGAGTTGAAATCATTAATCTGTGGTAACAGACAGCACGTCACAGAGAAAAAAACAAAAATAAAAACAAATTCTTTAACATCAATGATAAGCACCAATAAACCCAAAGCAAAAAGCTCATTTCCCACTGAAATCTCACTTGAACTCGGTATGTTTGTGCTCCGTCCTTGTGTTGGGAATCTCCTGTCCGTTCTTCATCCAGAAGGTCTCCTGGTGGGTGCTGTGTGAGTTAGTGAGGTTACACTGAAGGGTGATGGGCAACTCCTGCCCGCTTTTAGGCTGCAAAATCTCCTGATCGGAAGCATTGATTCGTGGCTCTGAAACGAAGACAAAGTCCTGGACAATTAGTGAATAAAACATTATGAGCTTCATGGAGATTCATGTTTCCTTCAGACCTTCCTGAATGTGTTCCTTTGTGGAGAACGAAGACAACATATTAAAAATGTATGTTTGCACACCAAAGGTTATGATGTTTAAATATAATTAATTTAGTTTTGGCTATAGGAAGTTTAATATGTGTCCATTTATAGATTATCTTGATGCTTAAAAAGAAAATTCACCCAAAGATAAAGATCCTGTCATCATTTATTCACCTTCATGTCATTTCAAAGCTTTCTTTCTTCTTTGAAACAAAAAAGATGTTCTCAGTGAGCTGCTTTTTTTCCCCATACAATGCAATTGGAGACGAAGCAGTGACCACCAAACTCCAAAAACACCATAAAACATCACGAAAGTCCACAAAAATCATGTATTTGAGGCCACAGCATGTGAGAACAGCCGTGGACTAGAAAAGCTTGGACATTCGTCTTTAAATCAATTTGTTTTCTACAGAAGTTATTCAGGTTTGAAAAGACACATGAATGATGATTTTTCATTTTTGGGTGAACTATCCCTTTGAGAGCATATACACCTCCATACTTGCCTGAAATGGAACAAAAATGGCTTGCAATTTCTTCCATTTTGACACATATCGTAAAATAGACACTGAATTTGCACCTGCGGACAATCAAGAATCAAAAGTGAACATGCAGTTTTGTTTGGACCACAATATGAGCCTCATCAATTGTACACGAGGACGCTTTTACAGCGAAATCATCCATCATCTGCAGTTTCCATTAAATCCAGTTCAACTTGGATTTCACATTTCATGTGCAAGCAGCAAAGTTTCTAATAACAGTTCTGTTTCTGTTCAGCTTATTTTCTCTTGGCATTTTATGGCATATATCAGTGGCCAAAATTTATATCCAGAAGTAATGTTTTACTGTTTCAATCATTCATTGTCTAAAGGACGGTCCAAATAAAATAAAAAAATCTGCAAATGCCCGTCATGCAAGTTCTACTCATCCTTATTTATGAAATATTACGGCCAAACTAATGATGCTTTTAGCTATAAATAAAAAACCAAAAAAAAAATGTTTTATTTAATTTAAGTATTTGAATTACATCATGCCATTTGAATTACATGGTTTTAACATTACCATTAGTAGTTTTTTTTAACATAAACTAATAAATTTAATTTGAGGTATATTTATCAGTCATACAGATTTCTGCATTCAAAAAAAATCATGGCTTAGTTTAATATTAACTATTTGCATCAATTTGATTTGATTTAAATAATCATATATTCAAATAGCATGAGTATAAATCTGTTCATTGTGAAAAGAATTAAATTAATTCGATTACAAAGTATGAACATGGTTAAATATGACTAGTTGTGGAGCAACTAATATTCAGTTAGTTAAAATGTCTCAGTTGGAATCAAATTGGATTTATTGATAAACATGAAGCTGGTTATTGTGCATTTAAAACGCATTCAGTTTATTAGTACTACTACAGAACTCTGACCTATTTATGTTTAAACAGTGTAATCCAAATGGATGGAAATGTTATAATTTGACTTACAATTTGACTAAACTGTTTAACTGTTTAAATATTCAAATACAGTACATTCTACAGATTTTCCCTCAAAATTATGACAGAAAGTATGGCAAAAGTACGGCAGATTGTTTCTGGGACTACTACAGGCTCAAATAACAAAACATCACTACTTTTTATCCTCATTTAATAAGCTTTTAATTTAAACATACAGACTTTAATCACTGAGCCAAGCATCCAGGTGTGTGAATCTCTTCCGTAGCAACCGCAGCACCCAGCTGGAAAAAGCAGGGTGAGGCATAATCACCCTGTGATTGGCTTGTACAGTAAACCTCCAGATATTATTCCCGCTCCGCTGGGAGGGGCTCGGGATCATCCTCCAGTTAGCATTCCTTACACCTTCTCCTGCAGTTTGGTTTAGCTGAGGGGAACGTTACTGCTAGTACTCTCTCTCTCTCAGCTGGTGTTACATCGCCTACTCTCACCTACACACTATCTGTCTGGACGGTTACAAGAACGTCTGGAGATCCTGCCGAAGGTCATCTGGAGGTCACCTGCTAAGAGGAGAGAGTTTAATGGTCAATCAATCGGTCCTGCTCACAATCATCAGTCACCGATGAGGAGCTTTGGCAAGGAAAACTGTGAAGAGAAGTTTGGGGTGAAAATATAAATATTAGTGATGCACCGATACTCAATTTCTCTGCCAATACCAAGAGCCGATTATTCAGAATGACATCTGCCAATATCAATATCCCTTTCTTAAAGGAAAAGTCCACCCAAAAATGAAAATTCTGTCATCATTTACTCACCCTCGTGTTGTTCCAGACCTGTATGAGTTTTTTTTTTCTTCTGTTGAACATTAAAGAAGATATTTTGAAGAATGTTGGTAACCAAAATGGTAGTTGCTGGTAGCCATTGACTTCCATAGAATTTTTTTTTCATACTATGGAAGTCAATGGCTACCATCAGCTATTTGGTAACCAACATTCTTCAAAAGAAGAAAGAAATTCATACAGATTTGGAACAAGTGAGTAAATGATGATAGACCTTTCATTTTAGGGTGGACTATCGCTTAAAGGTAAGGGGAAAAAAATCTCTTCCAACTAATGGCGTAATCAGTACAGTGATCTCTCTCATTTTGGTACATTATTAAAATCTTAAAGGTTAAAATTAACAGCAGAGCTCAAACTATTACATACAAATGCTATTTATTATCAGATATAGCCAGTGTTGGATGTAATGCATAACTAAGTAATTAATTACTGTAATTTTTTCCTTTTCTCATGAGTAGGGGATTACTCTTAATTCTTCTGTAAATTAATTCCAGTTACTTCTGATGTAATTGCATTAAATACTGTATAGACTATAGAACAGTTCTGTATAAAATTTCACATCTAATGTTAAAATCTATGTTTTTATGTAACCTCCTTTTAAATACTTTGGTCAGTTTAAGAATAATTTATTCAATCATATTATTTATTTAAGATTAAATAAAAAATTAAATAAGCAGTTTCATGTCTGTCCTTGTATTGTTCAACTGGTTAAGGTTGACATTCGATTTAAAAAGTAATTAATAATAAGTAATGCAGTACTTTTTGGAGAGAGTAATTAGTACAGTAATCTAATTACACTGTTGAAGAACTAATTAGTAGCTAGTAATTACTTACCCAACACTGGATATAATAATCACACTCAAAAACTGAAATGTTTGTACTCAACTCAACTGCACATAAAGTAGTTTTCATAAAAAGATTTATTCAAACATACATATATAACTAACAGCAAATAATCTCCTCTCTGTTGTTTTTATAGCTCATTAACCAACTGTGAACACTGGATCTCTTTCCTGAGGTGAATGCATTGTATCGTTCATAAGCAATTTTATTGACATCTGATTGAGCGATTACATGACACCAAATTCATTTCAGTAAGTTGTACTATATCTTTCAACACCTTCTGATGCTCATGCAAGTTAATTTCATGCTATAACTAGTATTAAAGCAGAAGAGACTCTTAATTTTTATTTTTATTTTTTTGTGATAAAATGGACAATTTGAGAGCTTTTGATTGACATGACATTATCAGCTCTGATTATCGGCTGTTTTTAAACAGATAATTGCCGATATATCGGTGCATCCCTAATAAATATAAAATGAGCTTTGCAGGTTTGGGAGGTTTTTCACTACAGTCTACAGCCTCTGCACACGAGAAGCTTGACAAGACCAACATCAATCTGGACACGGTCCTGTTGACAAACTATACGCTGTGGCATGTATAGCCTGTTATATGCATGTGATGATGCCATATCACATGTATATCATATGACAACACTGACTCTCAGTAATGACAGAATATGATTTCATGTTATTTGACACAGAAAGATGTTTGTCTTAATTTAGCAAGCCCTTGATGGACAGTAATCCCTGAACTTCAGTTAAGCACACACAAATGAATCAGACTCGACTGATTGGCTTTATGTTTAGGGATCAGAGCGGGAGGAATATCATGTCATTACTGAATCACAGGCAAACAGTAAATGCAAAGAAGGCACAAGGTCATTCTCCAGCTGCGGACGCACATGGGTCAGTTTTATACCAGAGATAAGATTATGAATTTTTATATTTTTTTTTGAGATACTGAGATAAGGAATTGCCCGTATAACTGAAATGACCCCTTTTCCTTGTGTCTTCTTCCTGGTCCCATCCACACTTTTCCAAGGACAAAATGCACAGATAAAACACGGCATGACTTCAAAGCGCCGTTAGGCTTTACGCTCTGCACAGGGCACACAATGTCGGGCTTTGAAGTAAATAAAACAACCCACGCAACGCAAAACTGAAAAACAAACAGGCAAAAGATTCCCGAGGAAATCATGTCCATATGAAATGAAAATAAAGAACCCAAGCAACACAGAAACAGCCAGGATGGACGGCATGTAGGGTGAGGGAGGAAGGAGTGAGGAGGAGGAGGAGAGGCAGACAGAGAGCAGGGATTTGTCTGGGTTTGTGGTCATCCACAACAAGAGGCTCAAGGGCATTAGGAGAGGAAAGGGGCTGAATGACTATTGAAATCAGTGGGAATCCTCAAAGTCTGCCTGAAGGAAAGGGGGACATTTGGACACACCAAGGTCAAGCCATAATAAAAATACAAGAGGTATCAATACAATGCTGTCCCAATTCAAAAAATCAACAAAAATGTACACACTAAGCGGGTTTGTTTTGTTTGTAGTAGGGCTGGGCTGCATGAAGAAGAATTTTTTATAGCAGAAAACATTATTTAGTTATTTTTGCTGCAAATTCCCTCTGAATATGCTTTATGTATTGCAAAATCATGCGGTAATATCTATTTTGGGATAATCCGGTGATTTAAATACTTTACTAATGAAAGGTGCTTCATCTCGTTTGATTCTTTACTGTTTTTATATGGATGCAAACCATAATATCAGATTATATTCATAGCAAACGAATATGTAAGTATTGTAAAACAGAAATGCACTCTAAATCTGTGCAGATGTGCTACGTTTGAAATCATAAAAGAGTTGAATTATATCAGGGTTGTGCAAAATTCAGAATTCATTGACTGCTATGGTAATTCATTTCAATTCATGAGTGTGAATTTGAATTGAATTGACCCCAGCATTCCAGATTTTATAAAATTATAATTTAAAGAAATTCAATGCTTGTGTTGCATTCTGGGGAGTTAACCTTCAAACCTCAAGACTTTTTTTAACCCTTGTGCGACCTTTGTCTTTTTTATCATTTCAGAAGTTATTGCAAAAAGCATAACAAAATAATAATAATAATAATGGAATTATATATATATATATATATATATATATATATATTTTTTTTTTTTTTTTTTTAACTTGTCTGTTTTCTGCTTCTGCTGAAAAAATAATGTAACAGTGGCATTAGCCAAACAAACTGGCATTTAAGGGGTTAAAATCCTGAAAATGAATGAATTTTTTATCGTTATGATCAGGACTAATGTTGGTAAAATAATGCCAGTGTCAATGTCAACGAAAGCAGAAAAATATGAATATATAATATTTATATGACCATTTTTTGACACAGATGTTTTTGTCCTCTAAGGACCACAGTGTAACCCTTGTGCAGTCTAACTTGTAAAAATTCTATTCTTTTTCAAATGCAGTTCCAGTTCCAGTTCCTCAATTCAAATTCAGAAATTGAATGGGATTTTAAATGCATTCTCAGATCATTTCAGAATGATGCACAACCCTGACACACACACACATACACACACACACGTGATGCACATCAGCAGAATTCAGTATCATTATAGCTGCATGCAGAATGACATGTCAAATGCTACATCACTCCCATTAAAATCAAAACGCAATATCCAAACCATGCCGCCCAGCCCTAGTGCGTAGCTGTTTGTGCACGGGGGACGCAGCGGGACACTTGAGCATCTAGCTACTACAGTACATAGAGCACTCACTCTGCAGCACGGATATGGTGGCTTGCGTTCGGATCCAGGTGATGGCCGGGTTTTGGCGAAGGTCGTTGCGGCGCGGGTCGTTGCTGGCCCGGCACTCGTAGATCCCGGCGTCCTCCAGCGTGAGGCGGGAGATGGCCAGCACGCTCACACGGTTGGCGCCGGACGCCGAGGTGATGGACACCCGTCGCTTGCGGGCGCCGTCCCAGAGCTGCTTGAAGGAGTCCGCCCTGTTAATATCGGCATACCACCACTGGATCTCCGGCACGGGGTTACCGACCACGTCGCAGTACAGCTCAAAGGCGTCTCCTGTGAGCTTTATCTCTGACATTGGCGACTTCACAAACCCAGCTGGAGAGGAAGAGGGAGCCATGGAGGGGAAGAAGTGTGAAGGGAAACAGGGAGGAGAGGGGTGTGCGAGAGAAAACCAAAGCGTCGGATCAGTTGGAAAACACAAAAGAAGAATGATCCAAATGCAAATCAAGAAGAAACAAGCCAGAAATGAGTGGAAAACAGTTGGAAAATAGTAGAAGACAGAATTAAAGAGCATCAGTGAGAAATAGGTTAATGGACGCTCTTAAAAGGACATGTTTGACTATTACAAACAAAAATAAACATTTGGCCATTATTAACTCATCCTTATGCCCATACAGGTCTGAGTAAATGATGGCAGAACGTTCTTTCCCTGTAAAACACATTCTCATATATGTTTCTATAAAGGCTTCTTTACTATTTCTACACATACATTTACTTCTAATGTTCTAACCATCTCACTAATATCTTGGATAAATCCTATACAGAGAAAAACATTGCACATAAAGCAGTATATAAAGTCTGGAATGATGTTGCATTATGCTTCACATTGGCAGGATAATGTAGTGATCCTCAAGGAAATAGAGAGTCTCCCTTTAGCATGTCGTCAATGCCATTTTTCACTGTCTCTTTGTTTGGTAGAAAATATAGCATGGATAAATGGTTAAATGCTTTCAGTTTAAGGTCATTGTTCATGTTTTGCCTGATAAAACTGTTTTCTGGCAGCACTGCAATAATAATAATACTTGTTGTTATCTTAAACAGCATTTCTGTCTTTATTAATATAAAAAACATCTAGAAATCCTTAAAAATAGTAAACAAAATTGTGTAAAATATTTTCTGGCAGCATTGCAAAATAATAATAATAATAATAAACCATTTAAAAATCCTTAAAAACAATCATTTATTTGAGAAGCAAAATTTAACATACAGATTGGATAAATAGAATATGTAGAATAAATCATTAAGAATAAAGATCATTTTCATTTACATTTTTAATAATTGTAATAATAATAATAAAAATAATCTTTCTCAACCAGTATTTTTGTCTTTGCCAATATGTTTTCCATTAAAAACCATCTAAATACCCTTAAAAACAATAATTTACTTGAGAAGCAAAATTGAAAATGTAGACTGGATAAATAGTTATGTAGACTAAATGCTTTTACTTCAAGCTAATTTTTCATTTACAAGTAATAATTTTGCTCAAGCAGCATTTTTTAAATTGTGTAAAACAATAATTGCTTGCTTTCTTGCTTTTAGAATTTGTATCTTGAATGAAGTTTCTACTTAAATTTGACTTTTATTTTATTTTTTTCTAACCTCACTGATAAATTACATATACCATAAAACAAGAAAAAGCATTTTGTCACTGAGGTAGGAAAAATAAACTTAATTCAAGATATATTCTCCTAAAAGAAGTCTTATTTCAAACAATTTTGCTTCTCCAATAAATGTATCTTGTACTAAGAACGCTTAGATGTATTTTTATTTTTTTTTTTACCAGAAAACAAGACAAAATGATTATAATTATTTTTTTATTTATTTATTTGCAGTGAGCCCTGAAATTCTGTGCGCTTAAGAAAAGGTATTTTGCAAAGATCCAGATGGCAATACCATCAGTGCATCCCTATTTATCCCAGGAAACAGTGAGATACGAAAGGATGATGCCCTTCGAGATGAAGTTATTATTGTAACGGATTACCGGGCCTGTAAATGAAATGATTCATGAAGGTTTGCTGGAGTTTACAGCATTACGGCTCTCACGGCGAGAGACTGAGCCCACGGAAAGGTGAATTTCACGGGCGCGGAGAAAAGAAATATGCTTGCATCTCACATCAGATCTACTTATGACTCGATTCCTGTCGACCCCTGATGGTTTTACATCGTTCCTGTTTATCGTGCCACTATCAGCTTGTCACATGCATCCGTGAGATGTCAGAGCTGACTAATGCACAGGTGGCGTCAGCCGCAAACATGTAACCTTAGTCACACACAGTCTGGAGGAGATTCACTTGCCTCTCTACACACAATAATCTTCAGACTCAATCTGAAAAACTACATGAAAACAAGCAAATGTGAGGTTGCATATCTCACCATCTCGGATGTTTCTCCTCAAATCCCTATTCAGAAGTCAAGAATATTGTGCATTTAAATGAATCTGAATAGATCTCACTGGGGTCTCTTTCTCAGGAGAAACATCAGAGAAGCAGGAGACTTCAGTAAGATAAAGAAAACTATATTACTGTCTAGGAGAATCAACGACAGATCTCATTTGTGATGGTTCTTTCCTCTGGGTGCAAGTATGAAATATCACGTTGACATGATGACGGTGCTTATAGTTTCTAAACTGTAGTTCAGTTTAACCTTGGTGCGTGATGAATGCCGCCCGTGACGCCAGGCTAGGCTTGCCTCCAAGTACTAGTGACTGCTCAAGATGGGGACTCAATCATCCCAGAGCGCTGTGAGCTCACGATGTGTCTCATTTTCAGATCTACAGTAGAGTCACATTTGGACCGAGCAGGAACTCGCAGCCAAATATCAATAAAACGTGTCAAAATGTGTTAGGGCTGGGTGATTTATCTGATATCCATGATGTAATATAATATACACTACCAGAAATGAATGCTTTCGTTCAGTAAGGACGCATTAAATTGATCAAAAGTGACAGTAGAGACATTTATAATGTTACGGAAGATTTCTGTTTCAAACAAATACTGTTCTTTTGAACTTTCTATTCATCAAAGAATCCGGAAAAATAAAATGTATCACAGTTTCCACAAAAACATTAATCAGCACAACTGTTTTCAACATTGATAGTAATCAGAAATGTTTCCTGAACAGTAGATCAGCATATTAGAATGATTTCTGAAGGATCATGTGACACTGAAGACTGGAGTAATGATGCTGAAAATTCAGCTTTGATCACAGAAATAAATTACATTTTAACATATATTCACATAGAAAACACTTTTTTAAATTGTAATAACATTAATAAAAATTATGTAATATATAATAATTTTTGATCAAATAAATGCAGTCTTGTTAAGCAGTTCTTTCCAAAAAATAAAAAAAATCGCACTACATTTATCATACAGCCTTATTAGTGCTTTTTTTTCTGTATCTAAAATGATATTTGGAAAGTAATTTTCTCATTTTACACTCAAGAAACTGGCAAAGGAAACATTTTGGCAGGTCATTCAAGGAGACTGAAGTGGTTTTGTCATATAATCTCAGGATGACAAATGAACCGGCGCTCAGAGGACGCCTAAGCTGTCTTTTAATCATCATTCTTAAACACAAATAAAAGATGGATCAAGCTCTGCATGTTCGTTTGTCTCTGTTCAGGAGGATGACACTACTAAAAGACAGAAGTGTGAAAGATGCTTCATAACATTCATGTATCTAGAAATGCAAGGTCAACATGAAATCAAATTAGACTCTAAATGCATGTTCCTGGTCTTATTGAGAATGACTTGAGATTGATTTCAATGAGTGTTCAGGTGTTCAGAAACAGCAGAGAGACTCTGAAGGAAGCCGGTGTGTCTGTGTGTGTGTGTGGAGTGAGCTATGAAAAGACACAATTTTCACTTAGTTGAATTCCCTGCCTGAGGCAAGATCATGTGAACCATAATTATATTCTCTCGGAATAAAGACATCCGTGTCTGGAGTTTTCAGCCACCCTAACGAACAGATTGGGCTTTCACATCTTCTCTACTAGAGCGCGATTCTCTGCAAGCCTCTCCGGGAACAGAAACATCTGGATGGTGCATACAGCGGTGCATAATGACATGCATTCATTGAGGCTTTTCAATCAAATTAACTTACGCCCAGGATGCTACCTCTGCATGTTCATGTGTCTCAAGATCATGCAATTAGATTTAAAGGATGAAAATAAAAATGAAAATTTGCTGACAATTTACTCATCCTCAGGTCATCCAAGATGTAGAGGAGTTTGTTTCTTCATCAGATTTGAAGAAATGTAGCATTGCATCACTTCCTCAGCAATGGATCCTCTGCAGTGAATGGGTGCCGTCAGAATGCGAGTCCAAACAGCTGATAAAAACATCACAATAATCCACAAGTAATCCACACCACTCCAGTCCATCAGTTAACATCTTGAGAAGACAAAAGCTGCCTGTTTGTAAGAAACAAATCCATTGAGATGTTTTTATCTTTATAGTGACATATAATAATAATAATCGACCCACATATTGTTTTGGTTTGTAAACAGTGCTTGATCTGTGCAGATTTCTCTCCTGATTCAGACCAGTTTCTTCACTGAAGGAAACATTATTATGGATTATGGACTCTTAAGTTTGAAGTTAAAAATGTCTTGATGGATTTGTTTCTTACAAACACGCAGCTTTTGGCTTCTCAAGATGTTATCTGATGACTGGAGTGATGTGGATTACTTGTGGATTATTGTGATGTTTTTATCAGCTGTTTGGACTCTCATTCTGACGGCACCCATTCACTGCATTGTGATGGAATAATACATTTCTCCAAATCTAATAAAGAAACAAACTCATCTACATCTTGGATGGCCTGAGAGTGAGCACATTTTTAGCAAATTTTTATTTTTGGGTGAACTATTCCTTTAAGTATGATTCAATTTCAAAAAAGTGTTCAATATAGCAATGCTGCTAATTCTGAAATCATTACATGATACTCTAATATTCTCACGTGACCTGCTACAATAGATGCTTTTATTAACAGCAACCCGTGCCAACTTAAAAAAGGCGTTTAACGGTGGGATCTGGCAGCTTGAGTGTGTTAACGGGAGCACTTGAGTTTTTCACCTCTCTGGTGGGAATTACGGCTCCCTGGAGGACAATAAAACACCACGCAGACTCAAAAACACAAGCTACCGCTGCCATATTTCCACACACACACAAGTGTTGAGTAGGTGGAACGGGTCACGAGTGTCTGCCTGTCAATCTGTCTACAATATTTAACAATAATCAGTGATCCTGCGGTGCATTCATATCATGATTTTAGAGTCACGATGCAGTGCATGTCGAATCTTTTTCTCTTCCACGACAGGCTGTGATTTCTTCATCCTCTTTCTAGTAATGTCACCCGTAAATTGCATACGGAGTATCTAACACAGGTGGTAAGAATGAGTCATTTTTTTTCTGCTGTAGAAACTCTTAACGGTTCGCGCAGGTGTTACATGAATTCTTGGTAAATCTCAACCAGCGTTCTGAGTTAATGCCTTGCCATCGCAAAGAACAACATGTGCCCGTTTTCATACACGGATCAACGTGTCATGTGATTTCAAAAGATGACTGTATATATACACAACAAATAAAGGCCATGACTCTGAATATTCAGCTGGGATATGGGAAGTACACCAGACATAATGATCATGTTTATTTTATATTAAAAAGACACACACACACACAGATATATATATATATATATACACTTAATTAATTCATTACTTTTAATATTTTTTGTATTAATTTTATTTTTTATACCAATATTGTATTTCTTTCCTTGTAACTTGTTTTGTGTATAATGCTTTTTCAATATTATAATATTATATGTAAACACAATCATGCCACATGCCAAAATTGTCATAATCATAATCACAAACTTTTTGTATTTTTGTCTTGTTTTCCAGTAGAAATATTTAAACATTTTTAAATCAAGATACATTTACTTGAGATGCAAAATGACAAGAAGTCTTATTTTCTGAGAAACTGATCATAGTTAAGTGAGTTTATGAGGAAAATAAGAATTAAGTTTATTTTTCTGAGACTACTGACAAATTTTTTTGCCTCGTTTTATGGATAAACATTTAATTTTGATGAAATTTCTCAAAAAAAAAAAAAACAAGATTTCATAACTTATTATCTTATGTTTTGCATTAATCAACATAAAATTGATATGTAGTCTACAATTTCTTTGAAGTTCCCTCCGTTTCTAACAATCCTCACTAGCTCATTTGAAATGGTTCTGTAGTGTGACAAGTGAATTAAAAGTACAAATATTTCAATTAATATGAGGTCAGAAAATCCACATGTATACTAATTGCAAGAAGAATGATCAAAATGCTGTTTAAATAGTTTTAGATAAAAGTATAGCATGTCTCACCACAGGACACGTCAACTAGCCATAAGCCAAAGATGTGAGCATATCTGCCTTGAATAGGATTAATACTGTAATTAGCATCTCAAAAGCTGCAGCACACAACATGAATTCAACCAAAAATGAATATTCTGTCACCGTTTACTTTTATTTTCTCAAAAGGAGACGTTCAGCAGAATGTTCATACTGCTCAAAACCAAACAATCGTATCATAAAAGAAGCCCGAAAGCAATTATCTTGTGTTCCACCAAAGAACAAATGTCATGAAGGTGAGAAAACGATGACAGAATCTTTATTTGTGACTCAAGCATCCCTTGAAAATACCTTCAATCTCACGGCTGTCGGCCACGGATGTCACAGTAACTCGTGAGCTATTTATACTCAGAAGAGTGCCTTTATACCGTGAATTGTTCATGAGGCCAGATTAGACATGGTTCATAGACATATTCACGCCGCATGCCACAATGAATACTGCCTATCCATCAGACTGAGATTACAGTGTGGTTTTCTGCTTCTATTACAGACAACACTGACCGAATGACAAACACAAACCGCCCTATAAAGCCAGTCCATTAAGAGTTACTGGATTCCCTCCCGCAAAAATAACTACAAAGCCACAGTTCTGCGCTCCTCGTGTCTGTTCTAATAATAGAAGCATGCAGCAGAATGAAGCAAAGCCATTTACAGTCCTGCAGATATCTGTTGCTGCTCTTATGAGCGAACCACAGTCAGTAATGGCTCAGGGCTTTATATATGCAAGCTACACACTGTTTACATCTTCATTCCTGCAATCAGATGAATTCATTAATAGTAAGATGAGCTGCAGGTAACGTAGCGTGTGAAGGGGAGGCGGCAGATCGCTGCACAGCTGCTGTGTGCAGATGTGAGAACTGAGACTGAGATTGGGATGAAGCCAGTCTGACTGCTGGGATTCAGATCCAATAAATGAAGCTGGAGCGATGCATTTCTGTGCCACTGGCGTCACGTATATATTGCGAAAATAATGCAATGATAAAAACAGGTTTCCCAAACACCCTAGTTGAACAATAATTCCCAAACTCACACCACTGGTTGAGCAGCACTGACGTCTCAGCCTGATCTTGATACTCAACAAATAGATAAGACTTTTCTTTGTGACCCTAAATATCAGTGATGCTATATATTTTTTTTTAATTTTATGACATTTTGCATGTATGTATGTATATACATATATATATACATATATATATATATATATATATATATATATATATACACACACATACATACAGTACATATACAGTACATATACACCGGTGTGTGTGTGTATATATATATATATATATATATATATATATATATATATATATAAATTCATTCCTTGGCACCTTATTTTACCACCTTATTTTAATACTATTTAATACTATTTTTAATACAATTTTATTTTTATTTGTTATTGTAATATTGTATATTTCTTTTTCTTGTAATTACTTAGAGCAATAATATTGCTTTGGCAATATTTTATGTAAACACAATCATGCCAGGAAAGTACTTTAAAAATTATTTTAAAATATCTTTAACAATCATAATTGTATTTTTATATTTATTAATTTTGTATTTTTCTTGCTTTCCAATACAAATACGTGTTGTTGTTTTTGTTTTTTTAATCAGGATGCATTTACTTGAGATGCATAAGAAATAACATAAGATTGTTTTCTGATAAAATTGAGATTGAGAGAGCAAAATCTGCCACTGCATTCAGAAAAATAAATACTTTTCTCTTTAAATGATGTTTATTTTCTGACCTCATTGGCATATTTTTGTCTCATTTTAAGCAAAAGCACAGTTTATTTTGATGATTTTACCAAAAATAAATTTTAGACTTTATATCTTGTCACTTTGCACCCGTGCAAATTTACATTTACACATTTATGCATTTGACAGACATTTTTATACAAAATGACTTGCACTGCATGTTATCAGTTCATGCATTCCTTGAGAATCAAACTCATGACCTTGACAGTATTATTATTGCAATGCTCTACTGTTAAATGCATCTTGATTTAAGAATAATTTTAGATTACTGTATTGGAAAACAAAAATACTAAGAACATCACTTTATACAGTGTAATTATTTTTCACCAAATATGTCATGCCAAATGTTTGAATAATGTCAATGTTCACCTCTCAAACCTAGTTCTTCTACGAGCATTTAACCCCTTGTCAAAGGTACAAGAGAACACTGTTTACTCAAAAGTCCAGTCAAAGACTGATTCATATTGCATGCAAACATGACAAACACTGGCTGACAATGCCAGTTCAAATCTGACTGATTGTCTTTAAAACAAAACTCTGACTGATCGCTTTACAGTTTGCTCGGGTTGTCTCTTCCTTATAAGTGGGCAGCTCTTGGCTAGAATAAGCTGACAACAGTCAAATGCCTGGCTATTAAATACTAACCACTAAACGTCCTCTAACCAACTCTACTTCACATGAGGTGCTTTTTCCTTTGGGTTTCTGAATTATTGCTTTCAGTTGGTCTAAGGAAACACTAGGCATTTTCATTTTTCATATTCTAGGCATATTTTAATATTAAGATTTGAATATTAAGTCTTGAGTGGGCTGCAGTGGAGCTTGAATCCCAGAGTTCAGCCCTGAGAAAGCAGCCAGTCGAGCTCATGGTGCCTACAGAGGGTCTGGAATCTGTACGGCTGGGCTTTACCAAACAATAGCTGGATTATCCAGGAGAGCCACTGACCTCATGTCTGGACAAATCAAAGCAGACCTTCACACACACACACACACACACACACACACACACACACACACACACACACACACACAGTACAACATCATGAAACTTACAAAAACAATGTCTGTCTCTGCTATAAGTGCAGAGCATGTTTATTCATTACTTTTCTTTACCTAGCACTTTTAAAAGGTCTAATAGACCAGCATTAATTTGTTAGTTTAATTTTTTTTTTAAAAATATAAAAAGTATTTTAATATTAAAAATTGTTCTTTTAAGGGTCACAACTATATATAGAGACAGAGACAAATTTTATATAGATATTTATATAGATCTAAGTTTAATATATAGAGCAGTATTATTTTAGTATAATTGATATTCCATTAGAGTTTTTGCTAATATGTTGAATTAGACTTTATTTTTATATTATCTTTTTCATTTTCATTTTAGTAAACGTTGTTGAACATTATTGTATATTACTGTAGTTCTTGTTTATATATACACATATGTTAGCTGTTATTAATTTTTGGAAGCTGAAATCAATAGCTTTTATGTTTTATTTCAGTTAACATTTATTTTATTTCAAGTGACCAAAATGTTTATTTATTTTTTTTTAATGGTTATATTTTAGTTTCCGTTTTAGTTATATAAGAACCCTGATATAGAGTTGTAATAAATAGATAATTGGTCACAATGTGAGGCTTTTAAAATATTAATCTGTTAGTTTCAGCGGCCAGACGTTTCAGGAAACCTGTCTGAAAGTCATTATTTTGCAATAATATTTGGTGCAGAAACTACCCACCTCTCATCGGACCAGCTCTTTCTACCTGTTAAAACAGCCATTCAGTCACATTAACATATTCTCAGGATTAAATAAAATTTTCATAAACCCATGAAATACATTTCTAGTCGACTACACATTTTAGAGCCAGACATCTGCGCTGTCAGAACCTGCTTCTGTCCGGATCATGTTTGATGTTTACATTCGCCAGATGCTTTTTCTGGTGACGCGCTGCACAAAAACAGCCTTTCGAACACAAAACTGACCGATGCTTCGCTGTTGTTTTTCTTTCCCCTTTTTTTTTTTTGAATCCTGAAGAGGGAATACCCTGGCCTTGTTTGTCTGCAGGTGATGTATCTGCCCTCTCCTGGTCACAGCTGTGACACTCCAGCATGTAAAGTCAGAGACATGCCTTCAGGGACACGCACTCATTATTTACTGCTCACAATGACACTGCTTTCCATTTCTCAAGCAGATGCACTTACATATATCTCCTACTGCATTCTAGTTCAGACTAAAACCTGGTTCTATATGTGACCCTGGACCACAAACCCAGTCATAAGTAGTGTGATATGTTTGTAGCAATAGCCAACAATACATTGTAGGGGTCAAAATGATCCATTTTTCTTTTATGCCAAAAATCATTAGGATATTAAGTAAGGATCATGTTCCATGTAGATATATTGTAAATTTCCTACCATAAATATATCAAAACTTAATTTTTGATTAGTAATATGCATTGCTAAGGACTTCATTTGAACAACTTTAAAAGCGATTTTCTCAATATTTTTTTGCACTCTCAGATTCCAGATTTTCAAATAGTTGTATCTCATCCAAATATTGTCCTATCCTAACAAACCATACATCAATGGAAAGCTTATTTATTCAGTGCTTAGATGATGTATAAATCTCAGTTTCAAAAAAATTGACCCTTATGACTGGTTTTGTGGTCCAGGGTCACGTATTAGTAACTTTCAACATCAGGACATTACATAATGTTCGGGTTTCTCCTCAGTCGTGAGATCTCCTCATCGCAGGTGCGAAGATGTGAATGTCAGAAGGGTGAGCGTAAACAACACGAAGAATTACTCTGGAGAATATGGTGTGCCGAAGGAAAACACTCCTCATGCAGGCATATACCATTGAAATAAGCCCTGATTTTGTGTAAACGTTCACACTTGTGTTGCGCGCAAATCTTCTCTCCAGCCTTTACGCTCCACAAACCAGCCTGACTGTAATGCAGCGGGGTGTCTGTCATCATAAAGATGGCATCGACCTCTAAAGCAGATTACACACAGATCCCAGACGAGCGCGTTCTTACCGTTCTGAGATGATACATATGGGAGCATCGCGAGGAGCAGCGCGAGCATCCCGGTGTAGGACAGCATCCTGCGGGAGGATGGAGACGGGACACGGCGAGCAGGTGATGGACGCGGAGCGGCTTCAGACGCAGAGGAGGAGCGCGGACAGACGGCGAGAAACGCGACAGGCGCTGCGCGGCGGCGGCTCTGCTGCATGGAGGACGGATGAGGATGATGCTGATGCTGATGCTGTCCGGAGCTCAGGGATGCGGATGCTGATGCTGCTGGAGATGATGATGAGGATGATGGGCCATCGGAGTGTCCGTCATCTCGGAGAACCTTCAGCTGTCAGTGCGCGCACCCCGCGGCTCATTCCCGCGCATCATCAGCTGTCGGCGCGCGCGCGCGCTCCCGCGGGAGCCTCGAGCGCGTCAGTTCTGCGCAGCGGCCGCGCAGGCGACTCATTAGAATAACTTTACCCCGCAGTAAAACAAAAGCATATTTTCAGCGTGGGTATATTGCGATGCCTAAAAGTCAAGCACTCTCTATTCTAATTCTATTTTATCTATTTGTTTTCTTATTTAAAAAACAAAAACAAAAAACATGACCCTTTAAGACTTGCACTCTATTTGTTTTCTGTTTGTTTTCTATTAAAAACACTAGCTTTCTCTATTCTTTTTTTATTCTATTTGATTTTTTTTATCCATTATATAATTTAAAAAAAAAAAAAACTTTTCATAGCACTGAGACTTGTCATAGCACTTGCGTATCATTGCTCTTTTGTTGATTCTGATTGCTTCCATTGTTCTCATTTGTAAGTCACTTTGGATAAAAGCGTCTGCTAAATGACTAAATGTAAATGTAATGCCTAAAGGGGGACATTTTGTACTCCAGTTCCTGTAGGTTACTTCTGCAATGCAATTAATAGTAAAAACAAACTTTAAACAGTAATGAATATTCAAAAAAATCATTCACCATATATTTAATTTTGAATTGTTCAGTAGAAACATGCTGAATTTTGAAAGCGAAAAATTAATGACACCAAAAATGCAAAAAGTAACCTACTACAAAAATATCTGTCGTTTTTGATAAAACTTAACAGAACGTAATAGAACTTTTAACGAACAAATTCTATAAAATTGCAACTTTTTATTAAACATAGTATTAAAAAACATGGCAACTTGCCTCAGTAGCTACAAAAATACTTTTGTCCTGAAACGGTTAAAGTCTACTTTTTATACTATATAGTGACTCTTGTATCAATGTCATTTGTGGTTTTGTGTTATTAAACAATTATTACAAAAATATGATTTTTGAATTTTAAAGGACATAATTTACAATAATAAAAAAAAAGAAAAAAATCCTTGATTAATTCTGTTTAGAACTTCACTGAAAAATTACTTTTAAAACATTCACTCCAAAACTGCTAGTAAATTTTACAAATAATTACAAAGAAACTGCAAGTAACAAAATGAACTAAATGTGACCTTTTGAAGTAGAATGACTTCTAAATATTTTTGCCGTAAAACATACTGCAAAAATCTTTATACACAACTTCAAAAAAAAAAAAAAAAAGAAAAAAAAGTAGGCTGCTGTTTGAAACTAACAGAAGCACCGCTGGATAAAACAGGCATTTATAACTTGAAACCTTTACTGACATATAGTGTCTGTGACATCTAGCCCCGATCTCCTTATACCATGACTGATTACAATATTCATGTACAATGCTCTTTATATGCTTCTCCAAATTAAGTAGGCCTACTTCAGAAATGTTGATGGCAGTAAGCATGGTAATATCAGGGTTATAGTTTTCTTTTTTTTTTTGTTAATGTCTCAGTGGCCCCACAGGATATTTATTTAGGGCACTAGAGATTTTCTCCAAGAAAGTTCATGTTATCCACAGCGTGGGCTCGTCAGGATTAACAGACATGAGCACAGTCATGACCTCTGTCTGCTCCCCTCACATTCACACAGCGCCATCTTCTGGATCAACTAACAAATACAGTTACTTACTGTGCAGACATTATTTCTTGCTTCCTCTAACTATTCCGTTTGATGAAACAAAGTATTGTGGCGTTAAATAAAACAGTGAAAATATTGTGATATCAAACACATTTTATGATCTGCTTTTGATTATCAAGGTCATTAAATGTTCTATTTATTTAAATAAAAAAATGATACAAGTGAAAAGTTTTGATTCTTCCTCTTTATTATTTAAAACTTGAAAGCAATTCAAATGCAAGCACAGTTTCTTTTTGTTAAAATATCTGAGGATTTAAGCAGAAAGTTTTAAGGTCATAAGGAGCATAAATTAAGTTTGTTTTGCTGAGTAAGAATTATTTGCTTGTTTATTATTGCTCACGGGCCTCTTTCATTATTCAATATGACATAAAAATACTGTGGTATTAAATAAATCACATACAGAAGTCAAATACATTTGTTTTATGATCTGATTTTAATTATCAAGTTGATTAACTGTTGTACTTACAATTAATATCTTATTGCATAAAAATGAACGTGCCAACTCTTTATTATTTTTAAAGAGATGTTCATGAGGTGCATTCTGGGATGATTTTAAACACTACTGAAGGAGGAACAGACATACTGCACATCTGATGATGCTTTTGTTTCACTGTCCACTACCATCCAATAACATAAAAGAGGAATGAAACTCATACATAGACAATTTATTTGTCTACTAAACTCATTTCAGACACCTTTTTAGAGATATTAGATGTAAGGTTTTAGGGTCACAAAGAACACGTTGCGTCCAAACATTTGCCCGCTCGTGCTTGCATGTGTAATGATGGTTTAAAAAAAAAAAAAAAAAAAAAAAAAAAGCTCCCAGGAGTAAAGGCCACCCTAAACAATGCTTACGAGTTTAGAAAGATTCTGATGACACAGCACGTTGAGATCTGCAGTCACGCCGATTTTCCCTCCACTTTACTCAAGCACATCAATGAAAGAAACATTTAAATCTGAAGCCACACCTGCCGCCCGCCGCGAGCCAATGATCCGCAGCCCGGAGCTGAGGAACGACACACCCACCTTTGCTCCGAGCCAATGGGAACTTAAAGGTCAGGAGGGGCAAAACTTGCCCCGGGATCAATTCGTCTCGCATCAGTGACCTTCTGCAAATGTGTGGGAGGAATTTGGCCAGCTCTCCTCTGACTTTCAGGTGTTGTTAGTATGGGAAGTCGACAACAATGGCTTACGAGACTGAAGAATGAGCTGAGCAACAGTCCTCTGGTGTCCAACGTGGCCTTCGGCTTCATCTTGATGGGACTGGAGAAGCTGGTGGAGCTGGAGTTTGAGTGTCCGTGCAATCCGGCCTGGAACGGGCTGTTTTCCTCCGCGTTCTTCATCATTCCCGCCGTCATGGCCTTCGCGCTCATGATGATCATTCAGGGATGCAGGTGTGACTCCTGGTGCAGGAGGACCGTGTCCCTGTCCAGCTTCGTTCCCGCCGTGGTCTGGCTGATCCTGCTCTTCCTGGACGGTCAGTATTTCGCCTGCGCGATGACAGACTGGCACGGCCGGTTCGTGATCGTGGACAAAGCTGCTCCGCAGAAATGGTGCGAACCCATTCAAGAGGAAAGCGTCACTCCTCAGGAACTCATGCTGCGCTCACAGCGACTGTTTGTGGAGTCTCAGGTGAGATCCGCTGCTCTTTTTGTGTCCTTGCGCATCAGTAGGCCTTTTAGAACACTGCAGATGAAGCCAAACATTTTTAGAACTTCACAGATACAGTGATACATTTGTGGAATTTTGAGAACATACATAGAACTTTGATGCTGTCAGTGTAAACATTTGTGACCCTGAACCACAAAACCAGTCATAAGGGTCAATTTTTTGAAATTGAGATTTATACGTCATCTGAAAGCTGAATAAATAAGCTTTCCATTGATGTATGGTTTGTTAGGACAATATTTGGCCGAGATACAACTATTTGAATATCTGGAATCTGAGGGTGCAAAAAAAAAAAAAAAAAAATATTGAGAAAATCGCCTTTAAAGTTGTTCAAATGAAGTTCTTAGCAATGCATATTACTAATCAAAAATTAAGTTTTGATATATTTACAGTAGGAAATTTACAAAATATTTTCTTGGAGCATGATCTTTACTTAATATCCTAATGATTTTTGGCATAAAAGAAAAATCGATAATTTTGACCCATACAATGTATTGTTGGCTATTGCTACAAATATACCCCAGCGACTTATGACTGGTTTTGTGCTCCAGGGTCACATTTATAGATTTGTTCCTGTCTTGACTATAGATTCTTGAGATCCAGTCTACTAATGAAACTTTCTCATTACATTTACTTCTTCTGTAACCCAATAATTAATCTTTGTCCATTAAAGTCAATGTACATGTTTTGCTAATGTGTCTATGACCATTTAATGTGTGAATCACAAAAAAAGACGTCTAGGTCACATTTCACCTCAAAATAAAATGAAAATAATATATATATATATATTTTTTTAAAGACCAGGGTTATTATAGTTAAGTAAAACTAAAACCATAGAAAAAAAAAACAAAAAACCTTTTATTAAACATTTCTCATTTTAATCTAGTTTAACTTGATCTGCTAATATAATTAAAATTGAAATAAAATTAATAAAAAGTAGACATACTTAAATAAGACAAAAACACTTTCCAAAATCAAAATGACCAAAACTTTACAATTTTTGTTTACATTTTTGTTAAAATTTAAAAAAAACAACAAAAAAAAAAACAACATATCAATAAAAACTACAACAGTATCTCAGCGATAAGAAAATAGCACCATTTAGGACAAATTAAGTCCATTTTTAGACCATAAAGGTGATTATTTTTTTGCATTGAGACATTATGACAATAAAGCATTTGTTTTAAATGTATAGAACAGTGTATTACAGTGCACTAAAAATATATATAATTTATGTAATGTATTACATATAGAATTTTTTTTTTTTTTTTTATGGGTGACATTAAAGACAAGTTTTGTGTGATTCACCCATTTCACTGTGTCATGGATATTTCTATTAAATAATTGATTACGTTACCCGTTACAGACGTGCACTGTTTATCTGTCATTAACAGGTGATCGGCATAGTGCTGCTCATTTTTATCTGTTTCGGACTGGTTGTGTATGTGATCAGAGAAAGCTGCAAGCAGGAGCTGGAAACTCAAGATGCCAATATAGCAGAGATGACACTCTACAGCTCCAGCTGATAGACACCCTTCCTCATCCGACTGCAGAAAACACTCTTTACAGTACAGTGTTCATGTATTACTGCAGTGAGTAACACACAAGAATAAGATGTGCTTACAGGGAGAGTTCACTCAAAAATGAAGAATCAGTCCTCATTTACTCACCCTCATGTTGTTCCAGATGTGTATGATTTTCTTTCTTCTGTGGAAGAAAGAAGGACCAATTCTGAAGCCGGTGCTGGTCGCTCTTTTCACTGCAACTGAATGAATGTGGACTGAAACTTTCTCCAAAACTGGTCTGAATGATTCATTCATGAATCAGATCTGATCGAAAACGTTAACAGAAGGGAAAATTATCAGTGAGTGATGATTTCAGTCTATTCCTAAACAAAGTTTGTACTGCTTTTTTGGTGCTTTTGTGCTAATTTTAAAGCTTGAAATCTTCCATTCACTGTAATTGCATGGAAGACAGTAAACAGCATAATTATCCTCAAGGCAGAAATAGTCATACAGCTTTAGATCAACAAGAGGGTGAGTCAATGATATCATAAAGGCTGATTTTTGGGGCAAACTTACACTTTATAGGATTATTTCAGGTTAAGTTAATCTCTATTGACAGCATTTGTGATCAATTAACAGTCATTTGGACTTCTATGCATTTACACTAAAGGGTGACAAAATCGCTTACTAAACTTGTCTGTGTAAAGTTATATACAGCATTTCAATGTCTCTCATGACCATGTAAAGCCAGTAAATGCTACAACTCATAGGATACTCATTTTCATACAGAAGAAATAATATAGCATTTTCTAAAAAGTATTTTAGAAAAAGTTATTTTTTATATTGAGAAGTACTGTAATGCAAAAAATCTATATTCTACACATTTTTTAAATATATAAAAATAATGAACCATAGTGTATTAAAAATTATATATTCTATACATTTTAAATGTATAAAAATATATACTAAAATGTTTTGAATTAAAATCTAAATTAATTTAAAAATACAATAAATACTATAATACTAAAATATATATTTTTTGTTGTGTTTTGTTTGCAACATATCACAGATGCTGCCAATTGAGATGTTATGGAGCAACCTGAAAATACATTTGGTTAGTGCTGTTGCAATTCATTATATTTACATATAAAACATTAAAAAAAAGTGCAAAATTGTACCTGCAAAGGTGACACTGAGGTGGCCCAAATGCAATTTTTGCACATTTTATTCTGCGTAATATGAGCACTGTAATGTAAAGTGTTACCCTATGTTAAGATTTTTACATGAATGACAGGTTCCATTAGTCAGGACTGATGATTATCACTATGACTAATGGTCCTTTCCCCAAATTACGTTCATGAACGGACATTTACGCTCAGCCATCACTGCCTAATTGAAGTTCAAACAGAACAGCATGGAAGGAAACACAAACAGCAGCTGACAGCATGTTGCGATTGACTGACATGATTATTGCTGTTATTAAGTGCCTGTTTTACAACTGCCTCACATCAACACGTGTTTTAGGAAGTAGTAACTTGAAAACGGGTAATTTTACAATCATAATTCATACACCAGCACAACAAAACAGAGTTGCAATGTAGTTTATGTAAGGATTCAGGAAAGAAACATAAAATGTAAAAGATACTATCAAAGGACTACAATTAAGAATATTGAAGGACTTTTTACTTTTCCATATCCCAGCCTCATGCAAATACCTTCATTAGTTCATTTTCTAATTGCAAATTTTTCATCTCACAATTCTATCTTTTTTCTCTGAATTGAGAGAAATTTGCAATTGTGAGGAAAAAAGTCAATATCACGTAATTTTGCCTTCTCAGAATTGATAGGGAAAAAGTCTGAATTGTGAAATATAAATTCAGAATTTAGAGTGTAAAAAATTCAAGAAGGAAACTTGAATAGCGACAAAAAAAAAGTGAATTATGAGATACTAAAAAAATAAATAAAAAAAAATATCAGAATTGTGAGATATCCAGTTGTGGGGCCAACAATTGCAGGATGTAAACTCAGAACTCAGAGTGAAAAAGTCAGAATTGTGAGATATAAACTCAAAATTGCAAGAAAAAAGTTCCACGTTGTGAAATGAAAAACTTGCAATTACTTTTTAGATATAAACTCAATAAGCTTCCACAGTTTTCAGCTCAGCTCACCCATCATGCATTTATAACCACCATCAATATAATAAGGCCTCACAGTGTTTATTTTACTATCTTCCTGAAAGGGATTGGCCAGAATTATTCTTTATTGTGTTTCAAAATTAAATTAGCTTTTATTGTTTGTTTGCATGTTATTTTATTTTTATACTACAGTATATCTGAGTGAGTTCCTGTATTTGAACTTTACACTAGACTCAGTGTATAAGTCTGTAGACATTATCTTTTGTATCAGGAGCGTTAACTGTACAAAACAAATAAAAATTAAAAAAAAAAAAAAAACGCAGTGCTTCCTCGTGCAAAACTCTTTAATTGACTGTCAGGCAGACTTATGTTACATTTTAAAGCTGTGTTATCCTTGAAATCAGCTGTAATTGCTTTGAAGACATGGTGCGGTGATTAAACGCTGTTAGACATTAAAGCACTTTTTGTCATTACAGACAGTAACAGCAGCATAAGTAGGTTGAGTGTCACCTCTATTAAACCAGAGTCCCGCAGGTCACTGTAATACATCAGCATAATTACAGACGGGACAAAACTGCTCTAATGATGTGCTAATGGTTTCTGGAAGGGATAATACTGGAAGAAATTTCAATCTTAAAGTCAACATGAAATTAAATGGACTATTTACTTTCTCAATACATTTCACAGGTCTTAATGTGAATGATTCATCAGTGCATGTTATTCTGAAGAAATGCTCTGACTCCAGGCATCGAGGGCTGCTAATGTTAAAATACTGTATAACATCAACCAACAGCCAAAAATGCATTCTCCCATTCGGGTCTGTTATTCTGGTATGGAAGTCTACATTAAATATTTTGTTTCTATCAGAAGTACATTATGTTACGTAAGCACATTAAATAGGTTCATGTTTATTTTAAGATTTAACATTTAATCAAAATTCACATGGTAAATCATGGAAATATCTATATGCTCATAATCAGTAAATATAGGTTACACACAGTTTTATTCATGGGCATATTGTCAGTAAAATCAGTAGTAAATCTCCATCACGTGCTTTCAGATGGAGCAGCATTTACTACACAGAGCCGTAGTTCACTGACAAGCTACGCAAAGATATAATCGCAGGATTATGAATTTGCTTGCGATGACAGCTGTTTGCGTAGCTTCTCAGTGAACTACAGATCTGTGTAGTAAATGCTGCTCCATCTGAAAGCACATGAAAATACCACATTTAATAACATGTTTTTACTCCAAACTCACTTCATAACGAGTGTTTGAAATAAATCCTTCTGTGAGATGATGTGGCTTCTTACACAGAATAAGGCACGCAACATATTTCATAGTATTCCAAGCAGTGATAAAGGCTATGTTGATTAGCACTGTATTATTATATACTTTATTACAATGAAAATTACAATAATAATTATAAGAACAACTCTTAGCATTTAATGAGTCATGCACCAAAACGGGTCGCTGTAAACACAGCTGTTTTTGACATGGTAAAAAAGGGTGTTGTTTTACACAACCATTGAGGAATTTTAATTTCAAGAATTAAAATAAATTTCATAAAGACCCTAAAGAATCATACCAACTTGTGAAAAATGGGCATCTGATGTCCCCTTTAATCTTGTTTTGCTCGTTTTCTTTTTGCACATAACCTACAACATAAACATCTGATCACTTTAAATACAATATAAACGGTAAAAGACACAATCAACACTAAAAACACTACAACATCAACACTGTAGTACGAGTACCAAGGCATTTTATAAGAGTCAGTGCGCAGGTGAGCAGCTCCTCTGTGTCTCATGACAAACTCAATCCAGAAGAGGGCGCTCTCTAACGGATTTACTGGTGTGTCTCTATGCAGACTGGACAGTTTCTGCATGTTCTTCCTGTAGGACGACTCTGTAAGCACTTCTTGTATGGCATCTTTAAATATATGTCTATCTATGTTGGCAATGTCCACAACTTTAGCCACACCTCTATGTCTCATTTTTGAAAGGTTATCATCCTGATCGAAAACAAGTGGTAATCCGACTATAGGAACAGCGTGATAAATGGCTTCAAAAATACCATTAGTTCCTCCATGAGACACAAAAACCTTGGTCTTTGCATGTCCTAAGAGATCATTCTGCGGTAACCAGTTAACCAGTAAAGTGTTGTTGCCCAAAGTCGACGGCCGCGCTCCTGTGTATCTCCAAATCACTTTTTGGGAAAGCTGAGCAAACGCAGCTGCTATTTCATCAGCTATGTCAAGAGGAAGTTGGCCAACTAACGTTCCTAGAGACATAATAACAACACCATGCTCTCCAGAGCTTTGCACAAAGTCCTCCAGATCCCTCGGAAGCTCTTCTGCAGGTTTGCATTGGAAACCGCCAACGTAAATGACATTTGGCATAGTCGGACGAGGAAATTCGAAAACAAAATCCACCCTCATAAGCCAAATATCAGCTGCTTGGAATAATTCAAAATAGTGCAAATCAGGACCAAAATATCGGTCGCACAAAGCGCTGTAATGAGGACCAACGGTGCGCTTGTAAAGGAAAAGCCGAATGGTGTAAAACAACACATTATACGTTCGCTGAAGAAAAGTCATGTTATCGGTCAACTGAGAAAGCGGGAAGGGAATGTAAGACAGAGGAGACGGTGCTACAGCAAAATGCGCTTCTCCATGCACAGTCCATCGGACATTAAAAATGAGAGGTAAATTCAGATAGTGTGCGAGAACAACACCTCCTCCGTTTGCTGGATCGGTCAACATCAAGTCAAAGTTGGCCTGTTTGATTTGTTCCAACAGCTCAGTGTCTTTCTCGATAATATAGATCACCATTTCGCAAATCTTTCTGTGTATTTCGGAAAATTTATCCTTAAGTTCCATGTCCAATCTGAATCTGGTCCATACCGATTGCCGTTGCCGCCGGATCTGGAGTTGCCTAGAAACAAAATTGCTGTAAAACTCATCGTCTCCACCCAGTAAAACCGGGACGGTCATTGAGACGTAGTGCGGCGATGTTTCTGAGATGTACCAGTTGTCGAGGGCTCGTATCACAGTGATCTGATGGCCCCTGGAGTGAAGCTTCTGGATCAAAACGTTCATATTAACCCAGTGACTGCCTTCGTGAGGAAACACCAGGATTTTCCCACAATGCACTGGGAAGGTCAGGGTTAGAATGATGCTTGAGACAATAAAGATAAAATCCATCCTTATTGGGAGCACAAACATCTGTCAGAAAGACATAAACATACAACTGATTATGTTCGTCATTTATCAGACAAGTTTTGCTCTCTAATGTAATTCTGTGGGAGTCCTGCATGTTTGAATAGCTTTAAGCTGAATTTTACAGAAATGATCAAAAATACAGTAAAATGTTGTTGCCAGATCACTATAATAGTGATACAAGCTAACTGGACTGAGAGGTTTAAAATTGTAGATTAAAATAAATCAAATTAAAGAATAAAGAACTAACAGCCCCACAGTAGGTTTGTAAAATGTTAGCTCACATATACAGTGCTACAAATGAGACTTTTGTCTTTTCATTGTGATAACAGTTTGACTCGTGGTCTCTAAATTGTCATTTCTTTCAAGAAAAACAGCAGATAAAATGCTTTGCAGTGTCACAATTCACTCACATTTACACACAAGAATAATATCCAAACTAATTTTATTAATTCTTATGGGACCTTCTGTAAAGATTGCCTGTGTTAGAAATGGTAACACAAATTGTCATCTTATATAAAGATTTAACATGGCAGAATTATACATTTAAGAGTAACAATCATTCCACATAATAATTTCCAAGCTCCTTTAAATCCAAGATAAACAGCACAATTAAAACTGTTTTAATAAAAATCTACTTTTTTCATTACAAAACAATTTATCTATTTGACACTGTATTTCTCTGCCTGGTAAATTATTGATGTGTTTCTACATGAAAAAGAAAGGGGGGCAAAAAAAAATCAGCAAACAGACTGTGTTCTGACACACTGTTCTTGCACAACCTTCATGTGTATCGCAGGAAACACTTTTTTTGTGCTTTATGGTATTGTGATTTTAGAGGGTTTTATGAGGTTGCAAATACCTTTTTGGAACATTATATTATTTTTACTATACACTATCTTGAATACAAGTCAACATGAAGTCAAAACACACTCAGTGTACGCTCTTATATTCCTGATCTTACTGTAAACCAATCGTCATTACACAATATTTAAAAAAAAAAAAAAAAAAAAAAAAAAAAAAAAAAAAAGCCTCTAAAATGCATTTTTTCATTGTCTTACCTATTATACATCATTTTATATTTAAGAGAAATAATTCACATGAATACTGTTCTGCATCTGCTAATGTACTAAAAGTACTTTCAATTTTCTCTGAGAGCAAACTCAATAAAACATCTAGACATGATTGCCATGCATTTCAAGGGCCATTTAAAGTATTTTTTATTATTATCCTTGTCCTGATAATTAGAGTGAATCCCATTTCTCTGTCTTACCCCTAGCCCTTGTCCCTCGAAACAGAGTGGTAAGCGCTAGGGGTGAAAACATACCCCTATGAAATGAGACACCACTTGGTTACGGTTATGTCATCATACATCGTCGCTAGCTGGCTGCTACGTCACCAGAGGCGACAAGTGTTGATCACAAACTTCCAAGATGCCGTCTGCAAGTGTGTGTATGTCGATTGCATGGGTTTTAGTGATGTTTTTGCGATTGTCTGCAACAAATCGCAGAAATAAAGGGAGAAGAAGAGGTCTACGATGCCTATGAATGCTGGTGGATCAGCTTATGGTATGTATGGATTGGTTGCAAACAACGTTATGTTGTATTTAACGTTAACTGAACTAACCAACACAGTAGCTGAGCTGAACACGCGTAAATTACATGGACTTGTATTATATTGTAATACAAACCCAGTAAAGATCTATGTGTATAAGTAATATTTTGTAATGACTGTTAGCTATATGGTTTTGTTTTTTTTTGTCCCAGTTCAGCCCTGCTATGTGCTTTGTTCTAGGGGAGGGGAGACAACTCTAGTAACTGTGTGTTTTATTTTGGGGGGAGGGGAGACGTAAACAGTTTAAAGTAGTTTGAAGGGGCAACATTTTTTCCAACTCAGCCCATTAATGGTGTGAAATGGTTTTCTTTTCCAGACTGGTGCTCCAACAAGATACTGTGCCATAAACCCCAACATGCCTATACTGCGCATGTGGTTCGATGTTGAGACTGAGCTGAGGCAGGATTTCCGCCTCAGCAGAACAGCGATGCACAGCTTACAGAGGCTTTTGCAAGGGGAGCAGGACCATGGCTGGGGTAATGAGCTTGAAGTACTCATATACACCTATTGGCTGGCACATGAACTGTCTTATCGGGTGGTGTCCCGTGTCTTTAATGTACCAAAGGCTACAGTTCACCGCATCATCCACAGAGTGGCCCAGAACATATGGGACAATCTGAGGAGAGCAATCTGCTTCCCTCTAACAGTGGACCTGCCTGCAGTTGGTCAGGGATTCGTCAACATTTCAGGAACCCCTGCATTCCACAATGTGGTTGGAGCAATCGATGGCAGCCACATACGGATAAAACCACCACAGCGTCACAGATTAGACTATTTGAATTATAAAGGCTTTTACTCAGTCAACATGCAGGCAATATGGTTTCTGGACATTTATATGGGGTACCCGGGGTCTTTCCATGACACACGAATAATGAAAAACAGCAGTTTTTATACCGCGAGACGGTATCCCCCAACGAGCTACATTCTTCTGGGTGATGGTGGGTATCCCTGTTTGGAAACTCCGATTTGCCTCATCACCCCATTCAAGGAGCCAGTGCATGGACAAGTAAAGCAGCGATTTAATTACTATCAGTCAAGGGGGCGCAGCATAATTGAAAGGGCGTTCGGTATGATGAAGACCAGGTGGAGGTCAACGCTTTTCAGAGCTTTGGACGTGAAACCCACGTTTGCACCCCAGGTAATTGCTTCATGTGCCTTTTTGCACAATGTGTGTATGGACAATGGTGACACACTGGTTTCAGATGAAGACATTTTAATGGATAGGCATGACCCCCAATCTCCCCGTGAACCCAGGGCATACAATGAAACCTCTGGGAATGACACAAGAAACAGACTGGCTGCCCTAGTGTCAGACAATGTGCAAGTCCCATGAACATGACGAGTGTCATATGCATGTATATATTTTATAGTTCTTTTATGTTCACTTTGGTGGTGGTGGTGGATATGAATGCAGATGTTCTTATCTGTGTACTAAGGTCTGTTTGTAATAAATATTTTTATACACACTGCATGGTGTTTTTGTATATCTGTTTCAGTTATCACAGTTTTGAATGTCATTGATGTTCAGAAACACTTTGTTAACAAAAATCTGTCTTTATTGCCCAATAAAGTGAACATAACGGGCAAAAACTTTATATAAAAATATATTATATTACAGAACCATTATCAACTATTAGAACCATAACTGAAATGTCACACACATATAAAAAAGAAAGGCACTCAAATGTATAAAACTCAAAAAAGACACTGTGCAAATGCAACCACAAACAAACAAAAAAAAAAAAACTACAGTTTATCTACCATCTTTTCAAAGAGGCCCAAGAACCTCTCTGTCTTGGCCTCGCTCTCCTCGTGGCCTCTGCTCTTTATTGGCCTCCTCAGTGAGGAAATCCAGGATGGGATTTTTTTTTTTTTTTTCTTTTCTTTTTTTTTCCTTGGGTGAGGGAGTTGGGAGGCTTGCCATGGCAGAGGTAGAGGGTTCAGACATTTGTGAACTGCTGGCTGCAGAGGTGCTGGCTGGGGATGAGGGCTCAACAATCTCCTAAAGGAACAAGATAAATCTTGATTTACAATCCACAAATGTTTGTGGCCATGTCATGTGGAAATTCTGTTTCTATATATATATATATATATATATATATATGAGAGAGAGAGAGTTACAATAAGAACATGTTAACATTCTGCTATTCTGAAATTCCAGACCACAAAATGTACTGCATTACATACCATGAGGATTGGCGTGGGATCCTCATAAAAGGATGCCACCACCATAGGAGGGTCGAGTGAGTGCCTGGCACCCAACACCTCATGCATGTCTTCATAAAATTGCCAAGTTGCAGCGGTCACTTCCCCCCTGTCTGTACCTGACCCTGTTTTGGGAGTTCTTAGTTCCTGGAAGGACACACAACACACAAAACTAAATAATGCCTACAACTTATACAGTATGCATTCATTGCCTTGCATTGAGATTGAAGATGTAGGGTTTTTTCTTTAACAGAACATCACATACCTTGTATCTTTGCTTGAGATTTTCCCACTTCTTTGATGCCTGTTGGCCAGTAACCCTTCCCCAACCCTATTTCTTTCATCAGTGTCCTGCATCATAACCAACAACAATGTACAGGTGCATGAACAGGAGTGAATTACAAATGATTACAATAATACAGTACCAATTCAATAATGAATGGCTACAACATGAACGCATGACTCACTCCCATAGTTGCTTTGCAGCATATTTTGATTTAAGAAACTTCTGCTCGTTTTCAGGCCGAAAGTGGATCAGCTGCCGGGTTTCCTCCGGCGTCCCTGTGTGATACAGGACGGTATATGTAAAGCACATATCGATGTCTCCAAAGCAAGTAGTGTTATGCACTGATATCAAATGAAATTCGCTGCTAATGGAGTTTAGTTAAAACTGTAGACATGCATGAAGTCCATTCAAGGCTAGTCAGAGAAATGCGGGACTGTTGTGCAAATCAGCAATGTGACGTTAGCGTAGCAAACTAGCGATTTTTTAAAATGTTTCAATTAAGAACATGGTTGCAAATATATATGTACAGGACTGTGTAGAGCACAAAACAAGACTATCGTAATTTTTAAATCAATTATTTAAGCCGAAAATACTTACATTTATGGGACTCTCTGGATGATCTGGCCGCCATTGTTGCCGGTTGCGCAGTGTGTTCTGGGTACTCCTTGGTTTCAAGTAAGCTCGTGAAAATGCTTGGTTTTAAGGGGTATCTACCACTTCCCCTTAGCCCTACCCCTCGATCAAAACGAGAATTGGGATAGCTCTTACTCTCACGTGAACGTGCAAAACTAAGGGGAAGGGGTAAGACAGAGAAATGGGATTCACCCTTAATCTGTTCACATATGCTAAAACAAAAACAGTGAAATCTGATTTATGAAATATCTTGGCGTCATCTAGACTGCAGTCAAATGCCACTGGCCTTGGTCTAAACAACCACAACCTCATATCACAAGTACTGTACTTGTGTAATCAGACCTACAGAAAAAAATAAAAACAACTGACATCACTTCTTCTTGGGCTGTGAGGAACATTTTGAGCAAAAGCAGTAGAGTCTCTCTTAAGAGTCAGCTTATTCTACAATGTCTGCTTGAATCTGCCACACAATCCTCTCCAGACTGCATGAACACCTGCTCACGTAAACCACATTAAAAATGGGACATGGAAACCCGAGACAAAATCAAGCAGCAAGTCAAAGATCCGCACCCTGGATTAACAAATTTTACCCTGGAGTATCTTTGCACATCCTGCAGTACAAACCTTCCCATGACGCACTGCAAAACAAAACAAGATGTTCCTAACAGTGAACCTTAGTCAGGCTAGAGTTTTATATCCGTCACCAGTGTATAATCATTAAACACTGTGATCAGTCAAGGGTTCGTACAGAAATTGCAAAATGAAATTCCAGGATTTTCAAGGACTTTTTAAGCACTACTTTTTTTGGTTTTCAAGGACTACAATTAGAGATCACAATATCGTTGTTATCTTTCAAATTCTAATAAATAAATGAATAAAACAAAATGGTACAAATAACGTGCAACACATGCAAAGCATGCTTATTCAAAGTGATTTTTTTTTCATGAATATATGATTAACCTGAAGAGTAAAAGCTTCATCATACACTTGGAAATTTATGAGCTATATCATGTTCATGGACACTAGGGGTGTTGACAATACACTTAGCTCATGAGATGAGACAAAATACAGATACTTGGTTCACTAGAACGAGACAATATTTTAACACTATTTTTAAGAAATTTTTAACTACAAAATATGTCTTTTAATGACAAAAATCAAAACGCTGAGCTCCGCAAAACAATGTAGTTGTATTTTGAAATATTTTAACTAATCTAGAGCCTTAACTAACAATTATTTTTGTAATCAAGTAATCTGATTATTTTGACAATTGAGTAATCTGATATATTTTAGTAATAAAAATAGACTTAAATGAAAAACAGGCTTTAGTATGACTACATTTATATATTAAACTTGCGATGAAACAATACTAATTGGTTTGAATAAACTATCAAAACCAATTACATGGCTTTATTGAACAACACTGTTAAAATACAATGTAATATGCCTATACATAATATGAACATAACCAACTTAAGTACATTAAGTATTATAACAAATACCTGCAGAGGGCGCCAACGGCCTGGTGATGTTTCATTTTACAGCGTGATTCAACTACATTTAAATCCATATGATTTTAATATTTGGTCACATGCAAACTCAGGGCGAGGGTTTAAACTTTTATTTTGAAATTGTGATGTACAACAAATTGCATATAGAAATATGTTGATGTAATCTCCTGTGTTGGCATGGGTTTATAAATGATTTACATTACAAATTTTCCCAGATGAACGTTAAGCAACCCAAACTCACAGCATATGCGGAGGAAGAGTTTGAGCTGCTGAGATGGAGACGTGCTTCACGCTTGTAAATAATGACAGTGCAACACAAAGCGCCTCAGACTTTGCATTCCCATATGAAATCAAACAAACAGCAGATGCAATAAAAGGCCGAATAATATAATGGAAGCACTATCAAAGGTTTCACCACAAACTCAACTTTATACTGATATTGCAAGACCGCTTTTCACCTCAAGGAGTAATATCACGAGATCTCGTGCGCTCCTAAAAGCCAGGAGAAGCGGCTTTGTATTTATATCAGACGTGCTGTGTCATTAATTTTATGAGAAAAGATTGTTATTATTGAAAACAAAAATTAACACCAATTTCATATATACTGCCTTTTAAACATTCAAGTACTTTTCAAGTACCTTTTCATAAATAAGGCTAATAAATATGGTTTACCAGGACTTAAATTTCAAAGTCAAATTCAAGTACTTCAAGCACTTTAAGCACCTTGTACAAACTCTGTCAGTCAAGTGCACTACACAAAAAATAAAAATTCAGCAAATTAATATCTGCATAGCTTATTAATACAACATTTAAAAAAAAACATAAAAGTTTAAAAGTTCAAGGCAACCAGCTTCAGGAGATTTTTTAGTTTTCTTGTTTTTGTAGGAAATTGAGTTCTCAACTTTTTTTGTATAAACTGAATACAATAAGCTGAGAAAACTAAAAAAATGTCCTGAAGCTGGTTGCCGTAAACTTTTAAGTTAAACTTAAGTTTTCTCAACTTTAGATTTTTTTTTTTTACAGTGAACCTACTGATATAAAATATTATGTTTTTGACAATAAATTCTCACAACATTCAAACACAGGATTGTGTCAGACAGGATGGTAGAGATGCTGAACCCTGTGCACACGCTTAGCCTACAAAAAAAAAAAAAAAAAATGACCAGGGTAAATAATTATAACAAAAAAAAAAAAAAAATTAAATTATTTTTCATAAAAAAAGCAAATAAATTGACCAAGATGGGCCTATACATAATGATATAAAAATAAACATAAAATTTACATAAAAATCTAGGTATGAAGACCATATATGGGTGTATTTTTTTTTTTACGGTAGTAATAGTAGTACTTATGGTTACCACAGTAATTTTTTGTTAAGCTTCTAGGTAAACAAGTACATGAGTGCTTACTGACTGACAAAATGATGAAAGGAATTCAGTTCTGTTAGAAAGGGAAAAATTAAATCTATTTCCGGTGTAGTGCCAAATTTCGACTCCCTGCGCTGACATTTGTTGACAACGGTGAGGCCAAATTAATCTAATCCACGGGCTCCAAAGACGTCACTTCCGCTATGCTCGCCGCCATATTTGTGTCCGATGTGACCACGAGCACAGCACATCTCTATGAGATTTAATAGATAATATTAATATACTGAAATAATAAATTACCTTTTACTACTATTTCCCACACTGATCCCTGGACTTGATTATTTTTAGGATAGCAAGTGTAACAGTTAGGCCATGTAATGTCCTGATTACTTGTCAATTTAAAACTGACATCAGCTCAAAGCACTTTTGAGTCAATGATAGTGTAACAAGATAACGTTATTAGCTTACTACACAATCTGAATTTAATGGCAATTTAGCTAATATTAGCACAATTTATAATTACTCATTCTTTCTGGACAAATTACTGTTTGAATTGCGAGCGTAGCGGCTCGATGAAGGCTTTAAGAGCTTGAAGAATCCTCTGCGGCTGGTCGCTCCTGCTTCACAGCGATCCCCTTCTGATTTCAGCAAGTCAGTTTTGGTGAATGCAAACAACGTGAATACTGATCATGAGCCCAACATCCAGCAAGCCAAGAAAACATGCAATCTACCTGAGGGAAGACGTCTTTTACTTCTAGTGTGTTCTTAAACCTGGATTTCATTATTGAAGGACAAATCCAGGCACCAAAAGCAGCCCACGCTAAGTTCTCTTTAATTAAAAATATGTATTTTCATTTAATCATGGGCTACATGGCTGCAATAACATTTCAGTTCAAAATTTCGCCCTTGTTAAAAAAATGCTTAACAGACTGACATTTCAGACTTTCAGTTGTTATGCTCTCAAAATGTATGCCATATACATGTATGTATAGGCTATGTCCTAAATTATTACACCACTTGTGCAGCCAGTCACAATTCACAAAGGTAATTTACTCAGGACGATGGTTTTTTTTTGTGTGTGTGTGTGTGTGTGTGTGTGTGTGTATGACAAATTCAATATAATGATAAATAAATAGGTTCAGTAAAACAAATGTGAGAACCTTGTGATATACACACTTAACTGCAGACACAAATGACATGTGGTACAATACAAATATTTTAGCGTCCTTTATTCTCCTATAAAGAATCACAGTTGTCTCTTATTATCCTTTTCTGACTGTACGTTAGCTGCCAGTGGTGCCTTCTGATTGAAGCCAACAATTTATTCCGCCGATCTAACCTCTTTGGGATCGAATAAAATTGTAGTTCGGGGTTTTTCTGACAATTGTTGTTACAGCACAACATATCCCGGGCATACTGTAACCTTGTGAACCTTCTGGGAGTGTTTGGCTGATCTTCCTCTGGTAGTTGTGGCTGCTGTGACCGTAGACTGACAGCTCGCGCAGCTGTGACTCGGACACAAAAATGGCGGCGATAAAACAGTGTGACATCACAAGAAACCTATGGATAGGCTATATGTTTGTGTTGCCCTTTCATTTTCATTTAATTTTATTTATTTAATTTTATGTTATTGAATCCTTATGCAGATAAACGTTGTTTGTTAAATGCATTGAGAAATACTGAATTGTGTTTAGATTTTTTTTTTTTTAAATACGAATAATATAAATAAAAATGTTTTGTTTGTCCTTCAAAGCTTTTTTGAAAACAATCTTTTTCACCCAAGTTACACCATTACATCATCGAACGTTCAAGTCTTATTTTTTGATAAACCAACAGGTTATGAGCCACAGGTCTTGTAATTCATTATTTGGCTGCAAATAACAGGATCCATGTGCAGGCCTATATGCAATAAAATAAACGAGCACAGTGAAGAAATGCCAGCTTTAAAACTTGAGTAATGATTCTTGGCAAATAATTTACTATTTAATTAAAAATAATTAACATTTAATAGCTGACAAGAAATGTTGTATTTCTTGTGAAATGTTGGTTTATATACATTTTTGGTGTTGCTCAGTTAATCCTACCCACATGGGTGGTGACTGTTAATTACTTATTGCATTTTCAATTAATTGTTCAAACGTATCAGTTAATCATCTGATGTCTCTGATTTGTGCCTCGATCTTCTTAAGTGTTTGTTAACCATTGTTGTAATGTTTAGCACTGAAGATAGTCCAACAAGGACTGAAATGTTTGCTTTTGTGTGTGTGTGTGTGTGTGTGTGTGCACAGTCACTTTTTTGTTTGTGCACTTTAGGTTTTGTTGGCACCTTTATGTAAATCTTCAGGATTTTTTTTTTTTTTCAAAGGACCTTGAACTTTTGCATTTCGTTTGGTGTGCAGATTTTTTTTTTTTTCAAATGCATCATGATTTCCACACAAATAAGCTGCACAACTGTTTTCAACACTGATAATAATCAGAAATGTTTCTTGAGCAGCAAATCAGCATTAATAGGGTCATGATTTTGTATATCATTGCATGAATGACTGCCTGACACATAATATATGTGACCCTGGAGCACAAAACCAGTCATGAGTAGCACGGGCATATATTTTGTAGCAATAGCCAACAATACATTGTATGGGTCAAAATTATAGATTTTTCTTTTATGCCAAAAAATTATTAGGATATTAAGTAAAGATCATGTTCCATGAAGATATTTTGTAAACTTCCTACCGCAAATATATCAAAACTTATTTTTTGATTAGTAATATGCATTGCTAAGGACTTCATTTGGACAAATTTAAAGGCGATTTTCTCAAAAGTTTAATTTTTTTGCTCCCTCAGATTCCAGATTTTCAAATAGTTGTTTTTCGGCCAAATATTGTCCTATCCTAACCAACCACACATCAATGGAAAGCTTATTTATTCAGCTTTCAGATGATGTATAAATTGACCCTTAGGACTGGTGTTGGTGTCCAGAGTCACATATTATATTTATGATTAACAATCAAATGGTTAATTAGTCAGAAACTAGTTGCTATGAATACAGGTGCCATTAGTTGTCTTCTTATGAATGACTTGTTTGTCATTGAGTCAGAGTTGCTGATCCGTCCTTACCAAACACCAACTAAATTAGGATACAATAATGAGTCAGTCATTCACAAACTTAAACATTAAACTGTTTGTTACTTTAAAACTAACCTTCATCTGGGAGATCGCATGGATATGTGAATATTTGATTTGTTAACTGGGTAGAGAAAAGCTGTTGCTATCAAACATTGTTTACTTAATCAGTGTAATGGTGAAGAGATGGATCAAAGATGCCAATTGATGGAAGGTTTGCGAAGAAATGTCATGCTCCGTAGTAAAAGTATTTTTTTAAAACACAAAAATACAGTAGTTTATTTTGATACATGGTGTGGCTGCTGTATTTTGTAGTTTATTTTGATAACACTTAAAAATGTTGAAGCCAACTTTGTTGAACATTATATGGTGTAACTTGGTTGGAAAATATCGCATTGCAGAGCAAACAGCTTGGGATTCTTATTTTTATTTTATTCATCTTTTTAAAAGAAAAATATCGAAAATGTAAAACACATCAGTGTGTTATTAACAAATTCAACAAATAATGTTTATACACAAGGATGCAGTAACAAGGCTCCATCAAATAAATCAAATGAATATTAAATTAAATTCATTTAACCATACCAATATCAACAGATGACGCCATGCGCGTGCACGCGGAGTGCAGTCGAATTCTGGCACAACACAGAAACAAAGCTCTCTCACTTTCACTGTCCCCATAAGTCTTTGTTTTTGGAGGGAAAACACCAAGCATTGCATGGCGTGTGCAGCTGTACAGAGCTAAATACAACATTAAAAACGACAATCCAGACAAACAAACAACACTGAATCCTGTTTGGCGCGGCTGACAACATGGAAGCTCATTTCAGATGACACGATAAACAACGTTGCAACAATTTTCAATGCTTAAAACTAAACGTGTCCACCCTTGGTTGTGTGTAAAAGGTGTTGTCGGGTTTGTTTGTTTTTTTTTTTTTAAACAAATTAAATGAACTTACCAACTGAACAGTGTAGCGACGAGCTCGTGAGACACCACGCTTCCCTGTTTGGGTGAGCGGCAGGGTTGCCAGGTTTACACAACAAAACCCGCCCAATCAAAACTAGCCCAACACTATCCCAATCGCGTTTCGAGGGGGTCCCCCATTAAAAATCGCGCTCCGGGGGGTTAAAATACACTTTTTTCCCTTGGTAAATTCGAATTACAGGAGCTAAATATCACGTTATTGAGGTCGCTTCAACCCGCTGCCATGAAAAACAACACGCGGCAACAGTTTTAAAGTAGAGGTAAAAGCGCGGACTTGGCAACACTGGTGAGCGGAGGCAGAGCTCATGAATATTAATTACATCTTGTCCATGATGATTGGACATCGTCTTTGAGCGTCAATACAAGCGTCATTATTATTCATAAGCAATATATTTATTTTAATCAAGTCAGTACACCTTTACTTATGTAGCGCTTTATGACAATAAAAGATTGATTGTATAAAATAATGTTTCAATAATGCAAACAATTCAGTTCTGCTGTAAAGCGGCTCTTAAAACGAGGACAATATTAAACAGTCATTTTTTCAGTTAAAGTCAGTTCATCGTTGATTCAGTGATGTCATCGTCCAGCTCAGTTCTGGGGTCTGTTCTTCGTACATCGCTTATTTCATCTAAGATGATTTCAAAGATTCTCAGCTCATCTCAGGCTAATTTGTGACCCTGGACCACAAAACCATAAGGGTCATTATTTTTTGAAATTGAGATTTATACATCATCTGAAAGTTAAATAGGCTTCCCATTGATGTATGGTTTGTTAGGACAGGATAATATTTGGCTGAGATAGGCTACAACTATTTGAAAATCTGGGATCTGAGTGCGCAAAAAATTAAAAAAGAAATATTGAGAATCACCTTTAGAGCTGTCCAAATGAAGTTCTTAATGCATATTACTAATCAAATAAGCTGATATTTACTGTAGGAAATGGTTACGCTCCCGTTCCCCAGTCTAGGTTTGGGAGTGGGAGTAACAGGTTAACTAAAACTAATAAGGAAGAAATCAATAAAACGTGGAGGAATCACTCCAGTCCTCTGCCCCAGAAATGCAACAACCATTTAGTTTGGCAAACTTTATTTAGAAAAGCAAGAATCATGGAACCAATAATTGTTAATCTTCAGGAGAGGGCCTGGCCAAAACAACAAACAAAACAGCAGCTAAATAACAGGATGAGTACTAAATAACCTATCCAGGTAAAAGAAAAAAAAAAAAAAAAAAAAAAACCAACAACAACAAAAGCTTTCCTCGACTCCCTCGCGAACCAAAAACAGAGATAAACATTAGCCGCTTTTCCACCGAAATTACTTTTTTCCCTGTTGCTGTCTGCGTTTCCATCGCGGTCTAAAGCACCGAGAAGATTAGGCAAATAGTCTGGTGACGTAGGTCTGCGCGCGTTTCTCAATATCAAGTACACAAATTTCGGACTTGCACCCTTGATATTCGGACTTCGCGAGTTCGACTCGGGAGTGTGAACCCTCGCGGACGGGACGACGCAAGGTCGGCAATTCTGCAAACAGCAGCGTACTTGATAACGTCAGTCAGCTCGCTTTGGCTACTGCAATTTTCCTAACTGTATTTACAATAAGACGAAATATGATATCAAACACCACTGCCTCTTTTCGTTTTCATTTTAACATATTAATAGATTAATAGAATAAAGACCAAAGATCACCTGTTAGATTTACCCAAAACGAATTATATATATATATTATACGTTTAACCACTACAGAGACATCAGAGCCAGCGGCAAATGTCAGAAGGACTAGCCGAGTTGAGACTGCTCTCGTCGGGATACATGAGCACTGAGCGCCCGGTGGCCGGTGATCGCCTGGAGCTCACGTCTCCGAAATCGGCGGAGCACATTTTCAAATAGGCGCGGTCTTTATAAATAAACCGGAGATTTGCGTTTTAAACCACTACATTCTCGCCTGAAATACTTTTAAAACTACATTTCATGACACAATAACAGTAATATGTTGAAAATTATGGAATATGGTGATTGAAATACAATGCTGCGTGAACTCAAACAATCAGTTCCAACGCTGCACCACCATCCCCGTCCCAAAGAAACCCAAAAATACTGGACTTAATGACTACAGACCTGTGGCTCTAACGTCTGTGGTCATGAAATCATTTGAAAGACTGGTTTTGGCTTATCTGAAGGCCTCCACTGGACCCTTACTGGACCCCCTGCAGTCTGCCTACAGAGCAAACAGGTCTGTGGATGATGCAGTCAACATGGGACTGCACTTTATCCTGCAGCATCTGGACAGACCAGGGACTTATGTGAGGATCCTGTTTGTAGACTTCAGCTCCGCTTTTAACACCATCATCCCGGACACCCTTCAGAATAAACTAACTCAGCTTTCCGTCCCTACCTCCGTCTGTCAGTGGATCACCAGCTTCCTGACAGACAGGCAGCAGCTAGTGAGGCTGGGAAAATTCTCATCCAGCACCCGTATGACCAGCACTGGAGCTCCTCAGGGCTGTATTCTCTCCCCACTGCTCTTCTCCCTCTACACCAACGACTGCACATCTAAATACCCCTCTGTCAAGCTCCTGAAGTTTGCAGACAACACCACACTGATCGGCCTCATTCAGGATGGTGACGAGTCTGCTTACAGACAGGAGGTTAAAGAGCTGGCTGTCTGGTGAAGTCTCAACAACCTGGAGCTCAACACGCTCAAAACTGTGGAGATGATCGTGGACTTCAGGAGAAACCCCCCTGCTCTCCCCCCACTCACCATCATGGACAGCACTGTAACGACAGTGGAGTCATTCAGGTTCCTGGGCACCACCATCTCTCAGGACCTGAAGTGGGACACTCACATTGACTCCATTGTTAAAAAGGCCCAGCAGAGGCTGTTCTTCCTTCGCCAGCTGAGGAAGTTCAACCTGCCACAGGAGCTGCTGAAACAGTTCTACTCCGCCATCATTGAATCCATCCACTGCACTTCAATAACTGTCTGGTTCAGCTCAGCTACCAAATCTGACCTCAGAAGACTACAGAGGGTAGTCCGGTCTGCTGAGCGAATCATTGGTAAACCCCTCCCCACTCTCCAAGAACTGTACTTATCCAGAGTGAGCAAAAGGGCTGGAAAAATCACTCTGGACCCCTCACATCCAGCACACTCCCTCTTTGAACTGTTGCCGTCTGGTCGACGCTACAGAGCTCTGAGCACCAGAACGACCAGACACAGGAACAGTTTCTTCCCTCAGGCAATCCATCTCATGAACACTTGACATTGAACGCGGAACACACAACACTAATATACACTATTTATTCACCACACACACTAATTTTTTTCATTTCAAATTTGCACATATCAGGCCTGTACATATATTGCCTATATTATATATTGTGTTTTTACTATTTTGTACATTGCCTATTTGTATATTATTCTTTTATTATCTGTGTCCTGTTCTGTTGCACTGTAGAGCTTCTGTCACTAAAAAAAAAAAAAATAAATAAAAAAAATAAATAATTCCTCGTATGTGTAAACATACCTGGCCAAAAAAGCTCATTCTGATTCGGATCAGCATGTTCAGCACCGAAGTCCCCCCCCCAATGAAAAAAACCAGCGTATGCTGGTTAGGTATGTTTTGACGCTGGTCCTTTTGCTGGTTTATGCAGCATAAACCAGCAAAAGGACCAGCATAAACCAGCATCCCAGTGTCAAAACATACCGAACCAGCATATGCTGGTTTTTTCAAAAGGGCCGAAAGTTCCGGAATCATTGAAAAAGTACTACCTCGCGAGCAGGGACATTCTGGGGGGCAAATTTTTACCCTGAACTTTATTTAGATCATGGTTCCTGCAGTGGAAACACACCGAGTACCGACCCAAAGTCCCTTGTTCCTGGGGAAAGTTCCTGAGGTGGAAAAGGGGCTACTGAGTACAAAATAAAATGGCACCCTCTCCCTACAGCGTCCAATCTAACCATAAAGCAAATAACAAAAAGTTACAATACCTTTTAATACCTTAAAGAAGTAAGTTAAAGTTGTTACACTACTAGATTCAGCACAGCACGACTGGTCAACAGGAATACCCTTTAGCATTCAAGGGTTATTAAGTAACAGAAAAAAAAAAGAAGGGGGTTCAAGTTTGTACCACATTCAACAAATAAAGACTTAGAAAGACGCACCCAACACAAGTCTGGAGCAGGAGAGAAGTGAACTTCCGCAAGCAGTGTTCACTCTGCTCCTTTGTAGCAGCACTCCCTGCAGCACACTCTCTGATGAGCACCACCTGTGGGCAATTTGCAACTGCAAAGCAAGCAGAGAGTGAGAGAGATAGAGGGAGAGAGAGAGAGAGAGAGATCACACAGGGGAAACATAACCACTCCCAAAGGGGTGGGAAAACACACCTCAACAATGAATATTAATATAACACATACGTCCTAGGGATGCAACAAAATTTACAAAATATCTTCATGGAACACGATCTTTACTTAATATCCTAATGATTTTTGGCATAAAAGAAAAATCAATAATTTTGACCAATACAATGTATTATTGGCTATTGCTATAAATATACCCGTGCAATTTATGACTGCTTTTGTGGTCCAGGGTCACATTTGGTTCTTCAAACGAATTTGCAGATTTGATTAAAATATCTGGATTAGTTTAATGTGCGTTCTCGTGTTCCTGGAAAAGGGCAGATGTATCGATCAGTAATGTATTGAGATCATATAGCCTAATTAAAAAAGACACCTGATGAAAAACATGACAAATTTCTGAACCTTTATAAGGAAAAACAGCCATGTGAACAAAACTACATAAAATTTAATAGAAAAAATGAAATATGTACTGCTTTTAATTCCTATTTGTATTTTTTTAGGCCTACATGATTCCCAATTATTTATATTCACGATTTCTAGTAGGCTATTTGTACAGGCTTTACATTTTTATTTCGATGTTATAATTATCAATTCATTTAATTTTATATTCGAAGCAGATTTGTTATGTGACAGCATTAATTAAAGTTTCTTAAGGGTCAAGGTCAAGTTCCATCAAGCCACTCCAAATTAATGCACGACTCAGATTAACTGTATGCATGTGTGTAAAACTCCAATAGGCTACAATTATAAAGTAATTATTTCATCACTAATAAATATTTCAATGAGTAAAACTGGCTGTCTGTATTATAGACTACACAACATTATTTTATTATTTTCAAATTAATTTTTAAATTATTATTATTTTAATTATTATTGTCCCTGGACCAGTAGGGTAGGGTTGTGTTTGTCCTAGTTTTCATCATCGGTTTTATCATGTAGGCTACTTATGAAGTGTCTTAAATTTTTATTATTTATTTATTTGTTTGCTTGTTTGTGTATTTATTCTCCAAACTAAAATCTAATACGTGATATTTTTTGTAACATCTTTTGGGTCTGAACTGAGCACAATAAAACTACCCTGACAAGATTCATTATATAATGATTTGAAGAGAATGATTGAATAGATCAGGCAGGTTGTCTCAATGTTTTGCAATTATATTAATGTAATTTATAATTTCAAATAAAAATGAAATAGAAAAGTCTTTTTTTCCATTACAGTGTTGATGCAAAAGGTCATGTGTGGTAAATAAACTGTAACTTTTTCCAATTTTATTTATTTTTTTTTTACTTTTACCATGTATTCTTCTAGTGCACAACTATCTGTAGGCCTCCGAGTCCTCATGTCGAAATTAATCCAAGAGAGAGCGCTGTCTAATGGTTTTAATGGTGTGTCTCTAGAGACTGGACCGTTTTTGTAAGATGGCATTTAATTTACATCATTTACATTTGGTTAATGTGTGTTAACCCTCTGGGCCTCCTCGGTCGTTTTTGACCGAAGTCACACTTGGCTCCTTCGCGGTCAAAAATGACCGACATAGGAAATGAATGGGAAATACAAATATATATATATATATATATATATATATATATATGAAAACTCAGCGAATCTTTTGGTGGTACAAACTACAAATCAGCCACTGTGCAGAAAAAAGTGTGCAGCAATCAAGGGGTGACACTCTAAAATATCAAGAGTGCAAAATAGACGCACGCGCGCACACACACACACACACACACAGTTTGTTTTTGTGAAAAGTGGGGACATCCCATAGGCGTAATGGTTTTTATACTGTACAAACTGTATATGCTATTGCCCTACACCAAACCTACACCTAAACTTAGCCCTCACAGGAGACTGTGCCCCCCCCACCACCTTGTAATACCTGTGTCATCATACAAATTTATGTCCTCATTTGTCACAAAAACACACACACACACAGACACACACACACACACACACACAGACACACACACACACGGAACCTGATACTTATCTAACCAAAAATATCTAAACCTTGACAAAACGTAGTCTTTTAGAATGTCTAAAAATATATATCTAAATGCTAAAACTTGATTAAATGAAGAAATTATTTCTAAAAAACAACGGGAATCCAAAAGCCTCTGTATATATATAGGGAGCTATACAGGAGGTGACCAACATTACATAAGTTTTTATTTTTTTAACGCCTCCAGATGGCACAATTCTCACTTCAAAAAAAAAAAAGAAAAAAAAAAAGGATTTTAAATGCCTTCACTCTATTTTAATGTGAAATATTGTATTTATTAAAAAATAATACAGAAATGAATAAATAAATATATATATTAATTCTAAAGGAAAAAAATAGCTCATTAAAATTGTATAAATATTGAATAGTATTGTAAAATTCCCTCAAAATTATAAAAAGAATCAAAAAATATTATTGAACAAAAATGTATTAGATTGATTTTCCTGGAAAAAAAATGTACTTTTTGAGACCGCGAAGGAGCCAAGCGTGACTCCCAAACGAAGAGGCCCAGAGGGTTAAGAGTGTAGTACAGTGAATAGCTATGTCTGTTGATATTTGCTGTAGTCAAGATTTTAAGATTTACTGTATAAAGAAATATAAAGTTTACACAGAAACTGGCTTAAAACACACAGAGCCCGGTCTCATGAAAATGCGTATAAATAGTACGCCAAATAAAAACGAAAACTCGTGGTACTGATACGCAAAAAATGGACTTTGGCGTGTATATGCTACGCGATGGGTAGGATTAGGGTTGTGGGGTATGCGTATCATATGTACGCGAAAACTGCGTATTATATGCACGCCAAACACGTGCGTAGCAGTAGCATATACACACCAAAGTCCATTTTTTTGCGTATCAATACCACGAGTTTTCGTTTTTATTTGGCGTACTATTTATACGCACTTTCATGAGATCGGGTTGACACTAAGTTTACATGCACACAAATAATCCGTTAGGAATCGGATCGATGGGTCAATCGGACTGAAAAGCCTTCATGTAAACACCTTAACTGAACTCGATCCGAATTAAATTTGGATCGGACTGAAAGGGGTGGTTTATACCTTTTCTAATACGTTCGAGAGTGCATGTAAACACTTAATGAGATTTAAAACCAAAACTCAAAGGACTGCACATGTGCAATGAATCACTTTATTTAGCGTTCATGTAAACACTATTCAGATTCATCAGACGGAATGAATTCAGTCTGGTTGAAACCAGAGATGTGCATGTAAACAACTGAGATATATTCACTGAGTAAGGCAGAGTACGGGGTGATATATTGAAATAGGTCTATCCACTGGTCTAAAATAGGTGCAGATCTTGATTTCTTTCTTGAGGAAAACATGGTCTCTGTTTGGAAGAGATGAAAGAAATAAACAGCCGTTACTGTATATTCACAGTCTCAAATGTCTATTATTGTAAACATGAATCGATTTTCAGGAAAACCGAAGTGAAGTGACAAACAGATAAACCAAACAGCAACTCAACTCACATGTCTGATAGGAATATGATTCATTTATGACATTTTGAACCATTTCTACAATATCTGCTGTTTTGAAGGAATGTGATTGTTTTGAATGTTGTACCTTGTGTTTTAAGAAGCACTTCTTGAATTGTGGCATTATCTCCGTCTTCTGTTCTCTAATTCGAGATCTCGTATTCTTTCTTCCAGATCTTGCATTCTTTCTTCCAGATCTTGTATTGTTGCGCTATCATCTTCTATTTGTTCTCTCAGATTTCTTATTCTTGCTGTCAGATCTTCAGTTTCCTGGACATGGGCATTAAACGCCTCCAGATTGTGTGGAAACTCATCACAGAATCTTTGCAGCACATCCCGATTACCGGAGAGATTCATCACATGTCGAATGGGCTGGTTAACAGCATGCTGGAAAGTCCACTGAGAAAAGATTCCATTATATCCATCTCTAAGTTTTTTTATCCACCAGCCATCATCCGTGGGTCTGAAGAGCAGAACGTGCAGACGGTCTTGTCGATATATTCTGAAGAGAACATCTGGATGTTCGTTCAGCTGTGTCTCTCTGTGTCTCTTTTGTTCTGTTTTTTTTTTCTTGTTCAGTCATGTTTTCAACATCCAGTCCTTCATACATGTCTCTGACGACTGCCATTTCTGCCTCACCCTCATGAAATATGATCCTCTGCATCGTGTCAGAGATCCTTTTGCAATCGTGCAAACTTGTTCAGCCCACTACATATTTGCCAAGTTTGTGTCTCGCAGCAGGAGGCACTCAAACTGAAACTAAACAAACCTCAAAGCTCAAAGCTCAAAGTCTCAGGCCATCAGTTTCAGTTTCTGCAGTAACATTAGAGTCTAACAGAAACAGAGAAGAGAAAGGCAGAACTGAGGAGGAGTGGCTCAGGAAGAACTAGAAAACTAGAGGAAACAGAGAAACAGTGTTAGCCAGGAAAAATGAATCACATTTGACCTTGTGTTCAAGTCATTTACGGAAGACACAAAGACACTTTCCACTTACTTTGAGTCATGTATTTTTTTTTTAATTCGTTTTTTTTTTTTAAAATGGTGATTAATTGATAATTATTTGTTTATTATAGCTTTTATAAGCTATATGTTTCATTCAGTGCACAATAACATCTTAGGAGACTCTATAAACCCTGTGCACACACTTACAAAACATTATGGCAAATAAAATAAATGACAAAAGTTATGACAAAGATTTACATTATAAAATTAAATAAAGACAATGATATAAAGACCATATATTGATGTATATTACAGTAGTACCTGTAGCACTGAATTGCAGTACACAAGGTATACTGAAAAAGAGTCTTGAACACAGTAGTAACAGTACATTCAGTGACAACATAGTTTTGTTTTAAAGTATAATGCCTAAAGATGAAGGAAAATAGATTTCTGAAGGAGATCTACTTGAAATTAATCTCAAGTTCAAAGAAGAATCAGCTTGCTGTGTTTGTAAATCCAGCGATATCGTCGACTTGATTGCACAGAGATTATTTAAACTGAACTGAGCTGGACGATGACATGACTGAATTCAATGATGAACTGCCTTTAACTGAAAATTGAGTGTTTATTACTGTCCTTTTGCATTATTGACACACTATTTTCCTATTTGATACTGTAAAGCTGCTTTGACACAATCTGTATTTGTGCTATATAAATAAAGGTGACCTGACTTGTACCATTTGTCATATGGGATTTATGATGCACTGTACTTACGAAGTGCTCATCTTGTCATACTCCTAATATACTATTAAATTTAGATTTTGGTTGTTAACAGAAGTCTATTTCATTCTTTGAATATACTCAACAAACAGGGGAGACTGGGGCTAGTTGTCACACAGAGTACTGGCTTATCGCTTACATTTTTCTTCCCCCTTTTTTTTTTTTTTTTTTTTTTTACTTTTACAATGCATTCTAATGTACAACTATCTGACCAATGGTAGAAACACAGGAACTAAATGTATTGCTAAAAAAATAGTGAACAAAGAAATAGTTTAAGATTTACTTTGAAACCATTTTCACTCAGAAATTGGAAGTACATTTAAAATAAAAATTACAATGAATCAGCAAGTAACACACTGAATTAAACATTAAAATTTGTAGTAAAAAGACTCAAGTATTTTCCTGTAAAATGTACAAACTCAGTCCATTAAAGGGCGCTGGACATAGAGTGTCTCTATGGAGACCGGACAGCTTCTGTATGTTTGATTTGCAGGATGTTGTTAGGTGTGTGTGTGTGTGTTTAGTTATAGGTAATTACTATTAGTTGTTGGTAAAAGACTGAACACAGTAAAACCCCACTGACACAGCTTCATATGTAAAAACTTAACCCATACAGTGTGACACAAGAAGTTGATGTGTGTTATCAGTGTAAATGTCCATTAGAGTTTATTTATTTTTAAAATAAGGGTTGTGTTTATACAGAAGTTGCAAAGAAAATAATAATACAATTAATTAAAATGAACTATAAAGTGTGTGAGTCAGATCACAGTCTGGTCACAGTCTGGCTTGAATATGACAGAGAAAGAGAAATATAAGAAATACAAGAAATTCATATTTGGTCTGCTTTGAATCTGGTCAAGCGATATAGAGATCTTGAGGTCTTCAAGGACTGTAATTGTGATCTCTGTGTGGAAGAGACAAAACAAATAAATTGCTGTTATATTCATGATTTCAAATGTCTATCATTAAAGAGCAAACATTCATGGAAATATTTAGAAAAACACAACAGCTGAGATTAGATGACGAAATTCAACCCCTACATGCACAAATATAGCATGAATAAAACTGTATGTATTCCTACATTGTGTTAATTCATGACTAAATTTATGTTGAGGTTAGTACAGTTAAATGACAAATATGGAAGACGAAGGTAAAAGCAATAGCAGTTAATCCAAACAAAAACCACTCAACTCAGTTTTTTATTATTGTTATTTTAATGATACATTTATGACATTTTAAACCATTTCTACATTATTAGCTATTTTGAAAGAATGCAAGTTTATTGAATGTTGTACCTCACACTCTTCTTTTCTAGTCATTGCTGATCAGTGATATCCAGATTTTGAAACCTTTCCTCCAGATCAGTTTTTTCAGGCGTTTTTGATTTTTGTAGATCTCCTTTTTCTCTTGCAGCTCTTCGTTTTTTCTTTTTTCTAGAGCGTCGTTTTTTCTTTTTTCTAGAGATTCGTTTTCTGTTTTTGGCTCTTCTCTTAATTCTTCCACCTTTTAGTTTGTTCTTCTCAGCTTTTCTTTTGATTTTCTTTTTTTCAGATCTATTTTTGCATCCAGCTCTTCTGTTTTGTTTTCTAGATCTTTATCTTCCAGACCATCAGTTCTTTCTTCAAGATCTCCTGCTTCATTTTCATCTAAAATGCCAACACTCTGTCCTTCATCAATGTTTCTGAAGGCTGCCATTTCTAGTCAGTGCTGGTGTGTGAAGGTGGTTAACCTGCTCATCCTTATAAACACTTTTGATTGTTCAAACCAAATATAAGGTGACAGGAACTATTCAGTCTGCACATATGATTCACTACACAGATGAACACAAGTCTCCAGACTGGTTTGTCCATATGAATTAGAAACTGAAATCATGGTACTACAATATATACCACAGTACCAAATGATAACCATGTTCAAAGCACTCCAAAGAGTACTATGGTAAAATCATTCTACTTTATACGGCTTTTCACAAGTTAACCCTGGGTCATTCTAAACTCAGGTTACATGTTTCACTATTCAGTTTTCATCTTGGGTTAAGAATGAATCTTGATTTTTAGGTTTTGAAGTTTCACACTGTACTTTCATAAACCCTGAGTTGATGTTCTTTGCATTTCTGTTATCAATTACAGCATATGATCGTTTTAAATAACGGCTTGTCTTGTTCTTGTGCATCAGCTGGGCTTCTGTATTCCTGATGGTCATCCAGTTTGCCCTGAATAGACTTTTTGGACCATAATTGCACAAACAAGTATGTCTCTTTCTTCTTCACTCCTGCAGAAGCAGTGCAAATCTGGTTTAGATGGTTTGATGATGAATGGACTATATCAGTCCTCTGGTTTCGAATGCAGCTCTGCAAATATTATTCATTCAGGAATGAAAATCATAGAGTTCAACATCTCACACAACCAGACTTACAACATACCTAAGAGTGTCCGCCCTTATTTGAAAATTACACTTTATCTGATACGTTTCAGAGAAGAGCTGAGGTTTCACAAGATGAGCAGAGTCACAACCGAACGACTGGAAACAATCTAAAGAAACAAAACAATGCTACATGATGATGTGTATGAGACAAAATTAGAATTCAGATTAGAAATAGAATTCTAGAATTAGAAGCAGGCCTAGGTTTGTTCGAAATTTTTATTTTATTTTATTTTTTTGTCTACGATAGGCTAATACGTTGGCTATATTCAGTTGATCTTCGATATGCGAGCTAACATTATCCAATACACCACTCAAAATCAAACATAAACACACCTGGAGAGCCAAGCATTCACTGCATGATGAAGCCTAATATAATGCTCCAATAATTCAAGTTATGAAAGTAAAAAAAAAATCAATCCTGTATGGGTTTTTGTTTTTTATATTTATACAGTAAGATATGATATAGTAAGCCATGAGAATGGCGTTTTCCCGAATATCCACGATCGCGAATGTAATACTGAGTGAGTTACATTTTTGACACTCCTTTCTCCGGATGCAAATAAACTAATACCGTTGCTATGAGGTGAACACAACTAATGATAGAAACTGATGTAACAACACTGATATGAACACTGCACCCTCTGCATCGGGTGATTTATTGGAAAGAAATTCATTTAATGGAAGTCAAGTGACTAAACAGCAATCTTTGTACTGTAACACCCTCAAACTATAGGTTTATACGCATGCAGTATGCAAACAAGAACAGCCAGTATCTACTGCAATCCTTTAGTAACATTTCAAATCAGCACTAAAAATAGACAATAACTATCATAAATTTTGCTTCTTTAAGTAAAATCATATATATAAAAACTTGGTAAAAAAGCAGTTTGTCTAGTTTACATTGAGTGTCCGGGTTTTTCTCCTTGTCTTTGCTTTCTGCTGTTCCATTGATTTTCGTTTGACAGAAACACATCATATGGGATTTAAATGACAGAATTTTCAGAATTAGTAAATATAAATTTGCACACGATTCTAAATGATGCTACAAAAATCAAGCCTTTATTAAAATAAGCATTGTCTTACAAACTTAAAAAAAGCATACAGAATATAATGCAAATGAATTGAGTAATTCAGGCTAAAAGTTCAGAGCTGCTTTTATTAAGAATCTTGTTTACACTTTACTTGAAGGGGTGTGCATAAGACTGACACGACACCTTCATAATCATGACATGACACATGTCATGAATATGAAGGAGGTTTTATGCATGTATATGACAACTGTCATTAAGTGTCATTCGCTCAGTTATGTCATTTTTAATGCAAAAATGACATTGTTTGAGATGTCTTTGTTATGGGTTAAGGTTAGGTCAAACAATGCCATCTTTGCATTAAAAATGACATAACTGAGCGAATGACACTTAATGACAGTTGTCATAAATATGCATAAAACCTAGTTCATATTCATGATGTGTCATGTCATGATTATGAAGGTGTCATGTCAGTCTTATACACACCCCTTCAAGTAAAGTGTTACCAGAATATCAAACTCTGAAAATGAAAGCACAAACTGTTATACGGCTGCTACACGAAAGCTTAAATGATCCTGTAATTTAATTTGCTGACTTACATCAGAGAAGTCAAACAACAGTCATGTGATTGATTTCCCTTTATAGAGTGAAATATCAAAGATGTTCCTTTACTTAGATACAGCTTTAAGTCTGATATGTTGAAGAAAAGGAGTGTCGTTATTGTCATCGTCATCGTCATCTCTTCAGAATTTCTGGCTGCTGATGGGACTGAAGGGTTTGGACGTTTCATCCGCCATAAAGGCCTCGATTTCCTCCACGGTTCGAGGAACGCAGGTCAGCAGCTCCACGCCGTCAGCCGTCACTGCGATATCATCCTCAATACGCACCTGAGAGAGAGACACACACACACACACACACGATGATCAATACTCATAAAAATAAAGTCTGAACTTTCAGAAATGTATATTTATAATATCTGAAACAATATAACTTTAGTGCTTTTGGTTAAAAAGTTATATGAAGATAAAACATATACTGTAAACATATATAAACACACACACACATACACACGTTTTTATGTGTATTATATATTTATATAATTAATGATATGTTTAATTGTACATAAATTAAAACATTTAATGTTATATACTGAAACATTTACAACATCCGAAACAATGGAGCTTTAGTGCTTTTGATAAAGTAATAAAAATATATAGTGTATTTTATATGTATAGAATTTATATGTAATTATGCATAAATTATAGCATATTATATATTGACAAACCATCAACAAAATTAGCAGTAAAAATTACACGGTGTTTTAGAAAATAAGGCCCAGTTATGGATTGATCAAGAAATATGTAATTAGTTTATTTGTAATAATTCTGATGTGCATCTGTAAATTTCCATCAAGTGCATCTGCTGGAACATATAACTGGTTTGTTTGTAATAAGTCTGATGTGTTCTGACCCCGCCGAAGCTGCGGAAGCGCGTCAGGACGTTGTTATTGATGAAGCCGCACTGCCCCGGTGAGCTGAGCGCTTTATCCAGCAGGTGGTTGATGAAATAGATTCCCGGCTCCACTGTGAGGACCATGCGCTCCTGCACCACACGGCCCATCCGCAGACTCTTCAGCCCCGGCTCGTCAATGCGCTCGATGCCCTGAAACACACCACACACTTCAACCGCTGCTGCGGGTTATCTTAAAGACCAGGGGAACGTTGGGTTTAATCAGACAGAACCATATGTTCCTTCCTTTACAACAGAGACGCCCAAACCACAGCGAGCCAAACTAATTTTTTGTTTATTTTTTACATTGAAATGTAGTTCACTTGATTAAAAAATAATTTTAACAGTTCAAAAAAATTATGTTTAAATGCTTGTTTAATTATTTAAAAATGTTACAAATGTAATAAATTTTAATATAATGTAGTTGGACGTTGGATACAATCTTAATTAGCTTGATCTTGGCCCTTAAAAATTTGCTTTACAAAGTCAGGAAAATATTTCCCATGATCTTTTGAGATAAACAAGTTTGATTGCTATGAAAACATCATTTATAGTTTGATATAATATGAAAAATTATTGCTTTCTACAATATTAGCACACAAACATTCAATTTGTATAGCGCTTTTCAAAATAAACAAGGCTTCAGTTTTTCAGAAATTTAAAATGTTAATATTCATAATATCTTTAGAACTGGACAATAATATAGTTTTCATGTGGAGACAATATAAACAATCAAGCAACTGAGATTTGCTATACAGTACAGTTTATGGCTTTATGTGACCCACTTTCATGCATGTTGGTAAAATCAAGTACAGTATGTGTAATACCTGTTATTTGAAATGAGTAAATCATTTTTCAGTGGTTTCAATTTATAACATTTTGGTGTTTATTTGTTACATTATATTTGTCACCTAATATAAAAAATATAAAAAGAGAAAATAAAAATAAAAAGTCAACTTTATTGGATACATTTTAAGATAAAAATGTTAAATCAACCAGGCCTCTAAGATTGTGGTGTAGTGACACAATTATTATTAGCTGATGTGTCTTAACTTCCAATATTAAAATGATGCATATCGCTTGAGATTTTGGTTTTGGACTCACACCAAGTCTGAAATTTTTGTCTGACTTTTTCCGTTTTTTCGTATTCGTCATCCTTTCCTATCAAAATGCATGCTACGGATGCAAAAACGCAGAAAATCGAACCTGATCCGATTTTTTTCATGACGGACGAAAGTTTCGTGATTGACAACATGAGGTCGTATTTATTTTTTAACGTGTGAAAATTTCAGACAAAAATTTCGGACTCAGTGTGCAAGGACCTTGACATTATACAAGGACTTCAGGGGAAAAAGAAACTGAGTTTGCTGTTTGAGTAAATCTTTTCCTCTTTTGTTGTGATCAGAACTGACCTCTGGATATCCTCCCACGTCGTGGACGTCGATTCCCAGCAGGTGACCCAGACCGTGCGGCATGAACACAGCGCCCAGGTGAACCTTCAGCATCTCCTCCACGCTCCCACGCAGGATCCCGATCTTCACCAGCTCCTCCAGGTGAACCCGGTCAGCCAGACGATGCATGTCTGTCCACTTCACACCTGAGCATCGGTGAACAATCAGAGACTTTTCTGAGCAGAGACCGTCATCAGATTGAGGTCAGAGGTCACTTCACAGCTGAGGATTCAGTGCTCAATCAAAGACAGGGTCTGTTTGTTCTTTCAGGAGGAGCATTCTTAAATAATAAATCTCAAATCTCAACATACACTACTGTTCAATGTTTGGAAATTAAGAAAGTTATATTTTATTCAGCTGTGATGCATTATATTGATCAAAAGTGACAGCAAAGACATTCATAATGTTACAGACGATTTATATTTCAAACAAATGCTGTTCTTATGAACATTCCACTAATAAAATAATCCTGAAAAATAAAATTGATCTCAGTTTCCACAAACATTTGAAGCAGCACAGCTATTTTTAACATTGATAATAATCAGAAATGTTTCTTGAACAGCAAATCAGCATATTAGAATGATTTCTGAAGGATTATGAGACACTGAAGACTGGAGTAATGATGCTGAAAATTCAGTTTTGATCACAGGAATCAATTACATCTTAATATATACTCACATAGAAAACAGTTATTATAAATTGTAATAATATTTCACAATTTTACTGAATTTTTGATCAAATAAATGCAGCCTTGTTGAGCAGAAGAGACTTCTTTCTATTCTTTCTATTAACTAGGAGGTTTGGTGTCAAAACAGAATCCGACCAGTTCCTCCATACTGTGAACATGTCATTTTTTTTTTGCCTCTGTAGTCTGAGAGCAGTTTTGGTTGTAGTATTTTGACCGGCTGTAATTTCTCTGTGTTTGTACCTGGTTTAATGGCAGCCATCACGGCTCTGGAGGACTTCAGCACGGCTTCATAAATGGCTTTCTGGTCTGCGGTGAACTTGCCGTTGGCCGGGAAAGAGCAGGTGATGTCAGAGGAGTAGCAGTAATACTCACCGCCCATGTCAAACAGACTGCCAGGAAAACAATCAGACAGGAAAGGAAGAGTTTTTACAGGAAACATTCCCTTCACACCAGCCTGAGTTCAGATCCAAAGCCACTTCCATGGTTTGGATTTAGTTTTATGATTTGGTGACAACATCAAATACCGAGTATTCCTGCTCTATTCTATTCTATTCTAGTAATATTAACATTTAAATTTGTTATTTATTTACTTGTATAACATTTTTACAATGTATTTTTATTTTTTTATTACAGCTTTCAACAAACAATTTAACAACTCAACGTAGAGGATATTACAAAAAAGTGTCAGAATAGAAAGGGGGGAAAAAAAACATAGAAAGCATTCTTTAAAATATAGTTATGACATAGGAAAAAATCATTATAATACTTTTTTATTATTAGTATCTCTTAAGTGTAATGCTCAATTTTTGGTAGAAATTCTGCACATCTAGGTTTTGCTTTAATTATTCTTTGTATGGATATATAATTTTGAACTACGAAAAAAATTTAAAACTTCCGGAGATTTTAAACTGTAAAATAAAATAGATGACACTGGATGTAAATATAAAATTAGATGCTCTGATTGTAGTAAATTAGCTGCTACTGTAAATAATTCATCATGATTTTCTCATCATATCTCAAATATGTACTTGCAAAAAATGAAAACTGTCTTTCTAGTTCCTGTCCAGCAGGGGTCAGTGTGCAACTGCTCATAAAGAGACGATGCAGCCTGAACTACTGAAGAGAGAAATATTCAACACTACACTGACTGAAAAACAAGCATCAACCAACAACTGATACACAACAAATCTGACTAAAATAATCAAGAAACAACTCACCACATGTCTCCATCCTGGATGGTTTTATCATTGGGAGCCCCGGCGTGTCCGTAATGCAGGACGGAGGAGTTATTCCCACTGACAGAAATTTACGTTAACATGCAACCCAAAAAACTCAGTCACAGTGACAAATGCATTAGTAGTACAGTGAAGTTTTGCAATGCTTCTATGTTCAATAGTGGTCACATTAATACTGAACCTCCCTTTGAATTTGTATTTTCAGATATGAAATTACACTTGACTACCCCAAAAAAAATGAATTGTGTGACAAAACCTGAAATTTAGGTTATTATTGACTGAAAATCTTGTATTATAATTGATCGTGATGTGGCATGTATGAATATGCATGAAAAAGATTTAAGATCTGCAGTGAAAAAAAGGATTTCAATTAGAGTCTGTTCATCACACACAACCATATGATTGCAAAGCGCCTGGAAAATAATGCACACATCACATGCACTACACTGTTATAGTGTGTTTTACACTTTTGCAGGTTAACAAACTTTTTTAAGTGAACCATGCATTTAAGATTGAATCCAAAACATGTCTGAAATTTATTTATTCATCTAGATGTTTGCTGTGATTTAACTTTGTAATCCAAGACCTGCTTTTGCTCTGGAGACAGAATATCTGACACTAAGAGCCTCTCAGAGAGCACACAAACACACACACACACACACACACACACAGAGCAGTAATGATTTCCTCTGGTCTGTTATTGCACTGTAAGGTCTTGTGCTGTTTGTGTAACACTCGATAAGAACATCAGTAATTACAGCAACAGTCTCTGTGCTGCTGACCGGAATGTTTCTTTTCTGCACGTGGCTGATTTGTGAGTTTTCTAATGCTTTGTGTTTGTTGGTGTGTTTACCTTCCACAGATGCAGGTGTATGAGGTGTGTCGCATCCCTCCACGAGCATAACAGCAATGCTGGAACAGACTGAAACACACACGAGTATCAGTCAAGCTCAGTCAGACTTCACTCAAAATCAAAACAAATCATAAGAAATTGAATTTTGCATGAAAGAATTAAAATAGTTTGCATTGCAAGACCAATTTTCATTTTCAATGAGCAAATTTCAAAGAAACATACAAAAACTGACATTCAGATATCAGCCCAGAGCAGCAGCACTTTCATTTTTCCACACTGACCTGCACTACAATTACAAAATGCAACATGAAAAGCCTGAAAGAGCCTGTCAGTCGATATATATTGAAAAAAGTGGCAGCCTCAGAAAACCTTGAGTGATAACTTCATAACTCCAGATCAACAAAACACAGATACACACTGATGTCAAGCAAAGAGACGAGAGATTTTCATCTACTGTGCGATAAAACCCACAGACACAGAGTGAGGAGAGACCCAAAACATACAGATACCGGGAGATCACAGAGACATGATCAGCAAACACACAGCAACACACTAACAACCAGTCAAACACCCTAACAACACAGTAATACCAGTCAAATGCCCTAACAACACACTAACAACCACTCAGACACCCTAACAACACGCTAACAACCAGTCAAACACCCTAAAACACACTGACAACCATTCAGACACCCTAGCAACACACTAACTACCACTCAGACACCCTAGTAACAGTAACAACCAGTCAAGCACCCTAGCAACACACTAACAACCACTCAGACACCCTAGCAACACACTAACAACCAGCAAACACCCTAGTAACACACTAACAACCACTCAGACACCCTAGTAACAGTAACAACCAGTCAAGCACCCTAGCAACACACTAACAACCACTCAGACACCCTAGCAACACACTAACTACCACTCAGACACCCTAACAACACGCTAACAACCAGTCAAACGCCGCAACAACACTAACTACCACTCAGACACCCTAGCAGCACACTAACAACCAGTCAAACACCCTAAAACACACTAATAACCAGTCAATCACCCTAAAACACACTACCTACCACTCAGACACCCTAGCAACACACTAACAACCACTCAGACAGCCTAGTAACACACTAACAACCAGCAAACACCCTAGTAACACACTAACAACCACTCAGACACCCTAGTAACACACTAACAACCAGTCAAGCACCCTAGCAAGACACTAACAACCACTCAGACACCCTAGCAACACACTAACTACCACTCAGACACCCTAGTAACACACTAATAACCAGTCAAACACCCTAAAACATGCTAATAACCAGTCAAGCACCCTAGAAACACACTAACAACCACTCAGACACCCTAGCAACACACTAACAACCACTCAAACACCCTAAAACACTAACAACTCCCCAAACACTCTAGCAACACACTATCAGCCACTTAAACGCCCTAACAACACACTAACAGTCACTCAGATGCCCTAGCAACACACTAACAGCCACTCAAACACCCTAAAACACTAACAACCACTCAGACGCCCTAGCAACACACTAACAGCCACTCAAACACCATAGCAAAACACACACAACCACTCAAACACCCTAAAACACACTAACAACCACTCAGAAACACTAGCAATCACAAACAACTACAAACAACACCTCAGCATCACAGTTTAGTTCAGTTTATTTATTTTTAAAGCACTTTTAAAACATCCTAGAGGCTGACCAAAGTGCTGTACATGAGCAAAGTAATAAGTAGGTCTACAATACAAAAATTACAATACAAAATAATCAAAATAAACATGAGCAGAATACACAAATACCAAATTTGAAACAGAAATAAAAATCAACAATTAACACATGTTGAAGGCTAAGGAAAACAAATGAGTTTTAAGAAGAGATTCAGCCTTGAGCAAGGGATGGTCAATAAGTTAAGGTTGCCAGATCTTAAACTTCTAGGAAGGTTATAGGGACACAGTAAGTCAGACAGGTATTTTGGAGCAAGATTATGTAGACATTTATACACAAATAGAAGAATTTTGAAGTCAATCCTGAAGTGGACTGGAAGCCAATGGAGGGCTCACAAAATGGGAGTGACGTGGTCATATTTGCAACCATTTTTAAGAAATTTAGCTGCAGTATTTTGAACCAATTGAAGTCGAGCTACCTGAGGCTGGGAGATACCGTAAAACAGAGAATTGCAATAATCCAAACGTGAAGTTATAAAAGCGCGGATAACTGTCTCAAGAGACTTTTCAGGCAGAAAATGTTTTATTTGAGAAAGTGAACGAAGCTGGAAAAAACTAGAGGCAACGATGGAGGATACATGGCAACAATTTCCCTTCATAAAATGCAAAATCTACTCTGCTCAAAATAAGTTAAAATTAAAAAAAAAAAAAAATTTTAAAACTATATATAAGAGAGGGAGATGACAGAAGCATCAAACATCCTTTACCCCAATTTGAGCAAAGAGGACGTGAAATGGGCTTCTGAAATTGCTGCTGTCCATTTATCTGATTGTGTGCGTGTGTGAGGTCTGTCGCAGCTTTAATTAAAGCATCACCCGTTACCATCAGGATGTCAGTGAGCAGGACTGACGCTGCTGCCACATGAAACAAACCATCATGACACATCAGACCATCAGAGGACGGGCTCTGAATCACAGCGGTGCTCTCGTCCTCTAATGGAGCGACTCTTGACTCGGCTCTGTCTGGGGTTTTCTCCTGTGATCAGCACAGATATGCTTTCAAAAGAAACAAGCCCAAAAAAATAAAATAAAAACACGACCAATTGTCAAGTCTGTGTTCTGGGTGATTTACTCATGTTTGAGATGTGATAGATGTTTTAATCTAAAGCACCAATGCAGTTCAAATAAAGAGATTTTCACTTCAATTTAAACTAATTTCTAGCCAGTAAAAAAATAAAAATGGAACGTGAATCACAAAACACTAAAACAAGAAGTTAATCTTGGTTCAGAAAATGATCAAAAACAACTACAAAGGAAGAGCTTTAATTTGCACTGATTTTATCCAGCCCTCTCAAAGGGTTAAACAACATTTCACACACCACTGCAATTCTGAAAGGGTGTTATCATATTTGCATATTTACACAGTAAATAACATATATAATAAGACATATATAATAACCACTGTTTTAACAGTTGCCCATCTAAAACTGACTTTTCGTATTAAAATTGTAAAATAAAATAGTCTCTTCATGACATCAATTAACTAATTCCCCTCAGACGCTGAAACTAAACAGCATGAGATTATTTATGCAACTGCTCAAAGCTCATTAATATTCAATGATTTGGCGTTACATTCTAGCACTGCATTGTATCACAGGAAGTGAGCTTCATCACTCGGGGTTACAATGTTAACAACCATCTTCAACTTTAGACAGTGTGAAATGTTGCTTAACCCCAAATTAAACATGACTTTAAACCGGGTTATAAAAGAGTTACAGAATTTATGAACCAACAGCATGAATATTGCACATGCCATTTCTTGTTGTTCTCTTGAGAAAAAGCAAACAATAATTGATGGCGCTACAATTAATTTCAGCACTTGCCAAACAGAAATCACTCAGATGCAGAATGAAAGTTCACAGCAGCCGTCAGAACATGAAAGGTCATGTGATGTTTAATTGACTGATTTCAGAAGATTCTTTCTGACGGTCATGAAAATTATGCTTGGTTTCTTTCCCATTATGAGAAAATTAAGTCAGCGATCAGGGAAACGCTTCCTTCAGGGTTTGATCACTGTGTCTGTTTATTACAGATTGTATGAAAAATTGTAAAAAAAAAAATGCTGTTCTTTTGAATTTTCTACTTATCAAAGAATCCTGAAAAATAGAATGCATCACAAAAATATGAACTTCAACATTGATAATAATCAGAAATGTTTCTTGAGCAGCAAATCAGCATAATAGAATGATTTCTGAAGGATCATGTGACACTGAAGACTGGAGTAATGATGCTGAAAATACAGCTTTGATCACGGAAAGAAATGACATTTTAACATATATTCACATAGAAAACACTTATTTTGAATCACAATAATATTTCACTGTTTTTACTGCATTTTTGATCAAACAGATGCAGCCTTGGTGAGCCGAAGAGACTTCTTTCAAAAACATTTTTAAAAACCTACTGACCCCAAACTTTTTAACAGTAGTTTATACTGTATATAGCATAAGTTTGAGAAAAGGTTGAATGTGAAAACAACATCAGCCATGTCTAAACTAAACGCAGCTCTGACGAACATCTCAATGACCTTCTAAACTACTTTCAGCCATTTTATCTGCAGAACATCAGCAAAAACAGAAACAAATGTCAAACTTTTCTCTGGTTTAACACATTTCATTTCACCTTTTATGGCCATAAATGATAAAACAGCAACCAGTAGTGAGTGACTGAGAACTATTACAAATGCTTAGAAAAGCCACAAAATGTATTGTAGATAATTAGCTTTAGAGGGCATTTTCACATCAGCTAGCAACACGCAGTAAAGCAGGCTGTGATTGTGCACTGATCACAAACTGCAATGTGTTAATATGGGCTCTGAAATGAAAACACGCTACAGGCGTCGGAAAATGAGCATTAAGTGTTGAAAACTACTCTGAAATAACAAACACCACCAATTAACAAACCAATGCACAATGCATATATTCTCAACCAAAACAAAAACAAACAAAACAAACCAAACCAGTAACCAAGTAGATCACATTTTAAAATAACTACATATAGTAACAGTAGGAGCCACACATTTGTCCTGGTAAGGCTGCGTTGATATTATATCTTACGCAGCGCTTCATGTGGAAACAGCGGCTCAGAATAGCTCACACACACCCAGAGGACAGAAAAAGCCCAGTTAGAGTCTGAGTGGGCTGATTTTGCCTGAAAACTGAGATGCTTTTTCTTTGAAATGCTTCCATTCCTCCGGCATCCCAGACTCCTCCTCTGCAGCGGGATCTCCCTCAGCGCTAGCATCGGTACGGCTCGCCAAACGCCGCACTGATCTCCGTCCAACGCGCCGGCTCGCCGCAGGGCTCAGGGACACTTCCAGCTTTCTTAGAATCAAAGTCTTACGAAAGACTGTCGAGAAACGCGCCACTGGAACGAGACTCACATGTGGGAGAACCTCTGAACTGCTCTTTTTGACATTTACACACTGATTTGACATTGTCTGCACTGGGAGCATCGCAACAAGATCCTCTAATGTGCATTAACATGCATGGTACACAACAATAGTGTGTAAAAGTGTCCATTTCTGAATTTGACTTTCTATTTAGTAGACACAAACTTTTAATATACACACACACATAAAAAAGGATATTAAGTTTTTTTTTAAAGTCTCCCTGAGATTTTATATTTCGTTAACACATTCACAGTTAATAATCAAATGACATGCAAATAAACAATTTTTTCACAACTTTTTATTATAATTAAATAATTATAAGTAATTTATAAGTATAATAAGTAATTTATAATTAAATTAATTCTATATTAAAATTACTTTGTTTACATTATGATTTTAATTTTATAGTAAGTGCTTTATTTTGACAGTTTTTAGTTTTTAATTATTATTTTGCACATTTATGATTTAATGAATGTTTAGTGTTTTTTATTATTATTTTTACTTACAAATATTTAATTGTCTTCACTTTTTTATGATTTAAAAAATTGAGTTTTTAATCATTTTACATTATTTTATTTGTTTCCATTTTTATAAGATGTACATTAATTCATTTTTATTTAGTGTTATATTTTGATTGTTTCATTTCAGAATTACTTTAACTTATTTAGGATTTAATTAATTTCTAGTAAGTGTTTTATTTTGATTGTTTTTATTTTAATAAAGTTATTTTAAATTGTTTACATTTATTTAAATTTACATTTTTACAATTTAACTAATGTTTAGGGTTTTATTTTGCTTGGTTTTATTTTAAAATAAGTAACTTTAACTACATAATTATGATTAATTAATTTCTAGTAAGTGTTTTATTTTGATTGTTTTATTTTGATAAACAGTGTTTTAATAGTTTTAAATTATATACATTTATGACCTAATTCATGTTGTGTTTTATTTGCAATTGTTTTTTACATATATTACATAACTTTACATATATATTCTTTAAATTATTTACATTTAAAAATATTTTACTTTTATGATTTATTTTTAATATTTTTTATTTTTATTTGAAAATCTTACTTTATGATTTAATTTTTAGAAAGTGTTTTATTTTGACTTTACATATTTATGTTTTAATGAATTATTAGCTTTTCATCAACTCACAAAGCTCTGCAGTTCCTCCCTGCTTCAGAGGAATGACGATGTACCACAATAACAAGCAACATGAGGACCGATATCCCATCATGCTCTGGTGTTTTGGGGCTGTGGCGCACCTGGAAGAACATCTCGGCTGTGCATTACGCAGTCTGACCATCTGCAGCTCCTCTTAAATGAACAATCACGCAGAAGTTTTCACATGCTGTACTGAGCGCTTCAACATGGGGACGGTTCTGATTTTAACTCCCGTTCTGTTGTTCAGTTCTGCCCAAGTTCATCTGTTCATAGAGAACTGCTCCAGAAACAGAAACAACAGAAGTAAATCTCACTCACAGGATGATGCATAATTCATTCTGCATGCACATGTGTAATGACCCAAAAATGAACACTGCGTCCCAGGGCTGGAGTGGGACTCATTTTCAGCCCTGGAGTTTCATGCCGTAGACCGGCCCACTTTAGTTCATGCCAGACTATATTAAAATAATGTAATTAAAACCTCAGTATATAAGTTTGCAATAGTGCACTGTTCTCCACAGCCTTGTTATTCATTGTATTTTTATAGAGATTTTGTTTTGATGTAAAAATCTTAACTTAAGAAATGGAAAATAAGGGACAATTGTCTTTTTTTTTTTTTTTTTTTTTTAAAGGAAATAAGGGACACTCAAATTATTTATACAGCACCATCCATACCCTATGTCTGCCTGCAGTTAAAAAGTTCCCAGAAATAATCACATTTGGTTTGCTTAACCTATTCATGTACAATTATTCTAAAAAAAATTTAACATCATACAAAAAATTGTAATCGGCCTGAGTAAAAAAATTTAATGTCATACAAAAAAAATGTAATCGGCCTGAGTAAGTAGAATTGTGACTGCACAAGTAGTGTAGAAGGCTAATTTAGGAGGTGAAAATAATGTGAAATGACATACATAGGCCTACAAATGGCATGAAATTTGAAAGCATAACAACTGAACGTCTATGAAACGTCAGTCAATAAAGCATTTTTTTAAACAACGGCACTTGCATTTTTTTAAATAATCTTTTATTGCAACTGTAGGATCAGAACGAGTCAGACAAAGTTAAGATTCGATCCGAACATTGAAACATGAGGAGCCGAAATTCCAGAGAGGATCCCAAGGCTGCAACAGGATGTTCGTCATAAATCAGATTCCTAGCTCCAGCCCTCTGAAGAAAGCAAACCAACAAACCTCTTTCACAGAACAGCTTGCAACATTCAAACAAAAGAACACTTATTGATAATTCCAATTCAGGAAGGAGACTATCAAATTTGGGGCAAGTAATCAGGACTGATGGTCAAAGATATGGCTGTCACTTGAAAATCTGTGATCAAAATCACGAGCTAGAGACTTCATTGGGTGGGTCATCCCAGCTCTCCACATAGAAGACAGACGGAGACTGAAATTCCTTAAGAGACCTTTTAACCTCTCTAGTCTTCACAGAGAACATGTCCTTATGTTCACAGAACGGTACAGAAACTGCCTTTTCACATATAGATGCACCAAAATCATCTTAAAAGGACTTATCATGTTTATGCATAACCCCATATCATGTATGTAACCCACACGATTAACCATCATGTTTTAATCACATATGATGTATGTCTTTTAATAACTAGGGAATAGTTTTAAGACTTAATACTCATGTTTGGTATGTATGAGTTTGAAAAATCATGCTTTAAATGTTTCTTCCAATCAATTCTTTGTCAAATGTACCACAGTCTTGTTAGAGAAATCATGTCCAAAATTGTACTCTGTAAGAGCGGGAACATTTGGACCATATGACTGATAAGATAACATGTTAGATTTATGAATGGGGAGGAGAAACATACAACACCACGAGCCAAGATCATTTCTAATTGGTCAAGACGTCCAGATAGGATGGTCTAGAAGCCGAGTTTAAATACTCAGGACAGCTCTTCTTCCTCTCCCTCTGCTTCTCTTCTTCTCTTTTGCCACCGCGTTTTGACGCTGCTCTTTGAGCGTGCTCTGGCCTACGTGCCAGTTGCCAACACAATGAGAAGAAAAACCACCTAGTCTCGTTACATTCTTTTATTCTTTTACTTTAATTTCTTGTCTTTCCGTGAGAGTTTTGTTAAGTTAAGTTTGCCGCAAAGTCCAGCTTCGACTGCACCCGCCCAAACTTCAACCAGACCAACTCCGCATCAAGAGCCAACGCCCAAGACTTTACTACGAAAGACCACTGAACTCAGCCAATCAGCAACCTCGGGAAACCCCTTTCTCCAAAGAGGACAAGGACACAAGGGAATTCCTTAAGGCAACACAAGCAAGTACAAGCTCCAGACTTTTGCTGAGTCGGTGCAGTTTAATATAATTTTAGCCTCATTGAGAAACTCAATGCGAGGGTCAAATGATTGATGGTTCAGGTCTATAGGCAATTGCACATATTGCTGTAAACTTGGGATTTCACATTTTCATTCTGTAAACTCATCCTTTCCTCTCTTTCTGCAACGTGTGAATGCGTGTGTTCATGTGTTAGATTAGATTAGTTTACATGTCTTAGGTTTATATAAATAAAGTCTTATTTATATTGAAAAGAGAAGTATCTTGTGTTTTGTGCTTACAAGTTAATGTCTTAATCTGCCGATCTTGTTACTGTGCTTATTAATAGTGTGTTCACTATATTTTGGATTTTAATATCCAGTGCAGAGTTGATGTTATACGGCTCGTTCAGTGACTCGCTGCTGATTCAGTGATCAGCCGTGAAACAGTGATTCTGTTCAAATTCCCTATAAAATCATAAATGATTTCCTTTGAGCTAAACTGACTTGTTTCCCTTATATATATTACTTATATATTTACAAATTTCTACATATTATTGGTGGAGAATGCGGGCAGATTAATCTAAATTGTGAGCATAAACCAAGTTATTTAATCTTTTCTATTGCTCCGGTATGAAAGATGAGACGCTTCTGAGACTAGTGTGTGTGAGTGCGCGTGTGACGTCAGCAGCGCGCGCCCTGTTTGAATGAACGCAGAGAAGCCTGTAACTCGAGTCCAACGCTTTGTTCAACTGCAGTAAGTGAATTTAAAGTTATCTGAGATCGTACGATAAGGTTGAAATTGAGCGTGTTCCTCTTTTCTGTAATGCCTTGTTTTATAGCTGAATTGATGTTCTGCGGGTTCCAGATCATTAAATAGCTATACTCTCGAATCTCAGTTACTGTTAGCCGATCGGAGCTAAACTGCAATAGTTAAAAGGGAAATAAATCGGTGGATAAAGAATAGTTTTGAGCGTGTTCCTCAATCTATTCATCAAAGCCTAGTCTGATTGCCAGTGCGTGTTCCACTGCCAAATCAAAGGCTATTCGACTCCCCTGGGTTAAACATTAGAGAATAATGCTTGCCTGTTTGTGTACACTGTTCACAAAGTGAATTAAATCTCCGAGAGGGATTTGAATGGGAGTTTTTAAAAGCTTGATCAAGTAAAGTGAACCAACAGCGAAGAAAACCTGTTGTGTTTGTGTCCAGAGAAATTGGCACACTTGTATGATCCGATCACTGTTTTCCCTAGCTGCAGCACGAAACTGCTATTTGAATAAAGTTTAATCAAACTCGGAACGAACTGAGAGTTTAAGCGCCACATCGCAGAACCAACTAAAAGCGGTGTTGTTATTTGTACAGTGTTGAAATGCGCCGACATTTCATGTAACATGCTTAACTGTACTTGCAATGCATATGCTAGTCCACTAGAGTTTGTTTTGGTTGCCACAGGTACGATCGTGACACGGAAGTCTTAACCTACTTCCGGAGCAACTCTGAACTGCGCACGCGCAGCACATCGATGCTATTGTAAACAAACTCCAGACTGTGCTAGGCTAACGAAACGATTGTGTTTACATTGAAGTCTATGCTAAAGCCATTAGCTTCAAAGTTAGCATTTAACATCCAGTGGTTGAATAGTGTGTGTATGAAAAGCTAAAGTGGTTTAACCTTTTTAAACAATCTCAACTAATACACTTGTTGGTCGTTCTCTTTCTTATTTCTCTAATTTCTCACTTCTTACCACTTATTTGCATTTTGCTAGAAAGGGAAATACTAGTTCACAATTATTAATTGTGCCAAATTCAAAATTTAATTAAAACATTAAATTTATTTGGAATCATTCAAATTTCCCCTCAGATCATTTCATATGATCATTACTTCTAGTATTCTCTTATGAGTCTAATTATTTTAGGTACGAATAAGCCTTGAACTTGGAAAGTTTAAGTAAACTTATTCTATCTAATTTATTTATTACTCATATCAATAGATTCTATTCAAACTTATACTCACTCATTATTTTATTGCGTTTTACCCCTCTTTCTTCCTGTTTTGGTTATGCACTTAGCCACTACTATTTTTATATACTGATTTCCTCCTTCATTTAATTTTATCTTGCTTATTTTGCCCATTTATTACTTTTCAATTTTACCTTGTATTACCATTTTCTTTCCTCTGTGTATCCTAGCTCAGGAACACACCCGAGGCTCATAGGAGACATTGTTATCCCTCACTACGAGTTCAAATAAATTAGAGAGACAAATCTCTTTCACCCAAAATTTATTTTTGTTGATAGTTGTGGAGCAACTGAAAACAACACTCTACTCGTAGTCGGGCATAACCGCATGCTAGTGGACCCGATCCACTCAACTTACTGTCTCTTTCCTTTCTCTCCTGTTCTCTCCATTTTCTTTCCTCTACACTTTTCACATTTGTAGGGACCTGGCTGTAAGAACCATCAATCAATTCTAAGTGAATGAGATACACAATCTTGTAAGAAAAAATAAAAAAGATTACTCATCTTTATGAAGTTGATTGTAATCAAACCCTCTCTCGTTCTTCCTAGCCTCCCCACATTTGAAAACGCAATCCAAATTTTAACATCTCATTCAACGCTGAGATCAATTTTAATAGAGATAAGTTTTGATCAATCATTGCCTTCGCAGCCTCCCTGGTGAGCGGTCCAACTGTAAGGTGTATGATGTCAATCTTGTCAGACTAAGAAAAGAGATATCAGAATTATTATTATTATTATTCCTTTGTCTACGACAGAGACTTAATAACATTGTTTGCCTTGATAACAACATTTAATTGAAAAAAAAAACAATTTTCCTCATTTGAAAAAAAAAGGAATTGTTTCTTTTAATTGAATTTGTTTTTCACCTGTTTCTCTCTTTTCCCTCTTCCTCATTAGAGTGACGAAGTCTTCACATCTCTTGTCTACCTAGATACCCTGAGACCAACACAGTCATCACCACATTACACTAAGTGGTTCAAAATCACTGACACAACACTTAGTTGTCGCACCACACATAGGCTTCTACTCCACACAGATCTGTGTCAGTCTCTCTTCTCCCTAGCGTGCCAACATGCCGCAGACTGCAGACCCCTTTGCACAAGGGGAAGATGTGAACACTTGGCTGAGAGGCACGACAGACAGCCTCACCCCCAAGACATTTGAACTGTTATTATTTTTAATAATAATCCTAATGCTGAGAAGATTCCTGACACAAGATTCAAGCCACAACAACAACCACGAGGAGCTCGTTAAAATCACCAGCTCCCTAAGCTATGCCTTCACGACCCAGCTGAAACTGAGCGACAAGCACATCACCCACCTTCAAGAGGAACTGACATGTGCTCAACGCCGCATAGACAAGCTGGAAGTGAAAGTTCAAGATCAACTCAAAGCACCCAACGAGAGGGAGCGGGAAACAATGGAACAAGTTAAGAAGCTCCAAGCAGCCCTGACAGCAGCTCAGCTCGACCAACAACATGCAAAGGCTGCCCAGAAAGACCTGGTAAACAGACTCCAGTATGCCGAACAGCTTCTGGAGAAAGCCAAGAATGATATCAGCGACAAGAATGCTGAAATCAGTGCCTTAAAAGACCACCTTGAAAGGTATGGAACTGAAATGGACGGTCTGATCCAACAACTAGATGATACCAACGGTGAGCTCTATATGGTCAGAAAAGAACTGAAACATGCTTATGAGCAAAAACTAGAGCCAAGGCGAGAGAAACACCTCTCAGCCTCACCTCTGCTGAGCAGAGCAGAGTCCTGCGTCCAAGAACTGGTACGCAACGAAAGAAGCGAAGGGCCACCACCCAAAACCTCACCTGCCCTCGCCACAGAACTCTTTCCTGTCAACGAAAGAAAACAACCCATCCAAGCAGACCTTGGAGCTGCACATGGGATGACCATCGCAGACCTCGACAAGCTGTCTAGAAACATCAGCAAGTTCAACCCGAACTCCACAGAGGGCCACACCATCCAGGCCCATCTGCAAGATATCGACTTTTATCTAGAAATGAGACCTCATGTGACTGACAAAGACAGGTTATACCTCCTTAGAGCCACATCCAGTTCCGAGGTACGAAACTTCCTAGATCGACAGCCCAGTCAAACGAAGTCAGACTACCAGCTACTTCGTGAGGTCCTGATTAAAGAGTTTAAAGACCCTGAGTCTGAACATGGACTGTTAACTGCCTTAGAAACCAAACAGGGTCGACAAGAGACTCCACAAGCTTACTACAACCGACTCCGACAAGCCTACTTTGGTGCACACAACGAACCTGACCTTGAAGAGGATGTGAACTTCAAAAGCCTCTTCCTAAGAAATGTGCACCCTGGAGTCAGCCACCATCTAGGCGTCATGGCCTGTCCACGCTCCATGACCATCCAACAGTTGCGTGACCTAACACAGAAGGCCTACAACAAGCAGAAGATGGCCTCAAAGAAAGGTAACAAAACCTCCACACTCTTGAACTCTGTCACCAAAGACTCAAGCCTTGCACTGGACGACACCCAGTTGTATCACAACGCCAGAGTCCTCCATCAAGAGCACAGAGAACGTGACCCCCATGTCCACGACAGCTATCAGCCCAACCGCTGGAAAATTCCATGGGACCAGCCACGCTTCTCAAGAAACCTAAAAGATATGAACAACTGGAAACCTAACCAGACATCCAAAGGTAATCGCCTGGCTCATCCAAGAGCAACTCGTGTGGGTAAGCGACAACAAAACCCACCTCAGCATCACTCAGACATGCACAGTGCTGAGTATGCACAAGAACAATACAGCTTACCGTCAGAAGACATGGAACAAGTCATGAGACAACTGAAAGAGTTCCTTCAAGATAAGCTGAACACGGATGACCACGAAATTGAGTCATGCTCGCTGTGACCAGCGACAGAACGGAAGGCCGGTGATCACATGGTACACCACCATGTCAGAGATGACAAGCACCTGTTCAACAACCACCCAGAACGAGCAAGTCTCACCGCCAGCTGTTGATGAAAACTGAGGTACCAGAGAACATCACCTCAGTCACCCATCACTCACTAGCAAACTGCTAAATTAACTCCAACTCCAAGAACCACATTCCTGTCTGTGCAACAGCCAAAGCACAGAAGGTCAGAAAGTCTGCCACATCCAGAAGGCAGCACAAGAGGAATGCAACATAGGAGACGAAGTTTGCATCCCAGCTTCACACAGCCATGACAAACTACCTCCGACTGTCTGCTAAAAAACTTCCTGCCTTTCTGGACTGACCCCCATTAGATCATGGACACGCCCTCATCCAAGCCAAGGATGCAGAGAGCCCGTCTTCACTGACAAACCCGAAAAGGGGGGAGACAACACAGACTGAAACAGATCTAACCACACTTACACTACACCACTAACACACACAACATTACCTACAACCAGAGGTAACCACATCTACTGATAACACATTCAACAAACATATTCTTCCCACAAGTAGAATATCCAAATTTTAGCATAACAAAGTTACATACACCACCATGAAGGAACATGCAGCTATCCTCACAATAGTTAGAACACCTGACACTAAGTTAAGGTACATGACTCCCTAGCTGCACATGACATCCTAGCTCAACAGTAGTTGCAAGTCATGCTAGGAAAACCCACAGCAGCTTTGTTTTTGTTTTGTTCTTCTTTTACCTATCCTTTTCCTTCCCCTCTTTCTTTAGTAGGTGAAACACCTAGACACCCTGCAAGGGTCAAAGGTCTGATATTAGGATTGACTCACCACACCTAATATCCGCAAGCCACTCTAAACCGAATGGAAGCCAGAGAGCTCCATGCACGATAGGTTAATTCATTTTACCACAAATGATGTCACCAGAAACTTAAAGGTGAACATTCTTAAGTTGACAATTTAGAAGAAACAAACAAATTTTATCACAAAATTTGATCGAAGAGTCAACGTACTAAACTAAATTAGAACAACAATTTCCAAAATTGAACTAAAACTATTCAGTTTACCAAACTATATTGACTAATTGAATATAACCGCCTGTACCCGAATAACCTGATGCCCTGCACCAGTACAGTAACTGTCATGGAGATGTTGTCTTGTTGTTTGCTGTGTTTGTGTCTGCTTCTTCTGCCTCTGTTTTTCCAGCGCTCGACGATGTCTTCAGCCAAACACCTCGCCGATCGAAGGGGGGTATGTAGGATCAGAACGAGTCAGACAAAGTTAAGATTCGATCCGAACATTGAAACATGAGGAGCCGAAATTCCAGAGAGGATCCCAAGGCTGCAACAGGATGTTCGTCATAAATCAGATTCCTAGCTCCAGCCCTCTGAAGAAAGCAAACCAACAAACCTCTTTCACAGAACAGCTTGCAACATTCAAACAAAAGAACACTTATTGATAATTCCAATTCAGGAAGGAGACTATCAAATTTGGGGCAAGTAATCAGGACTGATGGTCAAAGATATGGCTGTCACTTGAAAATCTGTGATCAAAATCACGAGCTAGAGACTTCATTGGGTGGGTCATCCCAGCTCTCCACATAGAAGACAGACGGAGACTGAAATTCCTTAAGAGACCTTTTAACCTCTCTAGTCTTCACAGAGAACATGTCCTTATGTTCACAGAACGGTACAGAAACTGCCTTTTCACATATAGATGCACCAAAATCATCTTAAAAGGACTTATCATGTTTATGCATAACCCCATATCATGTATGTAACCCACACGATTAACCATCATGTTTTAATCACATATGATGTATGTCTTTTAATAACTAGGGAATAGTTTTAAGACTTAATACTCATGTTTGGTATGTATGAGTTTGAAAAATCATGCTTTAAATGTTTCTTCCAATCAATTCTTTGTCAAATGTACCACAGTCTTGTTAGAGAAATCATGTCCAAAATTGTACTCTGTAAGAGCGGGAACATTTGGACCATATGACTGATAAGATAACATGTTAGATTTATGAATGGGGAGGAGAAACATACAACACCACGAGCCAAGATCATTTCTAATTGGTCAAGACGTCCAGATAGGATGGTCTAGAAGCCGAGTTTAAATACTCAGGACAGCTCTTCTTCCTCTTTCTCTGCTTCTCTTCTTCTCTTTTGCCACCGCGTTTTGACGCTGCTCTTTGAGCGTGCTCTGGCCTACGTGCCAGCTGCCAACACAATGAGAAGAAAAACCACCTAGTCTCGTTACATTCTTTTATTCTTTTACTTTAATTTCTTGTCTTTCCGTGAGAGTTTTGTTAAGTTAAGTTTGCCGCAAAGTCCAGCTTCGACTGCACCCGCCCAAACTTCAACCAGACCAACTCCGCATCAAGAGCCAACGCCCAAGACTTTACTACGAAAGACCACTGAACTCAGCCAATCAGCAACCTCGGGAAACCCCTTTCTCCAAAGAGGACAAGGACACAAGGGAATTCCTTAAGGCAACACAAGCAAGTACAACCTCCAGACTTTTGCTGAGTCGGTGCAGTTTAATATAAATGTTAGCCTCACTGAGAAACTCAATGCGAGGGTCAAATGATTGATGGTTCAGGTCTATAGGCAATTGCACATATTGCTGTAAACTTGGGATTTCACATTTTCATTCTGTAAACTCATCCTTTCCTCTCTTTCTGCAACGTGTGAATGTGTGAATGCGTGTGTTCATGTGTTAGATTAGATTAGTTTACATGTCTTAGGTTTATATAAATAAAGTCTTATTTATATTGAAAAGAGAAGTATCTTGTGTTTTGTGCTTACAAGTTAATGTCTTAATCTGCCGATCTTGTTACTGTGCTTATTAATAGTGTTTTCACTATATTTTGGATTTTAATATCCAGTGCAGAGTTGATGTTATACGGCTCGTTCAGTGACTCGCTGCCGATTCAGTGATCAGCCGTGAAACAGTGATTCTGTTCAAATTCCCTATAAAATCATAAATGATTTCCTTTGAGCTAAATTGACTTGTTTCCCTTATATATATATTACTTATATATTTACAATTTCTACACAACCATTAATGAATGAAAATGCATATTTTTCAATTAAAGAAAACTGCGTTCCGTAGGCTATAGCTTTCATACGGGACGCTTCTTTGATGCTTTAAATACGGGAAGATTCCGTATTATAGGCTACGGAATGGTTAGCAACCCTATTATTAACCTGCAGGCTGCACGCTGCAAGAAAATAATAAATAAAAAGAGTGGGGCTGCTGTGAGTGCAGGCAGCCTATAGGGACAGCCTATTTCAACCCCAGTGGCATGACAACATCACAGCCCTCGCGGCCCAAAAAACAATCCTCCCGGTGCTCCCGATTAGCCAATCCGGGCCTGCTGCGTGCTCACATCACAATGCCCTGTTTTAAGCTCAACTGGTGCATTTACAGAAATGTTTGTGCACAGATCCTGTATATCAACACTGAATAAAGTACATTTACTCACACTCATGTGGTTCCAAACCCAAATGATTTTCTTCAGTGGTGACATTTTTAAGAATGAAACAATGAAGCTGAATTGTAAATGAATGCAATCTCCAAAAAGCTCCAGCGGATGCAACTTCTGCTCTATATTGTGCATATACTCCCTCTTTTTAAGTGAATATTTTAAATCACACTTGCATGTTCATAGTTATCTGAAGTCGGTTAATGGTCAAATGACATGCAGCTAAACAAACCACTTATTAAAATGACTTAAATATTAACATTACTATTACATTTTAATTGTACATTTTTATGATTTAAATATTTTAAAGTGTTTCATTTTTAAAGTTTTTTATTTCACAATTATTTTCATTTTACCATGTTATGATTAAATGAATTTTTAGTAATTATTTTTATCTATTTTAAGAATTTATTTTAGTTTTACATTTTTATGACAAATATTTTTAATGAAGTGCTTCATTTTAAATTGCATTTTTAAATTAAATTATTTTTTAGTTTTATTTTCATTATTTTTAAGTTAATTTTAGTTTTACATTATGATTTTAATATATTTTTTTTTATTTGTGCTTCATTCTGAATGTTTTATTTGAAAAATTACTTATTTTAATTATACATTTTTATGAATTTAATATTTTTATACATTATGATTTCATACATTTTAGCAAGCTTTTTATTTTGATTTGATTTTAAAATAATTTTAGTTTCACATTTTTATGATTTTTAAAAATTGTTTCATTTTGAATGTTTTTATTTTAAAATTACTCATTTTAATTTAAGATTTTATTATTTTTTTCTTTTTTAGTGTTCTATTTAGTTTTCATGTTAATTTATTTTAGTTTTACATTTTATGATTTTGTATAATTTTAAATTTAAAATGACTTATATTTGACATTTATGATTTTAAATAATCATTAACCTAATGTTAATGTTAATCACAACCTTCACCTGAAATGCATGAATGTCTATAGCAACAAACAGAAGAGTCGATGACCCCCACAAACACAGTCACTCAATTCCATGATGCTTTGCTTTCAGCATCCACACCAAGGTCGAACGCTCATCTACACACTAAGACGTACATGTGCTTAAAAAATGAAACACAAATACGGAAAGTGCAGCAGATGGTGGAGCGGATCAGGCTGGATAATCTAATCTCAGTGCAGTAAATCCTAATCAAATGCCGTGTTTGTGGCCGGTTAGAGTGACATTTCCCATCGGTAACCCGGGACAGCTGCTTGTTATCACTCGGATTTGCATTTTTAGGACAAGCTGTGCCGTCCTTCACTCAGATTTCATCTGGATTTATCCATGTTCAGTCTTATTTTCAGAGATAAACCCAAATGTTTTGGTCGCATAAAATCATTTCACTGATCATGCAACTGAACCTCAACAGGATAATTACAGCAAAACAGTTTCTATGTCATGCACACACCTGTCCATCAAACTCTGAGATGAGAATATTTAAAATGATGAGCATCAGTCCGAGCACTGTCAACGCATGCAATTCATTCAGTCCAATGCTATTAATATTTCAAAAAGCAGGTAACACATTTGTTTAATTTGCAGTGTAACTGTGAGATTCCGACGTGCCTGTATGACGTACTTCAATTATCAAAGCACACCATGTAAGAAATATCACCTAAGCGCAAACCAATTATATGTACACGTTAAAATGAGGATTGACAAAAACCTTTTTACACATTATGCATTTAATATTACGTTCATAAATTGTGAGGAAAATTATATTATATAAGTCAGAATCCAGTGATTCCCATGCATTGACTCAAATTTATTTATTAAAATTATGCATTTTAAATGTACATTTTTATGATTTAATATTTTTATGAAGTGTTTCATTTTGAATGTTTTTAAAATGAATTATTTACATTTTACATTCTTATGATTAACAAACATTTAAAAATATTTAATTTTTACATTTTTATAATTTAATTATGTGCACACATTAAGATGAAGACTGACAGAAAACATTTTTACAAATGTAAAATGTTTTTATAATATACAAAGTTTTGAATATTAAGTTCATAAATTGTGAGGAAAGTTATATAATTCAGAATACTGTTCCCATTCTTTGGCACAATTTAATAAATATGAAAATGAAATATATCACAGTTTTCACAAAAAATATGAAGCAGCACAACTGTTTTCAACATAATCAGAAATGTTTCTTGTGCAGCAAATCAGCATATTAGAATGATTTCTGAAGGATCATGTGACACTGAAGACTGGAGTAATGATGCTGAAAATCCAGCTTTGATCACAGCAATAAATTACATTTTACAATATATTCACCTAAAAAACACTTTTAAATCGTAACATTTAAAAAATGTACTGTATTTTTTGGTAAAATAAATACAGCCTTGGTAAGCAGAACATACTTCTTTCAAGAATATTACAAAAATCTTATTGAGCCCAAACTTTTGAACAATAGTGTACATATATTTCACAAAGAAATTATCATCAAACCCAAATATTACATGAAATTAGTTTTCTCTTCCTGATACATTACTGAATGCACATTAACTACAAAAAACATTATTGAGATTGTGACTTTTATACAAAGGGCAAACAGTATGTCTCTTCTCCAGTGCTTTCTAATTGATGATCCCCTCTTTCTTTCCCTCTTTCTCTGGGATGTGAGAGTGGCTGCAGTAAATACAGTGGGCTCATGCTGTAATTAGCGGATCCGTCTTCAGGAACTTCAGCACACTTAAATCACCCTTAAATTTGTGCTTTAAAAGGCCACTTTAACAAGACGTCTTTATTCACACAAACTGCAATTAAAGTAAATGAGAGATGGAGTTTTAAAGAGAGGTTGGTGAACACACTGGATGACATGAGAATAAAATATAATAACGATTAAAAACAGAGCCCAGGTGGCGTCTAGGAATAACTTGCTGATGATTTACGGGATTCTGCAGTACAGACGGAGACGCGGTCTGACTTTAAAAGTCATCATGAGACTCACAACCCATTTTACTCATGATTTCTTTCTGAATGAAACAGGATATTGAACTAGGAAACAAAGCAGAGCAGGAACTGATTGTATTGTGAAAGCGTTTCAGAGTGAGTCAAGTGCTTGAAGGGGCGGGGCTGAAAGTGAGAGGGATTAGTGATGTCATTCGAAAAGGAAAGTCGTTCAAGTTCTCATTTTTCCTTCTGCAAAATATCAAATTATTCGCCAAGACTCTTCTGTTCTAAATTTTAAATTGTTTACTTTAAACTTTACCTGCTGTACTGATACCTAGCAAACAATTTAAGATTGTAAAATTGTAAAAATGACAGTATTGGTAATACTTTGTATGTGAAAGTAACAACAACAATACATGTAAATTTTAATTTAAATAAATATAAAATAAATTTCCATTCAAAACCTAAACTGAAACTATTAGTTTTAATACATTACAGTTTTTTGTAATTGGAAAAAAAATAATAAAAAAAGTTGAAATAGCATAAAATTTAATATTAGATGAAAATGAAGAAAACTTAAATTAGAAATATTATTTTAGCAACTAACAATTTTTTTTAGGTTTAGGTTGAAACACTAAAACTATTAAAATTAAACTATTAAACTTTAAATGAAATACTGCTACATAGAAATATTAAAGACAACAACAACAAAAAAAACTAATAAAACGAAAAGCACATAACTTAAACTAAATCTATTCATTTTAAAATAGTTTTTGCTAATTAAAAGAGTTATATGATGCAATTTCAAGTTTTCCTTTCTCTTTGGAGTGTTACAAGCTGTTTGTGCATAGATAAGATCCCTGAAGCTGCAAAGAATAAAGTCTCAAAACCAAAGAGATATTCTTTATAAAAGTTAAGACTCGACCACGTCCCCCTAAAACGGCTCATTCAAACACGCCCCCACGTCTACGTCACGGTGTGGGGAGATTTACAAAACACCGGCCAAATGTATACGCAAAGAAAGAGGGCGTGATTTTTATTCTCGCTGTGGTATTGTTGCTGCCGCCGCCGCCATGTCCTCGAGACGCTGTGTTTCATTGTGAAAGCGAAACTACTTTGTTTGGGCTTCCAAAAGAGGACACAACTAGAAATCAGTGGTTAAGTTGTATTTACAACACTGTTCCAGAACAGTTCAACCCAAATATTCGAGTGTGTGCATTGCATTTTACGGAGGACTATTTCCTGAACCTGGAAGAATAGCCTGCCAGCTGTGCTCAAAGACTGTTTCTATAAAGTGGGGCAATTCCAACTTTGCAAGGACAGTCTGGCGCTTCTGACTCACAGCCTGTAAGTATGTTTTCACATTTAAAGAATTTGCCACTGACTATTCAAACGTGAGTTTTGAGCAGTGTAGAGTAACGTTAGTGCTTGTTGTTTGTCGTTTCTCCGATCACAAATGCAGACATGGTAATGTTTAAAAAGCAGGGCTCGCAAAATTTCGAAATCCCTGGTAGCCCTTCGGGCAGGTACTCTTCAGAATTTGGTAGCCCGAAAATTAATTTAACTAGCCCCCCCCCCCCCCCCCCCCCCCCCCCAAAAAAAGACCTTTTTTTTTTTAAATATAGAAAATCAGATAGGAGTCTAAATGTCAATCAAAAAAATTTTCAATACACAAATATCAACAAATATGAAGGAAGGAATTTTATTTCACTATTTACAGGGTATCTGCAGAATTTTTAAAAATAAATTTAAGGTAATTTATGAACCTTTTTAAGAGCTGCACAAGTAAAATGAACAGTATGAGCGGGGTTGGACAACGAGTGTTGCCAACTTAGCAATTTTGTTGATAAATTTAGCAACTTTTCAGACTACCCTAGCAACTTTTTCTTCCAAAAGCACCTAGCAACAAATTTAGCCATTTTTAGCAACTTTTAGCAACTTTTGATAAGTGACTCAGACAATAAAAAGACACACATTTTCCATCCAAATTACACAAAAAGAGGAAACCAAAGATGCCTAACAGTACACGCATCACGTGAATTGAGTTTGCTGCTGTTTGCAATTGTTCAATTTAATAATAATAATAATAATAATAATAATAATAATAATAATAATAATAATTGAATAATTGTTCATTTATGATACACTTAATTAGTAGCTTGTACTTGTGATTGTTGAAACAATGCAAAAGAGTCTGGTAATTTTACAGCACATTATTATCCATTGTAACCCTTTAACCCGAAAACACAATGCGTAATTTAAAATGCAGGTAAAAAAACAATATGGAAAATTCTTTCATATTAACATACTGTAGTAGATTGTACCCTATTTTTTACAGACTTTTCTTGGAGTGTAGCATACTAACTATCTACTAATACACTGCTTAAATTGTTGAGAATGTGTAGTATTACTAGTTTACTAGCTATTAAAAAAAAACCCTAAATTGTAATCATTCAAAAATGTGTAAGTGCTCAATAATTCATTGTATTTAAAAATACAGTTATTTATATTTTAATATTATATTATGCATATTATTTTACAAACAAATTAACATATTTAAAATATATATTTTTGCTGAGATTTGATGATGTGAGACAATTTTGCGCCGTGATTATGCAATGACATCACGCAATGACATCACAATGTCATTTAGCAACTTTTAGCAACAAATTGACCTTCCTCTAGCAACTTTCTCTGAAAATTACTTGGTAACGCTATGGACAACGTCTATGGTAACATACAGTATTAAGCCATAAAATGACATGATTTACAGTTCAGATACAGGTTTTCACAAAAACAAAAAACTTATACAACAGCATTTCAGCCTTTAGACCATTTTTATGAAAAGAGATAAATCAAGCATTTAAATTATTATATTAATTTAAAACAAATAAATATTACTGTCTTAATTGTTTAGATTTTTAGAAGGCACATTAACTTCGTTCTCATTTACAACTCTATGTGTTTGCTGCGTAAAAACATGGGTCGATATTTGCAAGATCTGACCATAAACAGCAAGAAAGGCTTATTGGAAATGCAAATTCATTCTCTGCCACGAGGTGGCGCTTTAGGAGCAGCTTAATATAGTGGTTTCCCTCAGAGAAACTCCCTGTTAGCGGCTGTACACAAAGCAGCACCGTCCGCGCTCATAAACTCTGCTTTATCAGGCATTATAGGTAAGATGAAATAAAAATGCAAACGACATTTCTGAGGACAGTCGGTTCCCTTCAGATACATTCACATAAAGACATCTGCGCCATGTTTTGACTTGAAACCTGCAGCGCTCATATTTATTCAGTTGCATCATTGCCTTTTGAAGTTTAATCCAGCTTTATCACCATTCTTGTCTTTCTGTCCCCAACTGTAAGAACTTTTGAAATTATAGTTAAGACATTTCTTATACCATTTAACGTATTTAAAAATATTTTATGGTCTTAAGTTTGATACAACTAAATTGAAGAGTTTTAAGGACCCGCGGGAGCCCTGTATTTAAGGTAGCCTGTCGGGCAGGGCAGTGATACATTTTGGTAGCCCGACTGGAAAACACAATAGCCCCGGGACGTCGGGCTAGCAATTTTGCGAGCCCTGAAAAGACAGTATAAGTCATTATAATCAGTAATTATGTCCCCACCGGATGCAACAAATGCCTCATTTGTAATGGGTTTTATTGTTTTTGTGTCGTCGCGCCGGGACACGGCATCACAATACGGTAAGGGGCGTAACATTTCCGTCTCACGCTTGAGGTATTCGGCAAATCACAACGCACTGGATAGCTGGCCAATCAGAGCAAGCCTTGCTTCTCAAAACGATGAGCTTTGTAAAAATCGGCGCGTTTCAGAAAGGCGGGGCATAGAGGAGCAACAATAATGTACAGTATGTGGAAAATAATGTGTTTTTTGAACCTTAAACCACATAAACACATTGCATTACACCAAATACACAAAATAATGTTCTTTTTAGCAACATCATATGACCCCTTTAAAATAAAGCTGAAACTATAACATAAATATTAGATAACAAACTTAAAAAACTTAACTGTAAATTTGATGTTGCTTTGGCAGCTAACTGAAATTAAAAAAAAAAAGTTTAAGTACTAAAATATACAACATAAAAAATAGAAAAAACTAAAACTTAAATATAAAAAAATGAATTAAAGCTATATAAATATAGAAAAGCCATGCACAAAAAAACTTATGAAAATGACAAAAGCATATAAAATATTAGTACAACATAAACTAAAATGAAAATGGGAAACAAAAGCAAATTCAGAATAAACTCTAAAGTAGTATGTAGTGTAAATACTAAATACTAAAATAACACTGTTCTCTGCTGAATCCGAGATATCACATTATTGATGCTGATTTTTGAAGTTGATAGAGTTATTTGTTGTCCTTTACTCATATTTTCATTGTTTGAGAAATTAAGCAGGGTAAAAAAAAGATTTGCACATCATTCTAACAATATGATGACAAACTAATGATCTCTCATGTAATTTAAAGCCTGTGTGCATGTGCATGTTTGTGCCCTGCAATCATTCACCAGTGCTCTCTGCAGTGCTATGGTTGAGGCTTTTAGAAGAACTAAAAATTGAGAGAATTGTTTTTCTCTTCCCTGTTGATGCTCACAGACACTCACAGGACCCATGCTTCACCTGCAGGCATCATTAATGTGACTGAATCCCTGATCGATGAGATCTGTGTGTCTCCTCACACACACACACACACACACACACACACACACAGAGAGAGCTGGAAGCCTCTCAGAGAAATGAGAGTCTCGGAAGCTGCATTTGCCTGCAGCCACAGTAAATATGATCACATGAGGCAGGTCATCTCTAATGCTGATCATATACCAACCTCATGCCCATCCTTAAGCCCAACCTCTACACTTCTTTCATTATTTGCTATTATTGCTGTGACCTTTATTAAATCAGCATTAACCTACATTAAATCAATGTGTTAACTATTGGAAAGATTTTAGAAAGTTTATATCATCCACAAAAGCAGCAGCTTAAAACAATAGTTATTTGGCAACTGGACCAACCAATAATCTACCTGAGAAATAAAGATTATGAAGACGAGGAAAAACAAATAACACGCACCGATGAATCGTTCACAATAAGATCAGCAACACAAATTTAGAAGATAAAAACTGATCATTTTTATTTTATGTTGACTTTTAAAGGAATAGTTCACCCAAAAATAAAAATTTGCTAGAATTGTCCTCACCCTCAGGCCATCCAAGATGTGTTTGTTTCTTCATCAGATTTGGAGAAATGTAGCATTGCATCACTTGCTCAGCAATGGATCCTCTGCAGTGAATGGGTGCCGTCAGAATGAGAGTCCAAACAGCTGATAAAAACATCACAATAATCCACAAGTAATCCAAACCACTCCAGTCCATCAGTTAACATCTTGAGAAGCTTGAGAACAGCTTGAGATATTTGTTTAGAGCTGTTTTGGCTTGTAATGGTGCTTGATCTGTGCAAATTTCTCTTCTGATTCAGACAAGACTTTTTCACTGGAGGAAGCGTTATTATGGACTCATATTTTGTCCAGAAACAACGGATTGAAGATAAAAACGTCTTGATGGATTTGTTTCAGCTTTTGGCTTCTCAAGATGTTAACTGATGGACTGGAGTGGTGTGGATTACTTGTGGATTATTGTGATGTTTTTATCAGCTGTTTGGACTCTCATTCTGACGGCACCCATTCACTGCAGAGGATCCATTGCTGAGCAAGTAATACAATTCTACATTTCTCCAAAATCTGATGAAGAAACAAACTCATCTACATCTTGGATGAGGGTGAGGACATTTTCAGCAAATCTTCATTTTTAGGTGAACTATTCCTTTAAGTGACACAATGTCTTGTAAAACAAAGATTTCTGTTTGTTATCTCCTGAATTGTCACCAGTTTGACTGATGTTTCTGAACCCGTGACTCAAGTAGAACAGGTTGACATGACTGTCACACCAGCACACGCTTACAGAGAGAAATGTGTGTTGATGACACTGCTTCAGTTCAAAGATGTTCAGGGTTTTTGAAGGCCCTCCGGCCCATAATGCCTCCTGTATTGATTTATAGGGTCGTGAAAAGCCTAGTTTTTCCTAGAGAGCAGTGGCTCTGCATGACATCCAGCTTCCGAAAAGGAGAGATTTGTAATCAGTTTTGGGAATCAACACATTTTCTGAGATGTCGTCTCAGATCATGTTCTGGCCGATACTTCCTGGCAGCCTAAATTTCGCTCTTTATTCGGTTACATAAAAGTGAAACTCATGCATAAGCAATCCTATTATTAAACTTATATAATAAATCTAATTATAAAATGGCTGGATGCAATTGGAGGGGCATCTATCAGCGAGCAGAGTTTTATCTGCAGCCTAGTGCATGATGGACAGAAATGAAGTGGGAGAGAATCTCATGTGGGGACAGATCGCTCTCTCTCTTTCTCTGAAAGAGCGTCTTTCATCAGAAAAAAACAGTTGCAAATGAATGCAGCATGGGTTCAGTTTCAGAGAGGAACAGATTTGAGGCAGAGTCGTCTCACATCAGCTGAGTATTTTTAGAAGCGTTCGAGGTGAGAATGAATTTACTCAAATACAAAGGGAATTTTTTCTCTCAAACTATGCTGTGAAGTCCTTGAGGGTCTTAAAGTTAACATGAAATCAAGAATTAATTTCTCAAAACAAGTTCCTTGTCTAATTGCGAATGATTCATGTATTTATGAATTAGAATATACATATAAAAATAATATAATTATTAAAAAATAAATAAAAAATATTTTATGATTACAATACAATTGATTTAATGATTACAATGACAGTCTTTAATTTACAATAACAATGATTCAGTTACCACTAATAGCATACTCATATATACATGTATTTATTTATTTAGTGATTACAATTACGTGTGTGTACGTGTGCGCTACCATAGGGATTCATGGAGATGGTTTTGATGGTGAACTTGACCTTCATGCTCCGTGTCATTCTGGTAAGTAATGGCCACTTTCCCAATCATATCAAGTCCCATCAACTCACTGAACATCCTGTTTCACTCAGAAATATCAAATAACAGGTGCATAACAGGTTGTGAACAGCATTATAAAACGACTCTAATTAAGGAGGTGATATGGAATCAAGGTATAAAAGGAAGTGATAAAGAAATGTTGAACTCTCAAACCTTCACAGAAAAAAAACATCAGTGATTCTAAAAATACAGAGTGGATTCAAAGTGAAGCAATTTTGTTTATTCCAGTTTCATCTAAGCCAGAAAGTTTAATATCACACAGTGAAAGTTGTCTGCAATCGCAGACTCATATCAAAGCACATCAGGGCATAACGCTTCCTAAAAGTCATACACTTCCACATTACGCCGAGCCTGAAACTTCAAGAGAGTTTGGAGATAAAAAATTCTGCTCGTTCTGCGTGTGATTTCATCAGGGACACCGACAGCAGAATATTCAAAATCCAAGAGGAAACTGACTCTGTATCACGCCATAAAGACTCCGAGGCTCATGCTGTAATCGTGCCTTGTAAGTTTGTGCAAACTACACCAATACTGGGTGAAATAAATTCAACTGGACACTTTTATAAATATTTTTATACTGCAAGCAAATATTGTCATGCAAATAATTGCAATTAGCTATTTAACAGCCTTTTTTAATTTCACTGACAGTGTAAGCCTATGTTATTTTTTAAATATTCTTACAAGCAAACATACACTGTAAAAAATGCAACTGCACATTTTCCAGTTTGCGAAACCTTTTGACTCTCAAATACTAAAAAATGCTATTTTCTTGAAACTACATAAAAACCCTCGTCAGACCAACAAAATTACCGCAAAAGTTGTCCCAACTAGTCAAACACAGTTGTCTGAACAAAGAATTTCATATTGTTGAAATGTTAAGGCTTTGTGAGTTCCCAGCATGCACTGCAGGATGAATGAATTATGCAGTTACTGTTATAGGATTATTATTTTTCTGTTTGCTGACTTCATTTAAACTTGTTTGTTGTTGTTTTATCATTACTGTTAGTTATTTGTTGTACTGTGAAGTAAAGAGCTCATCTTTTTAACATTTGTTGATTGTCACTGTTCTTGAGGTTTGTGTGTCTAGTTTTGAGGCCTAGAGTATGTTCAACCACTTATGTCCATTTCCTGGATATCTTAGTCTTGTAAGTTGTCTTACACGAACATAAATTCGATAGTGTGGTGACTTTATACACAATCTTTTTTTCTTCCAGGAAACAGAAAAAAATTAATTACCTCAGTGACAGTAAATGTTGTTTCAGTTGCTGTGACAAGAATTTTTCTATTAGCAATATAAGACAATCAGCATCGCATGAACAAACAAATTAACATTGGCTCAACAAAGTATCTTTACTGAGCAGAACTAAAAAAAAAAAAACTGTTGTTGAGAGAACTCAAAAGTTTTACTGCATCAAGTTGGCTTATTTTTTTTTACGTTTGCTCAACTATTTATTTTTTACAGTGTATAGTTAAATAAGCCCATTTGATTTTCTTTAAACTTTTAATTGATCATTTTTTATAAATATATTTAGACTGCATATTTAATCCCAGAATGTAATATTGCATATGGATGACACACGCAATACTTAAAGGGATAGTTCAGCCAAAAATGAAAATTCTGTCATTAATTACTCACCCTCATGCTGTTTCAAACCCGTGAGACCTTTCATCTTCGGAACACAATTTAAGATATTTTGGATGAAATCTGAGAGCTGTCAGACCCTCCCATAGACAGCAAGGGTCTTGAAACTTTCAAAGTCCATGTTTCCAAAAAAGTTCCCTTAGAAGGCAGCAGAATTACATTTGGAAAAGATGTGTCATGAGGGCACAAATGATGCCTAAAATAATGTATAAAATGTCTCGATACGTGGTGCATTAGCGCTCGGAACAGCTCACAACTCATTCTGTGTGTAAACTGAATTAGGCCTGTCACGATCATGCATTTTCTGCTGACGAATTGTTATGCAAATAATTGTGATTAACAATTGCAACAATTGTGTGTTCTGCTTGTGTCACAATGCAAGCCTAACACATTTTTATTTTTTACTTGCAAACATGCCCGAATGATTTTCTTCAATGCTGTTATAGTGCACATTTGATGGCATTTCTCTACGGGCCTCGTGTTCCGGTCATTCTGACCTGGAGATTATTTCTTTTTCCTGAAAATGCTTGTTAATGTTATTGCACTGGGCTAAAACCTACTGACTTTGCTCACATAAGGTATAACAACTTCCAAAAAATGTTTTGATCATTTTAGTCCTTTTTTAGGATTTTTTCCCACCTTGTTACACACACACACACACACACACACACACAAATTGTTTGTAAATCTCTCATTACGCTGTTCACCAAAAAAAATCTTGGATTCAATCTTTTCATCAACTTGTTTTCGTTCAATTAAAACAAGTTTTGTATTTCTTTTTGTATCTGATTGATCACAGGCCTCAATGATCTGATATTATGCTCCTCTGTTTTTAAGTGAACATTGCCAAAATTATCCACAAACAATGCTCTTTTTTTTTTACTTAAAAACATAATATTGCCAAAATGATCCGCAAATAATGTTTTTTTCCTCTCAAAAACATAATATTGCCAAAATTATCCACAAATAATGTTTTTTTTTTAAACTTAAAAACTAAATATTGCCAAAATTATCAACAAATGCTTCTTTCCACTCAAACTGAATAATGCCAAAATTAACACATTTGTTTTTAGGTTTTTACTCAAAACATAAAAATATTGCCAAAATTATCCACAAATAATGCTTTTGTCACTTAAAAATTTAATATTGCCAAAATTATCCACAAATAATGTTTTTTCACTCAAAAACTTAATATTGCCAAAATTATCCACAAATAATGTTTTTTTCACTCAAAAACTTAATATTGCCAAAATTATCCACAAATAATACTTTTTTCACTCAAAAACTTAATATTGCCAAAATTATCCACAAATAATGTTTTTTTCACTCAAAAACTTAATATTGCCAAAATTATCCACAAATAACGCTTTTTTCACTCAAAAACTTAATATTGCCAAAATTATCCACAAATAACGTTTTTTTCACTCAAAAACTTAATATTGCCAAAATTATCCACAAATAACGCTTTTTTCACTCAAAAACTTAATATTGCCAAAATTATCCACAAATAACGCTTTTTTCACTCAAAAACTTAATATTGCCAAAATTATCCACAAATAATGCTTTTTCACTCAAAAAATTGCAAAAATTCTAAAAAATGCTTTTTTACTCAAAAACTAAACATTTTGCCAAGAATACCCATAAATGATGCTTTTTTCACTCACAAACTGAGGTGCATAAGCATAATGAGAGATTTACAAGCATTTCTTTTGAATTACTCTTATTTGAATGGCTAAATGTGAGTCAAATGTAAACTGCACAATCATAGTGGTTATCTCAAATAATTGTAATTAAATTAAATAACCGCAATCAGGTGATAAATCAATAATCGCAACAGGCCTGCTCTGAATTTCAGTATTTACATCAGTCTGGCTGCATGTTTTGATGCAGACGAGCACTTTGTGACTTTCTCCACTGGGAAAGGCTTGAAAGAGTGAAATTCATATCTGGAATCATTAAATCACAAAACTGCTATCAAGTTCACAGTACAGAAGTCAGAGAGGTCGTTTGCATGCCCTGAGAGTCGAGCAGCTCTGTTTTCTGCATGTAGCAGCGTTATCTCTTTTCTGTGATGCAGCACATATCAGCCGCTTTGAAGTCTCAGCCAGTGGCCATCGCAAGAGAGTCCTAATGAAATCCTCAAACTGCTTCTAATTGCAGCTGTATCTGGAGTTTTTCTGAGGCTTGAGAGAAAGAGAGAGAGACGAGGGAAATGAGAGAGAGAGTTACAGAACAATGAGCACGACATAAATGCCAAGCAGCACTGGGACAAACGCCACCGCAGCAACATAAATAACCGCAGACTTCATCTCCAGCATATTTATAACACAGAAAACACATCTGCGCGTGATTATTCTCCTGCAGATTTAATTAAATCAATTAAGAGTTACGGCTGTACTGATACACAAGAGGCGGCCAGTCTTGACTAATGCATGTTATTAATTCGGACAGGAAGGTCATGCCTTCACATTTAGTAAAAGCAAACTAGAAATGCACTCAGCGAGGAGCAGGGAATTTTCTGCAGCGTCCTTCATCCCATATCGGCGGTTCCCCTGTCACATGCGCTGCCTATTTATAACTTGTAACCATAACAACAGCTGCATTGCTTTACAAATATAAGAGAATCCCTGTCAGAGCGCAGGAAATAATGTTTACGTCTTCTTCATCTGGATCGTAAAGGAAGAAGACATTAAAGGAACACAATAAATCAGGAGCTCATCTGACACTTTCACTTCGTCTGGAGAGATCCCATGAAATTAAACAAAAAGATGAGTGAAAGCTTCAGAGACGCTGAGACAGGGAAGATAAGAAGATACAAAAACGTGTTATCTCTTTGTTTCGCTTCCAAAACCTCTCCCGTGCTCGCAGATGAAGCACCTGACATCAAAAACACATAGAAACCGGATTACATTGAAGAAGAAACCTCGCCACACAAGTGCAGACTCTTATATATCATCAAAACTATGAAAACAAACACTGAATTCTGACAGGGAATGTGTCTGAACATGTTTGCATGCACATTAATACATTAATACTGAAATGTAGTTATACTGCAATGATTGAAAAAAAGTGGGGAAAAGCATGCACATCTTTAATTTAGTATGTTACAAACACACCTGACCAGCACAAAAATTAAACAGCAATAATAGTAGTAATTTAAGTGTACGAAGTACCAAAAATTAACAAAGATTTGTAACTATACTTGTGACACATTAAAACACACCATTTTGCAATGATCAGAAAAATACAAAAGTATAATAATAATAGATAACATGACGTACTTATAAGAAAATTAAAAAACAAAATAATGTGCATTTGTTATCTGTATAATTTTTAATATAATAATATAACATTTTAATAATATAGTTTTTTTTTCTTTTATAGAACTTAGAGATATTTCCCAAAAGTAAAAAATGCATTTAAATGTGCCTCATCTGTTAACAATAACAGAATAATATATTTGCTAATATACATAATATTAAATTAAATAATAAAACATAACAATTATAATAAATTATACATAATAAATTTAAAAATATATATTTTTTTCCCAGATTTTTTCAGGTTTTTTTTAATAGACCTTAAAAGGGATAGTTAACCCCCCCCCCAATAAAGAGAGAAGTGACAAAGAAAAAAAAAATATATATATATACATAAAAAATAACATCACAAAGTAGTTAAAATAATCAAAGTCCCAAACTCTCTAGTTTAGCACCCTTATTTGTTTAGCACACACACACACACATTTATATAACATTACATATATAACATTATATATCACATTATATTTTGTCAGGGTCACAATTATTATTTTTTTTTTTTATATTTAGTTTTCATCCTTATGTAAATTTGGTCACATTTTACTCACTATTTATATCTTTCCAAATCTGTATGATTTTCTTCTGTGAAACATAATACTAGAATATATTTTGAGTCTCAGTGTTTTATTTATTTATTTATTTTGTCTGTACAATGGAAGTCACCAACATCCTTCAAAATATGTTCTATTCCTTTCACAGAATAGGCCATACAGGTTTGGAATGGCATAAAGGGCAGGTAAATAATCACAATACTTTCACTTTTGGGCAAACTGTCCCTTTAAAGAGAAGATAATGTGCATATAAATGTGGTCAATAAATAATTCACAAACAGGTAGCATAAAAAAAACTCTAGTTTTCCCCAGACAGACAGCGGCATAATCTGTTCTTCCTTAAGGAAGAGTCCGGAACAGGCAGGATGAACCCATGGAGGGCCGAATGAAGGAAATAGAGTGAGAAGAATCTACTTTGCTTGTGCAGCGGCAGGTAATGGAAAGAGCGAGCGTGAAAGTGAGCGTTGTCGTACGCAGCACTGCCTCGGCTAACAAGCGTTTAGCTGACAACGGGTTAAAGCAAAGCTTTGACGTCTCTCAACTTTCTCGGCTCACAGATACTTTAGTTGGGCCTAATTGCTCCCTGAGGGACCAATCCTGTGGTCAGACCCACATGAGCACGGCCCGGTGCATGCTGGGTAACCTTCGCCTCTCCAAAATATAGATCCATATGAGCAATATTCACCATTCTGGACTAAATAATACAAGCGGCTGCATCATCACAGCTGAGCTCACTTTTAATCCTGTTATTCTCCAGAAGAGATGAAAAATGATGTCTCAAGTCCCACGACACAAATTAAATCTCATAATACCAAATATTTCAAACATGCTGGATTAAAATGGAATTAAAATGAAATCGCATATGACAAAACTATATTTTTACATTTTCTTCATAAAATGTGATGGATTCTTGTGTGAAAAAACCTGCACAATGCTAAGGATTTAAGAAGTTTATTACAACCTATTCAAATACAGACACATGCATAAGTAGTTTGAGATTATTCATCATTTACTGTACAAAGCGTCAAAATTTTTCTTGCAATTTCTGCTTCCACTGGACTGGATTTGTTTATCTTTCTTCAGGATTTATTCAGGACTGTTTTCTGAAAGTAAGATTGAAACATATGTATGGTTGTGAAAGTGGTTGCACAATATATTGGCTTGGCTGATATTATCAGCCAATATTTGCCATTTTTAAATTACTTAAGTGTTGGAAGTTGGACTTTTATTTTGACAGTGCTGATTTCAGATGCACCGGAGCTCCCATTCTGCATCTTCTTTAGTTTATTCTCTCTGTCTAATAACTGAAAGTCAAACTCTATATTACATTTTCATATATTTAATTATTTTTTCTTTTTAATTTTTTCAAGTAATAGAAGTTTTTTTCATGGTTTTAGTTTCCTATAATAACGCTGTTATTGGTCTTGGAAAACCTTGATATAAGAGGAAGACTCATTTTAGAAGTGTAATTTAATTAATGTAAATTACTCAATTTAATAAAAAAAATAAAGCTAATAATTAAATACAAATAAATATCAATAAATATAAATTAATTTATAAATATAAAATTAATTAATTTAATTTAATTATATTTATTAATATTCCGGTCTGGGAAAACCTGGCTATTAAAAAAAAAAAAAATGAAAATTGTAATTTAATTTATGTAAATTAATAATATATATATATATTTTAAATAACTCAAAGTTAAACTCTATAGTACTTTTTCACATACTGTCGACATTCAGCAAATATGCATTTTTGAATATCTAATAAACATTAATGAATACAACACTTACAGATTAATTTTTTATTAACTTTTTATTTTTTCAAATTGATTATTTGCTCAATATATTTATTTATAGAAAACGTTTTATTTAAAAGCTAAGATTGGGGGATTTGAGCTCTTGACGTTTTCAGGATAAGGAACCAGCAGACAAAAACGCAAACGATAATGCTTACTAAATCGAAAGAAGTGTTGGAAGTAGGACTATTATTTTGACAGCACCAAGTGCAGATGCACAGCAGCTCCCATTCTGCATCTTCTCAGTTTATTCTCTTTGTGTTGTCAGTTCTATCTAATAACTGAAAGTCAAACTCTGTTATACTGTTTTGCATATTTAATTATTTTTTCTTTCATCTTCATTTTTCTTTCAAGTTTTTTTCATGGTTTTAGTTTATTATAATAACCCTGTTATTGGTCTTGGAAAACCTTGATATATGAGGAAGCCTTATTTTAGAAGCTCTGATTGGGGGATTTGAGCTCAAGACATCTGGCAACCGCAATGTTCTCAGGATAAAGAATCAGCAGATAAAAATTGCAAATGATGATGTTTACTGAATCTATGTTTTAACTCTAATCTGTGATAAAACTACGATTCATCGCGCAGCATCAGCAATCAGAAATCCACTTTGCAGTTGTAAAAGTGGCAGAAACAACTGTAACGCAAAGCTTTGTTTGGCCACATTGATCGCACTCTGCGTGAACTTTTAGGAAGATCAACTCTTCTCACCCGCAGTCATCAGCAACTGTATCTTTCAGTTCTTCATGGTTTCAAAGCTCATGACACAGCAAACCCATCATCAGTTTGCCGTGAAGACAGATGCTTCACAAAGCCTCCACTTCATTTCTTTCACCTCTGAATATCTTCATCATCTGCTACCTGGGGACGAGGCTGAGTTTGAGCTTCATTTTTAACACGTTCATTATTTGCTCTTGAAAATGTCTGCAGGATACGAGAAAAAAAAAAAACTCAGTCCTCGAGGAACAAAACCAAACTTCATAACAACACATGAAGTTAAGAGAGACATTCGTCAGCCTGTGGCGATGAGAGGAAGCATCATCAATCTGAGAAAGCAAGTCCGGGAGTTTCTGTTCCTAACGCTCACGTTTGTCCTACTTTAACGCTACGTGACCGAATACAAATGCAGCGTCTGTACCGCATCCATTCAGCTGCAAAACAACCACAACAGCATTAGAATTACTGCTGTGTATAATCATCTCATTAAAGAATAAAGATGAAAATTCAGTCAACATTCATTCACCCTCAGGACTGACGTTCTTCTGTGCAATACAAAAGGAGACGCTGTGAACGTCCAGACTGTGCGTGTCAAGACGAGTCACGCTAGTCTGATGCCAAAGAAGACTTGCAACCAATGACATTTGACATCACTGATGTCCATCCGGCTCCGATGTGTTTTCACACGCCATATTTGATTCAGACACATGAGAGCATAAATAGACATGAAGATTTTCAGCTAAGAACAATGTTTATAGTCATATATTTTACAGGTTTGGATTTTATATTCCTGTAAGATAGTGGTTCTCAACCAGGGGTCTTCAATAGCAAACCCCAGAAAACTTCCAAAGGGACCTCAAGATGACTTAAACATTAAAATGAGCTAAAACAACTACAAAACCAAGATATTTCAAGATAACAAGATATTTCTTATTTTAATTTAATTAAACCACTTTTTTTTGTCATTTTTTTCAGTGTTATTTTTAGCATCACCAGTGTTGAGATACTATTACAGGTTTACATATATATATATATATATATATATATACACACATATATATGAAGAGTTCATTTGCAAAAACCGATAAACGCCACTTTAAAAAGAAAAATGAGCTGATTGCCATGCATTATTCTCCACATATAGCGCGATCTGAACCCTAAACACGTTTTGTCAAGAAAGCCAGTATTGTCCACTTTCAAGGCATCGCGAGTTCATGTTTTACTGCAGAAGCCGACAAACGCCCTTGTTGTTTCTGAACAGAAGCCGATAAGTCCATTTTAGCAAATCAGCATGCTGTATTCAGGTCAGGTGACAAGGCTACTTTCACTTTGAAAAGACGTGCTGGCTGAGAGGAGTTTCATCAAAGCTGACTAAAAGTGATCGAGGATGGATGATTTCGACGAACTTGATGAACCTGTGATATCTTTTTCAGGGCGTAAAAGGAAAATAAAAGCTGAAACGTTTTCACGGAGCCGTGCAAAAGCAGCGCGTTACAATGATGAGAGAAAAGCTCCGTGTATTGCGTGTAATCACATCCATACAATCTATTATCACAACAACAACAAAAACGTTTGTCAGGCATCTACATTGTCATCTGAGGAGATTACAAAGATTAAATGAGTGTTTTTGTTTAACTCTGAAACATGAAATGTGGAGTTATCTGCTTTTGCTATAAAACAAAATTTAATATTTAAAAAACATACTTTCAATGAACTTTAATTTTGTAAGTTACCTATATTTGTGTAAGCTATTATTACTCAATCAAAACAACCCAACTGCAATTTGACTGATATTACTTGGAATGTGCAAAAAACATGATTTCTGAAAATAAAAAATAAAAATGGAGTTATCTGTTTTTGCGCATATTATATATATTTTTATATATAATACATAATATATATATAAAATGGGATTTCATTAACAGAATCTAGGAGTATTTACAGATTAAAATAAGTTCTGAAAATAAAGCAGAGGAAACAAGTGACGGAGACAGAGCTTTGGATATTGCTGTGGACAACGGATGGCCTTAGAGTCAAAAAGACTGAGATTCACTGCTTTAAAAAGAAGGTAATCAATGGATTTTCCTGCATGCTGTTATCTACTCATGTTTCCTATGTTTTCAGTAAACTCATGTTCTCCAAATGTCCTCTACCGATGATGAAAGCACCTATAAATCTGGTGTCAGCAGTGCTGCTAGCACTCAGTGCGCCTAATTACCAAACTATCCCACACACACACATGCACATTCACACGATTCAGAGGAGAAGTAAAGAGTTAAAAATAAATAATGAAGTTTCCAGCTTTGTGCAACAGTGAGAGGATCCTCCACTGCGCTCACTCCTGCAGCAAAACTCAATTTAAATCGATTCTGTGTCTCAAATCCTGGATGGTTTTTCCCACGAGACGCAAGAGCCTGTGTGCGGCCACTAATGCACATTCAATGAGAGCTTCTATCAGGCTCAGCTACTGATACTGACAAACAATCCAATCCAAGTCCTAAAATGCTAAAAAAGTAACCAATTTAATTACATAATTAGCTTGTTATTAGTATAGTCTTTTTTATGCATATATTTATATTTACTATATATTTTTACTTATACCAGATCTGTCAAAAAGCCAAGCAGCGACCCTAAAAAAAAAAAAAAAAAAAAAAAAAAAAATTATATATATATATATATATATATATATATATATATATATATATATATATATATATATATATATATATATATATATATATATATAATAATAATAAATTATATATATATATATATATATATATATATATATATATATATATATATATATATATATATAATAAAAAATTTAATTAAATATTTTTTAGCAATTCTAAAATAAATACATTTGATAAATTAATTAATTAATTTTAAAAAGCCATAAATTAATTTCAGCAGTCGATTTCTGTGCCATTACAGCCACTCAAATAAATGCTGTTCTTTCATCTTTCAAGTTCATCAACTTTCATCAAAGAATCCTGAAAAAATACTTTAGATAAATATTTAATATATAAATATCTAGAAATGTTAAGCAGCACAACTGTTTTCTACATTGACAATAATCAGAAATGTTTCTTGAGCAGCAAATCAGCATATTAGAATGATTTCTGAAGGATCGTACGACACTGAAGACTAGAGTAATGGTTGCTTTCTTTAGAAAATCTACTATTAAACCAATATTTATATTGTTTCTTATATCCCCTATTGTTCATCTATGGTCAAAGAGCCAAGAAGTGATCCAATGTTAAATACTAGAGCTGCAACAAACGATTATTTTGATAATCGATTAATCTAACGATTATTAGACCAATTAATCGACTAATCGTCGATTATTTTACTGGTTAATCAGTAGACTTTGAATGATTATTCAGCTTTTGCAATTAGTTAAAGTATTGAGTTATACATATTCTAACAAATAAAGAAAGGTCTCTTCAGCTTTTGAAAATCATATTATGTAATTACAATTATTAAACTATTAATTTATACAAATAGATACACTACCAGTCAAGTTTTTGAACAGTAAGATTTTTAATGTTTTTAAAGAAGTCTCTTCTGCTTACCAAGCCTGCATTTATTTGATCCAAAATACAGCAAAAGTAGTACTATTTTTGAAATATTTTTACTGTTTAAAATAACTGTCTTTTATTTGAATATATTTTAAAATGTAATTTATTCCTGTGATTTCAAAGCTGAATTTTTAGCATCATTACTCCAGTCACGTGATCTTTCAGAAATCATTTTAATATTCTGATTTGCTGCTCAATAGAAAGTTCAGAAGAACAGCATTTATCTGAAATGGAAATCTTTTGTAACATTATAAATGTCTTTATCATCGCTTTTGATCAATTGAAAGTATCCTTGCTAAATAAAAATATTAATTTCTATAATTTCTTTCCCAAAAAATAAACTAAATATTATGTATTTTTGATCAAATAAATACATCCTTGGTGAGCAGAAGAGACTTCTTTCAGAATCACACTGACCTCAAACTTCTGAATGTTAATGAAGTTCAACTCAAGAAATTTGCTTGCAAACTTGAGCCAGTACAAACTTATAAACTTACAATGTTTTTGTTTCTGTGAAGAAGTTCCAAATCTTGTGCACTGGTCCCTAGTGAGCGTGTTTGAGTAAGTAAACCTGACTGCTGCTGTACTGATGTCTGTCTAGCGAGTTGCTGCATGGCGTGACCTTGCCTGCGGGTCTGTCACACACAGACACACACACACACACACACACACACACACACACACACACACACACACACCTGTTTGCCGCAGCCTCTCTCATTATGTCCAGTCATCAGTGAATCACTGGCCCCTAATGGCCTAATGTGACTGTATGACTGCAGTGGACACATAAAGGAGCTCAACATTAAAAACCCTCATGATCCCTGCAGGAAACTGACATTCACGGGGAAAAAGAAAGTTAGAAGAAAACTGGATGGAAATTGGCTTCTCTGACCGCCTAGAGGGGTAGAAATTAATGCAGAGGTCACATCCCAGCATGCACTTGGGCAGCCGGAGCTGAGAGGGACAGTATCATTAGAGGAAGTAGATCATGCATCACAATCTCTGAAGGTCTGGACAAAGCCAGTGTTGCACGGTCTGCTTCGAGACCTCCGGACGCCACTGCGGTGCTACTTTAGAGGACAAAACGCGTGGAGGGAGTCGGTCTTATCTTACACTTCTCCAGCAGCAGATATTGAGAGAAAATTCCTGGAAAAAGCTGTAGCTTATCAGAGCTTTTGTTTGGTGAGCAGAGAAGAGGTCAGCTGGTCTTATCAGACACAAAAACACTAACACCACTAGAAGATCAACACCTCATACAGATGACACACAGAACACTAGATACTCTGAATCTGTAGATACTCATCATGTAACAGTTAAAGGTGCTGTAAGTGATGTTTTTGAAGAGTGTGCATAAAATATTACTGCTTCCTGACAGATAAGTACATGTCGTGAGGAATCAACTCACAGCATGTACTTATGTACAACTGCCTCTTGTAGAACTAGACTCTATGAGAAGGAGAAAACGACACTCAAAAGTTTGGGGTTGGTAAGATTTTTAAATGTTTTTGAAAGTCTCTTCTGCTCACCAAGGCTGCAATTATTTGATCAAAAATACACTAAAAATAGTTAAATATTATTATGATTTAAAATAGCTGTTTTCTTTGCGAGTAGATGTTAAAATGCAATTTATTTCTGTGATCAAAGCTGAATTTTCAGCATCATTACTCCAGTCTTCATTGTCACATGATCCTTCAGAAATCATTCTAAAATACTGATTTGCTGCTCAAGAAACATTTCTGATTGTTATCAATGTTGAAAACAGTTGTGCTGCTTCATACTAGGGTAGATTCGGTATTCTTTGATGAATCCACTTTTTCCACTTCCACTAATACATTCTTTACCAACATCAGCCCTGATCATGACTACCAAAAATGCATTTATTTTTAGGAATTTAATCCATTAAATGCCAGTTTACATGATCCCACTGATGTTGTTTTTTAATGGAAGAATACAAAAAAAATCAATTATTTTCCGTATACTACATTTATTACAGTCTTAGACAAGTCAATGATTAGAAACAACATTAATTTTGCATGATGCATATTTTCTTTTGTGCAGTGTCAGATTTAAAAAAAAAATACATAAAACTATTACTCGTACACACAAATTTCTCAGTACGTACATACAAATCGCACTCTGATATCCATACCAACACAGCCACACAATTATAATTATATCATTTCAGTTCATTGAAATTCAAAGAAAACAGGCTCCATAGGCCAAACAAGAAAACGGTGTCAAAACAGTAAAAAAGGATAATAATAATAATAATAATAATATTAATAAAAATAAATAAATAAAAATAAGTAAAGAAATCAAGAAATGACCATGAAATACTAAAATTCCAATAACAAATTTATTTAAATTTAATATAAACTTAAAAAAAAAAAAATCTAAAACAGCAATAAAAAAAAAATAAATAAAAAAAACCTTAAAGAGGTACTTGTGTGCACACACTCAAATGAATCCCACTTTAATTGTTTGTAAACCACATAATTTACAAGAACCATCCAAACAAACTGATCAAACCAATCTGGTTTTCAAATCAACAACACTAGACTGAATAAACAAATGGATGTTTTCGGATGTTAAAATATCTTGCCAAAACGGCACAGAAGTCTGATGCACATTTGTTTGTGTGCAGGTTATGTAATAAAACCGTTACTTTGCTCAGTTCTCAGTGAGTGAAAACATGGGAAAAGACTGTGAGTTACTTCATTAAGCTTCATTTTAAGTAAGAGGATTTAATCAGGGCACAGGAGACACCGGCAGCTCAATCAATCAATCAAATCAATCAATCGAACAGTACTCACCTCTCCATCTCATACTCTTTCACGCCCGGCTTCATACGTTTCATCACCTACAAGAAAACACACACAGTAATCAGATAAGTGTGCTTTACAAAATATTCAATTAGTCATCCACCTCAGTCATCAGCCGAGGGCTTCCCTTCCCTCTCCAGATAAAGCCTAATAATCTCAATGAACTCTCGCCGGCAGTCGAAGCGCGCAGACACAGATGAGAGCTGCACAACGGCTCTGAAAATGACCAGCAATTGCCTTCAAATTACAGAACGACTCATCCATTTGATGAGATAACAGTCATTTGCGGTTCAGCGGAGAGAAAAGAGGGAGAGCGAGTGTTGAGGGCGGATTAGAGGGGCTGTTTGATGATTGTAGGTTAGGAAGCTTTTATTTCAATCGAGAATCATGAGTCACACTGTATAGCGGCACTGAAGGATCCCCGGGAGATTGCGGAGATCAGGTTGATGTAGATAATGTTAGTATGTTGGGTGACAGAGGTGATATGATACTTGTAGGTATAAAACGTTGCTAGTACATACTACTGTTCAAAAGTCTGGTGTCTGTAAGATTTTTTTTTTTTTTTTTTTTTAAGAAATTAATATTTTTACTCAGCAAGGACACAAATTGATTAAAAGTGACAAAAAAGACTAAATAAATGCTGTTTTTGAACTTTCTATTCAAAAGAATCCTAAAAAAAGTGTCACAGTTTCAGCAAAAATGAAAAATGGTTTTGGAAATATAAATTATGTTGCAATGTTTTGTTCTGCAAAGGACACTGAAAAAGTTTGCTCTTTTTTTCTACAAAGAAATTAATACTTTTATTCAGGAAAAATGCTTTTTTAAAATAAATCAAAACAAGCATGAAAGTATGTATTTGAAATTTCTATTTATCAAAGCAGCCTTTAAAAAAAATGTATCATGGTCTCCACAAAAAGCAAAAAAAAAGAAAAGAAAAGAAAAAAAGAAAAAAAAAACAATACTAGATAATAAAAAATAATAATATTAATATATATTTTATAATATACTAGATAACAAAAATAATAATATTAATATATATTTTTATAATAATCATAAATGTTTCTTAAGCAGCAAATGAGCATTAGAACGATTTCTGAAGGATTATGTAACACTGAAGACTGGAGTAATGATGCTGAAACTTCAGCTTTGCATCACAGGGATAAACTACATTTTACAATATATTCACATAGAAAACAGTTCTTTTAAATTGTAATAAGTCATAATTGTACTGTTTTACTGTCTTTTTGATCAAGTAAATACAAGCAGAAGACACTTCTTTTAAAAAAATAAAACTTTTGAATTGTAATTATCTCCTACTTGTTAGTAACTTGTTTAATTTGTCATTTTAAATTGTAATAATATTTCTCAATATTGTCATTCTTACTGTATCATTCTGAAAACAAGAGCAAGCAATAAAGAGCAAAAGATGAGCACTTGACTTGTCTTATGCTGCGTTAGACAGTCACAGTCTCCTGAGAAAGATCACCTGGCGCAGGTGAACGTTACGTGACGCAGAACCAGAGTGCTGGGAGTTTGGGAGGATCGGTAACGAGCAGCGATGAGCGGCTCAGGTGTCGAGCGCTGGATTTTAATGACGTCCCGCGAGAGGAAGAAAAGACGGGCGGATAGACACGGTCACGGTAACTTCTCATTTGTCCCTCTATGTTCTTCCTGTGCTGAATATAATTTGACTCATTAACGATATAAAAGGGTCCAGTGTGTTCTGAGCCGTCTTGTGTCAGATGCAAAAGAAACATGAGCAGAGTCAAAGGCATGTAAAAAAAACACACACACACACACACACACACATAAAAAAAAATAAAATAAAAAAATAAAAAACACACGAAAGCAGGACACACCATCAGTGACAAGTGACAAGAAACCCAACAGAACACTTAAAGTAATTCAGTGCTGCAAGCAGAAATACAACTGAATTGTTCTACGCTACAAAACAATCTATTAAAACAAAATGAATTCTGTTAGCACTATTCAGATGGGATTTGTTTTCTAAACGAGTTACATTTAGCTTTGGATAAAAGCATCTGCTATTTGCAACACATGAAGTAAAATTCTTTTATTTTTCATTGGAAAATGTGAGGCTGCTTTCAGCAATGAGTTTCTATGGCAGCAAAGAAAATAGTAAACACTAGCTTAAATTTCTGTGCTGAATTTGAAAAATTGCACACAAAGTATGAGAAAGTTCTTAGATTTCTAGAGGAAACCCAGCAAGAAAAACACTGACAAATGCAATACTGATGGATCTGAAATCACAAAGTCCATGTGGACATCCTTAAACTATTTACATCTAAATAGGGCTAATGATGCTGTTTAAGATAAAATAAATAAATGCATGACTGATTGAGTCAACAAATGTTATTTGAGAAAACATAAAACAGAACAATATCATGCATCTCTAAACTGATGCACAATATCATGACTTTAGTATCTCTTCAGATGCATTTGGCATTATGCATCTATCCTGAGCGACTTGCAGCATATGAAAGCCAGGAATCGAACTGTTGACTCTAGCATGGCTTGTTGCATTCCTTATGTGTCAATATAAATGCTTCAAACTACATATGCATGTACATATAGTCCATTATTCATATCTGGGAGAATCAAAGGTCAAATAACTGTCGTCCGCTCCTGTCAAACTCAATGAAACAGTAAAACTCTCAGGACTGGAGCTGAACTCTTAATCACTGCTCGACTGAAACCGACCTTCATCTCAGCTCTCATCGCCGCAAAGATAAAATCAGCATTTACAGTCATTTACATTTCAAACTAGCAAAACCTGCTGCTGTAAGCATCACTGACAGACCACGGCACATTCAGATGAATCTCACGAAACCCGCCAAGAACTGGACCAGATCACTTCACACCAAAAATAAAGATGGACATTATACACACATTACATAGCACTTTGCTTAAAGAACCTTAAGCCTTGAAATTTTTAAGCACCGAAAAATTCTGCCGATTTGCAAAAAGGCCCAATACCATATATATTACATATAACTTTAATGCCTTTATCAAGATAACAAAAGCAGTAAAAAGTTGAAAGTTTATTTTTTTAATGACAAAAAGAAGTATTCAAACTGTATTATTTAACTTACAATCTGCAAAGGAACAGAAAAGGTGGAAATCAAACATAAAGGCATAAAAGTCAAAAAGGTAAAAAATACATAAATAAATAAATAAATAAATAAATAAAACTAAAAAACCCATAACATAAAAACAAATTCTGACTCCGATTTAGACAGGAATCATGTGTTTATGGTGTTTTCTGCTGATTAAGGAAGAATACAAGACTCCTTCACTGTACAAATGGTTATCAAAAGCAAAAATGCTACCAAAGACATCATATTTTGTGAGAAAGCAAATCTTCTATCACTATTTTTGGAATCGGCAACCTAAAATTAGTAAGAAACAGGTATTGGGTTTCATTCAGCAAACATGATATGGTGGTGTAATGTGCATTTTAGGGTGAAATTTCTCTCTGGAGAGAGAAAGAGAAGAAAAATCATCCAGAATCTGTTCTGTTAGTCACAACCTCTGGCTGAGATCTTCTCTCAAACATCCCACCGCATTAAATCGAGCCGACAAGCGTTTTAGGGCATGCATGAAACTAAGAAAAGCAAATTCATTTTTCTGACAACCTTTAAAATGTTAATTAACAAGATATGTTAATGGAGACAAAACTGAACCATGCATAAAAAATAAAATGACTAAATGAAGTTGGAACGCTGCTTGGTTTTGAAGATTCTGATTTCACTTTATGATAATTCTATTAATTCTGATTTCTATTAATGAATCTTTCTGTATTTTTGAGGAAGAAAAATGTTTGAAAATATTTTCCATTCTCATCTGTGCACATATAGAGACGTTCAAATCCATTAACGGAATGGAAAGTCATAAAAAATGGAAGTGATTCTAAATAAGAACTCGATTTGGATTCTCAATCCTCTTCAGAACTCTTCCCGCTCAACGGTTTCCCGTGACCGTACAGTGAACTCCTCAAAATCCCTCCTTCCTCATTTCAGCATTCAAAAAACAATTTGTTTCTATTGTGGCCGTGGCCCGTGACTCATGTCCCTCTTAAACTGAATATCCAGCAATAGCAGAAGACGAGAGGTTACAGCCGCCAGACGTTTGTCTATATGAGCTCTGGCTAAGACTGGCACTTATGAAGACCTATGTGCGCTAATATGTGCCGAGGCCTTTATTGCTGGAAACGAGAGATCGAAAGAGCCTCAAAACATGTCCTTCAGACCTTCAACTGAAGATTGACCCGGTCTGCCAAGGTCATTCTCCATTTGATGAGGTGCTGGGGCTATTTCCTTTAGATAATGCGAGGATAAACGTTCACTGCGCTTTTACAATGACGCCTGCACACGTGGATGAATCCTGACCACAGCATGATGAAATCAAAAAGAAATCTTTGAATTTTATACAGTTTTAAAGCAATAGTTTACCCCAGTATCAAATGTTTTCATTATTTACCTATGCTCAAGTTGTTCCAGACTTGCATAACTTCTGTTTTGCATAAAAAGGGAATTCAAACTTCATGATGCTTTTAGTGACAAAAAACATCATTAAAGTATCAAAAAACAGACTAATGCATTATATTATCAGTCTGTAATAGTAGTCTATTTTCTAAATATAGAATGTATAGAAATTTGTCCTTTGGATTTTGGAATCACAGGTAAATAAAGTAAATAATGACAGAAATATGATGAAATATTCTTTATGGAGCGCAACAGTCAGGTTCCAGAAGCAAAAATGCTACTCATTTTCGCTAAAGGGAAATTGATTTTTAACAATAACTTATAAATCTTTAAAGACAGAACCAATGTGAGCTCTGGGCTTATTAATTAATGGTATATGCTTTTGTTGAAGCCATCAGCTCATATTATTTCAAGTTGCGTTTTAAATAATCATGTTTAATAGCAGATTTTGTGGTTAAAAACTACATAACCCATGATGCTGTACAGAAAATTCCACCAATCAGAGAGATGCATCCAGCAAAGCGCACCAAAAGAGCTCCACCCACTCCACTCGGTCTCCCTACTCTCTTAAAACGCTTAAATATTTGATATATAAGTGCATATTTTGCAATAAATTTGGCTTCTATATATATAATAAACAACTTTAAATGGATAGTTTTATATTTCTCCATGTGACATTGAATATGTCATTCATAATGCTTAATAGGATAATAGTTCTTTCCCTCAATAAAGCCTTTAAGTTCACAGTCTTTTTGTCAAATTTTCAAATGTTTTTGATTATCCTCATAGCAGGTTGGTTTGGTTCCTGGCTTCTAATGCTTTAATGAAGACTTTTTTAAAAGCCCTTTGGGAAAAATGAATGAGAAAATACCAACACCGCTGAAAAAGTGCGCGCTGCACTGTTTTCAGTGTAGTGCCTAGTCAAGATGCAGGTTTTGTGCTGAAATATCAACTGTTTAGTATTCTGGTATTGTCTTGTATCTGTGAAGGATAAATGCAATGCTGGCCTAGATACTGATCAAGCGAGGTATAAGATTTTGGTAGCTTTACATCAAGAGTATACAGCACCGATCTGACTAAAAATGCTTTCTAACAGAGAAACAGAAGCTAAAATTCCAGCCCAATAGTGTTTTTAAGAGAGATTCAATGAGGTTTTCTTCCCCTGAAACATCCTGTAAATTGTCATTCTCATAAAAACTGTGCCAAACGCACAGCTCATGACCCAAACTCAACTGTCTGTGTCTCAGGAGAGCAGCGAAACACTCTGAGCAGCGTTTCTTAAAAGCATCATAAGCCTAAGGAGAAATAAGTCTTGTAATGCAGAAAGCTTGTAATGCTTCGGAGAAATGCAGTCCTGGTCTTTCAGAGTAATTATCAGATCTTACTACTTTCAATTAAATTCTTTAGGGCATATTTTAGGTTAACAGTTTTTAAATGAGAAAACCGAGGGAAGAAAATCTGCCTAAAAGCTTGCTTTACCTCTTTGTGGGCTTCGCTGGAAATGCGGTTGGTGTAGCGGAGAACTTCCAGCTCCATGTCAGTCTTCAGCAAACGACTGCAGACACAGAGAGAGAGAGGGGTAATATTAATCATAATGAAAACAAGAATGTATATATGAAGATAAAACATCTTTTTTATCAATAAGCTACAAGAGGCTGCGTGTTAAGCTACAACTTCAGTACTCAAAAAATGTTCACAGATGCACATGCACTACTGTTCAAAAGTTCAAAGTCTGTAAGATTTGTTCACCATTGCATTTATTTGATCAGAAATACAGTAAAAATTTGAAATATTATTCAAATTAAAGAGGACTGTTTTCCATGTGAAAATATTATAAACTGTAATTTATTTCTGTGATCAAAGCTGAATTTTCAGCATCATTACTCCAGTCTTCAGTGTCACATGATCCTTCAGAAATCATTCTAATATGCTGATTTGCTGCTCAAGAAACGTTTCTGATTATTATCAATGTTGAAAACAGTTGTGCTGTTTCATATTTTTGTGACAACCGTGATGAATTTTATTTTTCAGGATTCTTTGATGAATAGAAAGTTAAAAAGAACAGCATTTATTTTAAACTAAAATCTTGTGTAACATTATAACAGATTTTACTGTCACTTTTGATCAATTTAATGCATCCTAGCTGAAAAAAGTATTAAATTCTTTAAAAAGATTTCTAGATTTCTAGAGGTTTCTAGATTTCTAGAGATTTCTGAAATCCTAAACTTAGTCCAAACCCAGCAGGACTGACGTCAGAGAAATCAGCACTTTGCTTCTCGTTAGTGTTTTTTTTTTTCTTCACCTCCACCATCTATTCCTGGTTGAGCATCTTCGTTTATGTCTTAATGATGTTGCCTGCATTACTGAAGCATCTTGAGATCACCTCCTATGACTCAGTGTGAATGTGACAACTTTCTAACAACACATCTAAATATATCACTGCATGCATACACACACACTGCAGTAACCCATGGTTACGATCTGCCATGTGATTCTTATCAGCAGCTCAATTCCAGAGCACTGAACACTTAACACACGGATCATGGGATCTCTTACATCAGAAATCAGTAAATACATGGTTTGTGAAAGGAATAGTTCATCTAAAATGAATTTGCTGGAAATGTCCTCACCCTCAGACCATCCAAGATGTAGATGATTTTCTTTCTTCGTCAGATCTGGAGAAATGTAGCATTACATCACTTGCTCACCAATGGATACAACATTTCTCTCCTGATTCAGACCAGATGACTTTTTCACTGGAGAAAGCAATATTATGGCTAGAGCACTCCATAAAAGTATTTTAGATGGAAGCAACTGTTTAAAGTTAAAAACAGTTTAATGATGGATTTGTTTCTTACAAACATGCAGCTTTTTGCTTCTCAAGACATTAATCAATGGACTGGAGTGGTGTGGATTACTTGTGGATTATTGTGATGTTTTTATCAGCTGTTTGGACTCTCATTCTGACGGCACCCATTCACTGCAGAGGATCCATTGGTGAGCAAGTGATGGAATGCTACATTTCTCAAAATCTGATGAAGAAACAAACTCATCTACATCTTGGATGACCTGAGGGTGAGGACATTTTCATTTTTGGGTGAACTGTTCCTTTATAAAGTATGAGGAATGATATGTTTTAAAAATATTTACTTGTCTAAACTGAAAGCTAATGCTGTTTGTGTGCCCGACTTTAAAAGTCAACACGAAATCAAAACTGACACTGTTTACTATTTTAATGCATGTTGTGTGAATAATTGTGAATAATTCATCAGTGCATGTTACTCGAAAGAAAAAAATGTTTATCTTCATAATCTTTCATTAAAAATTTTCTTCAGCTGACGTCACCATCAGTCTCTCTCCTCCTTCAACTCCTCTAATGTAGTGTGTGCTGTAAGGTCTGCTTACAGTCGAAAATACACCAGATTACAGAACTAAAACAGCCTGTGAATGCAGTTTACTCAAGTACTGAGCAAAAAGTATCTTTCATCCACCATTTCTAATGAGAACCAGCTGTGTTGCTGGAGCACTTATTACAAACTCATGGAAATCTATCAATAATTTTAATCTGTAAATAATGTTTGTTTGGGAGAATAAAAGACATTGACTTGTCTAAATTTACAGCTAATGCTGTTTGTGTGCACACAAGTCAACATGAAACCAACACTGACAACATTGTTTACTTTTTTTAATGCATGTTCCTGGTCTTACCGTGAATAGATCATCAATGGTTGTTATACTCTAAAAAATGTTTTATAAACTTTAAACAAAATCTGCATTATGTCAGCTGCCAATCTAGGTTTCTACATTTAACTTAATCTAAAAACAAAACAAAACAAAAAACAAAACAAAACAAAACACCCATTTTTCAGCTTGTGGCCAAGCATAATTTCATATGAATTTAGTTTTACTTGTACTAAAATAACTAAAACAAAAATAAAATTCATAAAAATTATATATACAAACATACTAAAAATAACAAAAATACACATTTCTAAAACTTTAGTCAAATTCAAATGAAAACTGTATATACAAAAAATAAACCAATTCTAAATAAAAAATAAAAAATAAAAATACAAAAATAAATAATAGTATCTCAATGAAATCAACGCAGTTGCTGCAGACATTTATTTATTTATTTATTTTTGCCTATTTTGAATGGAAACCAGCTATTTTCTGAAGGACTGATCACAAACTTGAGGAAATCTATCAATAATTCACCAGTCATATTAGCAAATAATGTTTGTTTTTGTAAACATATAAAGATATTTTACAGAATAAAATGAATAATTGCCTAAATGATAATTGACATTTGGTGTTCATTAGAAAAACAGCTTAAAAACCAGCCTAGGGTGTTTCACAGGTCTGGTTTCCACTGGTCTAGTTTGCTGGTTTTAGAGCAGTTTTGTGGACCATCTAACCATCTTAACCTGGCTTCAGTAGTTTTTCTAACGACGCAAGCATATCTGCTTTGTGTGCAGGTCTTTAATATCTGCTTCATCATGGAGAAGCAAGCGGCAAACTCTCTCTGGAAATCTTGAGGTAATAAGTGAAGGGGAGGAAGAGAAGGAAACAACAAAGTTAGCAGGCGAGCAAAGGCAAACCATAATGAGCCGCTTTCCTTCGAGTAATAGAGGAGAAAACCTAATGCACACGCCAGCGAGAGAAGCACGCAGACCATTAGAGACAAACACCGGCCGTATAGACATATGCGGGAGGCTTGAGAGAGAAAGAGGACTGAGGGTGGATTGTTTGTAATGTGCTTGAGCTGTCGACATGAGAGTGAAGAGCTCTCCGTCATGACAGAGTCATTCTGCTTAAATTAGCTGAAGCGTTTCAACAGCGACGAGAAGAGCACTTCGTCTGAATGTCATTTTCCCAACAAATCTCCCATTCTATGAAGTAATAATGAACATCTGATTCCAGTAAAGTTCATAGTGTCTGAATGCTTAATGATGCTCTGTTAATTAAATACAAGACAGATTAAACAAGCTGATCTGCTCAAACTTTTTAAAAGATGCAATGACAATCAAAACAAAAGATGAAACAATCCAACTTCAGCTCCGGTAATTGCTATCTATTTTTCCTTTCATCAAAACATCAAACAACTGCTAATTGGAGTAGATGGCAAACTTGCTTTGATTTTGTTAATTGGGCTTTAGTAACGAGCAGGGTTTTGTGCTTTAGTTATTAAGATGTCAATCGCTGCAGAAGAAAATGGCTAAATTGCGTAAAGCATGGTGTTAAATGGTTGAAATGTTTTGACATTTGCGTCTGATATAAATGACACTCACCACTCCACAATCACCGGGTGCAGCAGGGAATTATTCACCGGAAACCTGCAGAAGAGAAGAAAAAACATCAACTGTTTTTGTGTCTCACAATACTGACTGTCTGCATCTATTGTTTTACTATCTGAATCCTCCTTTTTGTCAATGCTTTGTCAATGCTTTAGAACAGATGACAATTGTGTTGATATTTTTTATTTATTACAATGACACTCAACATTTTTAAATACTTTCAAAATTAGTGCATATCTAATATTTAGAAATATTTCTCATTAGGATCAGAGTCTTTTCATGCATCAGTCTAAACGGGTGGGTGGTTTTATCCGAGCACACAGAGGGCGCGTGTGCTACTTTCCCTGGAATGAGTTTTAGGAACAGAGCTCTGAATAATGGATGAAACTCACTGGCTGATGCCTTCAAAGGACGCTTCGCGACAGGTACTGCCGCTATCGGTGTTCACTCCCCGCTACACACACACAGAAACAGACATTAAACCTACTCAACGTCCCATTATCCAAAAAGAATAGAACAGAACTAAAATCACATGTAGGCCAGATATCTGAACATCTCAATTTCCTATACACACTAACAGAGGGAGTCTTATGAAAACATGACCAGGTCACTATTCACCCCAAAATGTAAAAAAAAAAAAATAATAATAATAATAAAAAGTTATGTTTACTATTATTCATTTCTTATTAATAGATTATTATTATTATTATTATTAAATAACTAATAATAAAAATGTTTACTATTACTATGTTGTTTACTATTTATTTATTTATTTATTTATTTATTTTATTTATTTATTTGTAAATGTTATTATTATTAAATAATAACAATAATAATATAAAAACCTATGCATTGTGTACTATTAATTATTTATTCTTAGTTATTTAATAATAATAGTAGCAATAACCTATTAATAAATAATAGTAAAATAGTAAAAATGGGAAAAATGTATTGATTTTATTATTATTATTATTATTATTATTAAATAACTAAGAATAAAAAATAATAAAATCAATAAGTTATTTTACTATTATTTATTTATTATTAACATTTATTATAATTAACAGGTTGTTATTATTATTAAATAAAGAAAATAGTAATAATAATAACAATATTATATTAAGTTTTATTATTATATATGGTACTTCAATTATATATGGTATTTCATATTGTAATTAGATATTTTCTCTTTAATTGAAAAATATAATAATGTATAACAGAGACATCAATAACAACAACAACAATATATATATATATATATATATATATATATATATATATATACATACACACACATAACATTTTTATTTACATTATAAATTAATGTTTTATACACACATATATTTAATAAAATATATTTTATTTTGCATTAATAAAATATTTAAATAAATGTATATAAAATGTTTATAGTGTTTAATGTATATTATGTACATTGCAATGAACGTAAATAATAATAATAATAATAATAATAATAATAATAATAATAATAATAATAATAATAATACAAATATATATAATTAAATTACAATGTTATTTGTTTATTTTTATGATACTTTTTTTATTTATATCATAGTCCAGATATCACTACAAGACAAGGTTGGCATCTTGAAAGACTTCATGCGAAATAAATGAGAAAGTTCTTACCAGTGTGAGCAGGACACTCGGCTTCATTTTAGTCAGCACATCAGCAATCTGTGGATAAAAGCTTTCATTAGAGTGGATTATTTAAGCGGAATATCATTGGCTTTGCAGGAATATCAGTGAAAGTCCCCGGCCGCCGCTGACAGGTGCACTAATGAATGACAGAAATGGCCTTTGAGGAGAGATTTCCTTATGAAAAGCAGATTCAGCGGTGGCGGCAGACAGACAGACAGCGTAAATGTCAACCGAAGAGAGAATGAATCACCAATAATCTGCGCGAACAGAACGAGCAAAGGATTGTGGGAAGGAACACCTGAGCTGTCTTATATGCTCCCAGGAGTGGATAAGCAGCATTTTAAACCCGCAGGACGAATCAAACGCAGACTATTTCACCTCAGGGCAGATTTCTGAGCAGAATCCACATTTCTGTCTGATACTTCATCTAACAGAAATCCATACAGACGACACCAGTGCTGAATGCTAAAGTGATAGTCTGTCAGTATTTATTCAACCTCATGTTAGTGCACACCTGTATGCAACACAGAACATTGTTGAACATCTTTTGTTCATGCAGAAGCGTCAGGATCTATTATCATATTCTAATAGAGCTGTCAGGAAAACAGATTGAGCTGGGACGACAGTCTGAGGAGTAAATGAAGCTCTCGGCGTCCTGAAAGAATGAACCCAGCGAGAACATCAGATTAATGCGGCGTGGGGGCCGTGTGCTTAACGGCCCTTATCCAACAAATTATAAACACCGCCACGAGCCCAATGACAGACAGCGCTGACACTCTGACCACATCCACAGAATATGAGCTGAGAGATCAATTTGGATATCTTTATTATTATTATTATTATTATTATTATTATTATTGCAAACCAGTGTGACTTTCTTTCAGAGTCATAAGTCAAATCTAGTCTGCTAACAAAATAATCAAATATTTATATTTATATTTATAGCACTGACATTTTAAGTGTTATATGTTAGATATTACTATTATTATTACTCTGAAAGAAAGTCACACTGGTTTGCAGTAATAATAATAATAATAATAATAATAATATATTTCTAAACAATATATCAATAAAAATAATATACAAAATAAAAATTTAATTAAAATATAAAAATATGACATTCATTTATTGTACATAAATTATTATTATTATTGGACTTAAAATTTAATATTTTATGTGTTTAAGAGAGTGCTAACTACATATACTGTTTATATATTACCAATATTATATTTATATCAAATAATAATAATAATTACTTTTTATTATATATTATAATAATTTTAATTTATTTTAATTTCTTCAAATAAAAATAATATTTGAATAATAAAAATAAAATGATCTAATTCATTTTAAAAACGATACAAATATACAAACAATATATAAAAGAAAAATATTAAATGAAAAATTCTACATTATAGAGCTACTATAATTATTATTGCTACGTACTGACAGACTGCAAACAAACAGCTCAATTCTTAAATGCATTCTGTGGTTTTCTATTAATATAAAAGTGTATTATGTTCTTATTATGTTGCAGTTCCTTATAAAGTTACTGAGCAACTGACTAATATTTCTTTGATTTACTCACTGAAACACCTCGTACCTGCAGAATTAATAGACGTGAGCAGCAGCTGTACATCATCTTAACATCTCAGTGCTATAAATATTTGATTATTTTGTTAGCAGACTAGATTTGACTTATGACTTTGAAAGAAAGTCACACTGGTTTGCAAATAAAAGGTGAGTCCCATGGCAAATATAATAAAACAAGGTCTGATTTGTTATTAGTGAATGCATTAGCTAACATCAACTTCTTAGGTGCATTAACTAATGTTAACATGTATTAGTAAATATTTAAATATGCATTAGCAAATGATGAAACTGACAAACTACGATGCTGTAGAAGTATTTATATTGACAAATGAGAGTGTTGTAAAGCATTGCTGTTACATTCATAAAACAAAACAATACTGGTGTCGACATGAAGGACTGTTTTTCACAGCTTTTAGAAATTAGCTCAAGCATACCTAAACTGATGTTTCAGGACATGAACTGCTAAAGTCTTGTTTGTCTGTGCCTGTGATTGAGCTGATGTGTGTGGAGAGTAAATTAACACCTAGCTCAGGTAAAGATGAGCAAACTCTCACCTCATGCAGTCTGACATCAGTGCGAACTGCAGCTTCATATTATGAAATACAATTAAAATAATAATTAAATTAAAATGTACTCTGTCTTGTTTAATTCATATTGTTATAAAAACCTGCTCTTAAATGGATCAAAAGAATTTAGCATTTTTTAATTATACAATTAAAAAAATAATATAAAAGTGTAACTTGCTATAAAGAGCCATTTTTCTGTTTTCATTTTAATTTAAATTGTAATATTTGATATTATATTGTACTATAATTATAGTAAAATATTTTTTTGTTGACAATTTTGATTGTTTTATTTTTTATTTTTAGTTATTTTAGTATTTAATATTAAACAAGATGAAAATTATTGAATTCATATCACTATAAAATATATTTATATGATTATATATATTTGTATGTACGTGTGTGTGTGTGTTGTTTTTTAAATAAGGTAAAACAATAAAAAATAAAATGTACGTCATCTTGTTTAATTAATATGACTATAAAATACTGCTGTTAGATCCAAAATAAAATAGATATATATAGAACTCTGGTAAAGTTTTAAACAGAATTAAAATACTAAAAACATAAAAATGTACCTTGTGTTGTTTAATGAATATTACTATAAAATCCTGCTCTTAAATAGATCAAAACAACCATGATCAAACTCTGTTCAGAAAACACTGAACAGATGGCGAAGGGCTGAAATATTACATTAATCAAAGTTAATAAATAAATGAAACACAGCAAAACCAAAACTGAGAAGTTTGAAAGAAAGCACTTAGTCAGATCTATTGCTGAGAGCTCAAGACAGATGGCGAGGAGAAAAAAAATGACATGCAAGATAAATGACCGACTCTTAAAACATTTTAACAAAAATCCAAACTTAATTGGGTCTGGCAGCCGTGTCATAGACCCTTAATTATTCTAATTTTATGAGCGCAGAAATCAGTGATCAAGATTAATGGGCTCAGAATGTCTAAAAATCAATGAAAACAAAATCAATAGTGTTTTCATTTGACATTCTGGCCTGCTGTGCAGAATAGCAACACATCTGAGTGTAAGTGGAAAATGACGGTCATTAAAGCAATCAGTACGAGCCTGATTGAATATTATGAGGAGTCGAGCAGCTGTGAGAGAGATGGGATCAGATCAGTACAAACCCGCAGAAGCCAGACTCACAAGGTCTGGAAATCCAGCTGTTGCGGATGAACACAGATCGTCACAGACTCCAAGAGCTCAGTGACAGAAAATTATAATTTAGCTAAATTAAATAAGTAAATCAAGCACATTGCCTCTCAGCATTTCCATTTAACAATGAAGTTGCTCAAACAAACTAGTGTTATTTTAGTATTTTTGATATACTAGTTTTTGTAATTTCAAATTACAATTTATTAAAAAAAATTTCAGTTTTCACTTTAATTTTAGTTAGGTTTTACTAGTTTTGTTGCATTTCTGTAATTTTTATTAGTTAGTTTTTTTAAAATAATAAAATAAGTTTATTTATTGTATTTTATTTTATTTCAGTTAATGAAATATGTTTTTTACGGTTTTAGGTTTATTTATTTTTTATTTATTTAGAACTTAAACTAAACGAAAATTCATAATTTTGGCTCTGCAACAAGCTGAAATAATTTTACTTTTTTAAATATACATTTTATTTCAGTTAATATTTATTTTATTTCAAATAATGGATGTTTTTTACGGTTTTATAATAATAATGAATAATGAACGTTTTTATGGTTTTATTTTTAGTTTATTTAGTTTTATTGATTTTATTACTTTAACTAAAACTAAAAATAAGAAATGCTATCTTGGCAACTAGCTGAAATAAAATAATTTTTTTTTTTTTATTTCAGTTAATGTTTATTTCATTTCAAGTAATGATCTGGTTTTATTTTCAAGTAATTAATTAATTTTGTGCTTTTATTTTTAGTTTTAAACGATAACAACAAACAAAGACAAACTAACAAAAATTAATGGGAAATCAACATCTGAATGACTGAATAAACTGAACTTTGTATCAGATGCACCACGTCAAGTTCATTTTCACAGCACAAACAAACCATGACAGCATCATGCGGCTTAGTTTACATAAAATCAACAAATGCAAAGACATTTCCACAGTCGGAGACTCTCAAAGTCATTCTTGCGTACATTATCTAGCTGCTGAGGGCAACAGCCGAAGACGGGGACATTCCTGAATGTCAAAGTCTCTCAGCGTGTCTCAGTCCCGTCTCAGGGTCTGTTAACACTCGGGATTAAACGCACCTGCTTGTGGCTGTGCGTATGTATTTGCCTTGGAGATTTGATTTGTTTTGTAAGATTACAGATATCTCCCTCTGTTTTCTGCTCCCAGCAGCTCTGTTTGCCTTCTCAAATGATCTGTTTAAGCAGCACTGAGAGGAACCTCAGGAGAAGGTCATTAACGCTCACACTCACAACGACAGAGAAGAAAAGAGCCGAGGAGGAACTGCGATGCATTTGAGCAGTAGCATGAAAAACGAGCAATGAAAACACAAAAAAAAACCTTGTTCTGAAGTCACACTCGACACACAAGCGCAGCGCTCATGACGTGAGCCGCAAAAAGACAATGAGGCATGAAGCAATGTCTGTTTGACAAGTCTACCTCAACATGCACAACCCTAATATGAACATTATATATAGACTATTATCATTAAATGACCTTTTTAAATAGCTTCTGAATCAGCTGCAATTACAGCGTCAACTTCAGTTTGAGATATTCTGACCTTCTGACACTGAGGCACAATCACTGCAATTTAAAATAAAGGTAATTTAGACAAAACTAAGCATAAAATCTCTATCACAGAGTGAGACGGTCCCTTTCATCAGCATCTTTTTATGCTGGTCGTGTCATTCTGATCAATTTAGGATGAGTACGCTTTGCAGCTCTGGCCTCTTTTAATATAACAGGTGTAGAAACAATATATAACAAACTAAACAAGTAAGAAATGTTTAAATAAAATACGATTAAATAAAATAAGTTTAAGATTTTTATATATTGTATTTCAGTTAATGTTTATTTTAACTCAAGTAATGAAAATGTTTTGTGTGGTTTTATTTTTAGTTTAAGTTTCACTGATTTAGTACTTTAACAAACTAAATGAAAACTAAAAGTGTCAAGAATGCTGAAATAAAGTTATATATATACACTAGTGCTGTCAAACGATTAATCGCATCCAAAATAAGTTTTTGTTTACATTATATGTATGTGTAATGTGTATATTTATTATGTGTATATAACTACACACACCTATAGTATATATTTTGAAACTATTTACGTTTATACATTTATATATTCATATTCTTATATTTTATATTATATATAAATATATTTAATATATAAACATAACATATTTTTCTTAAATATGTTTATATAAATAAATAAATACATAAATATACACAGTACACACACATATTTAAACAAAAACTTTTATTTTGGATGCGATTAATCGTTTGACAGCACTAATGTATACATACACACACACACACACACACACACTCCGTTACGGAGCCGACGAGACAAGAGGCGTGCGGATCCAATTGCAGGGCTTTTATTAGACAGAGACGTGGTTACAAAACAAGCAAGGTTCATGCAAATGGCAAAAAGACACAACACAGGCAAGACAAAGAGTAGTCCTAGGGCAAGCGTGGGTCTTCGATCGGCGAACAATATCCAATAGGGCAAGGCAGAGAGATAATCCAGATACACGAGCGGTAATCCAAGAGAGGTGCAAACAGAGTCCAAACGGGAAGGCAAAGGGTTAATCCAGGAAACATGGGCAAGATTCAAGACACTAGAAAACAGGCAAGGCAAGACCATAATAACTGAGTGGGCTCTGTAGAGTAGCTATCGCTAGGATATACGCTGTACAATACTCGGCACGGAAGGGCATGTGAATGGCTGTTATATAGGCAGTGTGATTGATATCAGGTGTGAGTTTAATTTGTGAGATGGAACATGGGAAATGTAGTCCGGGGTGACATGTGACAGTCTGTGAAGTGTGAGAGTCAATGTAGTGAGAAGGCGACATCTGGTGATGAGCAAACGGAAGTGCATGGACAGGATTGGTGACACACACACACACATATATGTAATATAAGTAATATATGTATACTGTATGTGTTTTATATATATATATATATATATATATATATATATATATATATATATATATATATATATATATATATATATATATATATATAAAATTCCGGTACTGATTAAATGAGTCTTTTACTGATGTGCAACTGTAATATTTAGAGCAAGTTTTTAAAGCTGAAGGTATGAAATTTGGATAAAACAACAAGTACACTTTCCATTGTTCATTAGAATGTTAGTGATCAGCCAATGCAATAATCATAAAATGGACAAATATTGGCATGTTAATCAGCCTGGTCAAAATATATCTGTAGTATTCATGTCTAAGAGAGAGTGAGAACAGCGTGCTGTTGGTCAGTGTGCTTGATTTTGCACTTTAGTGAAAACTATTATAGGAAATTCACTTTTTAAAATCCTAAAGGCAATAAGTAGATCATCAGAATAAATGAAATGAAAGCATATAGCATTTAGATCCCTGCAGACTCTGGGAAGCTAATTATTTTTCTGCAGCAGAATCAGACACATGTCGCATGTTAAGATGCAGGAGTTTAAGTTTAACTATAAAGTTGTTAGCTGGCATATTGGCGCCTGTAGCCATGGGTCAGTCCTCCATATGTGGAAAGCAGTCGTGCTTACATTATGAATAATTCACTGTTTTAAAGGCCTCATAGATGTTTTCTATTTCTGTTTGCTCGTCAAGAGCTCTGCTTCCAAGTGAGCTTTCTAGACAGCATTTTAGTCCTTCAGGACTTTACAAAAGGCAGCAAAATTCTTATTAAATGCATAATTCTGGCAAAATTCTAAGGCATTGCTTCACAAATAATGCAATCCCATAATGCACTGCAATGAGATAAAAAGTTGGAGGACAGCAACTAGAGTGAGTACAGAAAATTGTATTAACAAGAGCAAACCAAGGGCCAAATTACAGAGAATATACTACATAATATACAAAATTCCAACAACAAAAAAAAAACCTCAAAGCAAGACAATTTTTAAATGAAAAGAGTTTGAAAAAAATTGGGTGATCCAACGACCCGTTCAGAAAGAGAGTCATTTACTTCACTCCTGAATGAATCAGCGTTCGAACGAATCAAATGAATGAATGAATGTCTTATTCATTAAGACATTTACTGCCACCTACTGGCAGTTTTATTTTCTTATTTAAAGTATAATTTTATTAAAAAAACAATTTCATATTTCCATATGAATAAAAAAAAATCTAAAAATATTTTTTTGTAGTATCTATCTCATGATTTTCTCATGTAACACAATAATGGCTTTAAATGATCTTTTGTGGGTAAATTTTCAGCCAAATCTGATGTGCGATTAATATGTGATTAATGTGATTAATTAATTGTGTAATTAATTAGATTAAAAATTTTAATCGATCAACAGCCCTAGTCCATATACATATATGATACCGAAAATTATTATTTAAAAATAATATAAATAATAATCTTTTAATATAAATAATAAAATTCAGTTACATCTGAACACAAACACTCTTTCAATGAAATAAAGTCACCAAAAACAAAACTCAACAAAAGCTCAAGGCCACTAAAGGAGTTTCATTATCACGATATATATTAAACTCATTTGCATTATATGAGCCAATATAACAAAAACCTAATGAGTGAAAATGAACAAGCTGCATACTAATAAATGCAGTGTTTTAAAGTGAAACTGTACTCACGTCAGTGGTGTAATGCACCTCATTGACGGCGTATTTCTCCTTGAAGTGTTCACGTGGGTAGATCCTGTCGAGACAGACAGACAGAAAGAGCTTTAATGAGAACTTCCCATGGAGCGGACCTACTTTATTTAGATCCTTCTTGTTATTACATGATCAGATGAAATTTGTTCCCATTTTTATGACAGCCATTTTTCTCTGATGCGATTTTAAATGCATTGAAAACTGATGGTCTGCATCAATGTTGGACAAAGACTGGACTTCGGTCTTGATTCTGCTAATGGTTTCTGCAGTGCTCAGACAATCAAGTAAATGGACTCTTGATGTCGAGTGTTTGTGGTTCTTGGAAGTGAAGTATTCATGCAAAAGCACTCCAACCTCATTTTCAAATTGCACATAAATAACTTTGAGAGCTTTACCAATATAGAAACATGACTATAAAGTTTGTAAACACACTCAGTTTTGCCCTTTTCTGACAGAAAGTCATATTTGGGTTCCCAACACGAGGTTTCCAGAAATTAATTATGCTAATAACCCATTCATTACCTCCACAGAGTAACAGATTTATTAACAGTCAAATGTTTGGGGTGAGTAAGATTTTTATTTTTAGTAGTAAGTAAGGATGCATTAATAATGCATTAAATAAAGAAATGCATTCAAAATAAATGCATGTTTTCCAGAAAAAAAAATGAAGCAGCACAACTGTTTTCAACATTGATAATAATCAGAAATGTTTCTTGAGCATTAAATCAGCATATTAGAATGATTTCTGAAGGATCATGTGACACTGAAGACTGGAGTAATGATGCTGAAAATTCAGCTTTGATCACAGAAATAAATTACATTTTAAAATATATTCACAAAGAAAACAGCTACTTGAAATTGTAATAATATTTCACAATATTACTGTATTTTTGATCAATTAAGCGCCGCATTAAAAAAAACATGAACATTTTTTACCAACCTCAAACTTTTAAAATGTTAGGGCATAAAGATTAGAGAGAGATTTAGTAATTGTTCAAGCTTTAATACAAACTACAAACACGTTTGAAACTCATTTTAAGAAAACACAATCCTGAAGAGAGATAAACAAAGCTAAGTCGAATTGAGCAGAAATCACAAGTTCGAAGCTTATATTTGAATAATTTGCAAAAAACTTATCACTGTTAAACTTACAACCAATGACTTAACAATAGTCTGCATTTTATGGCTGACTCAATAACTGTAAGTCATTCACAAAGTAGTTAATTCATTCCCTCATTAGACAATTATGAAAAACTGTGAGTGCTTAAATCACAATGTATAATGATTCATCTCTAGTTGGTTGGTTTGGTTCAAGGCGTAGAACTCATTATTGATGAATTTTTAAAATCCCTATGGAGAAAATGAATGCGATAAATACGTCTGGAACCAAGGCCACTGAAAAACACTCGCTGAGATCAGCGTGAACTGAGGAATCCTTCATTTCTGCAGCACAAATGCTGAAGGACGGGTTACATGCTGAAGTTTAATATTGAAGGTCACGGTTTGACCAGCTCCAGTATGAGTGCGAATAATAGTGACTTAACACCACTAATTATGTAAAAGTATTATTAACTATTAACTAATTATGGAATTATTATTATTATTATGATGTTATTTTTTTATACAATTTAACAGCAATTTATTAAAAGTTTTTAAAAAGGGGCCCTATTAAATACAGTTTATTTTTTACAAAATTCTGTTTCTCCCTTTTTAATTTTTCTGGAATCCATTTTTAATTTTAATGGTTTAATTAAATTTTAATAATCAAAAGCACTTGTAATTAAATGAATTGATAAAAACAACTTAATTTCTTATTTATTTTTTACAACAATAGTAGTGTTTTTGTTTTTATTTATTTATTTTATTTGTTTTCTCAGTTCTCAGTTGTGTATTTTTCTGGCAGTCAATTGAAGGCAAAAAACCCTTTCATTTAATTTCTCTTTTAATCAAATGAAAATTAAACAAACTAATTTCTGTAAACAAAGTGCTGCACAAAAGAGGTTTACTGTTAAAATTAAAACATGGAAGAAAAATTATTTCGCTTTCCTTAAATGAAGACATAATATTAATTTAATAACAGTATTTAATAATAATTTTAGTAGTAGTATTACATGATGTAGTACATTCTACTGTACAATAATAATTTTTCTGTCACAGTTTCTTCAAGTTAAACTGAACTTGTTCGTGACATTCCATGTTAAAGAGTAAATTCCATTTTTATGACTGATTCCATGATCAAAGGACCTTAAATATTGCACATCATGACACCCAGAAACACTGTAATGTCAAGATAAACACTAAAAATTGAATGTCGGGTCACTGATCACAGCAGCCACAAAAACAAGCACATCAGACGAGACGCTGACCCGCGACGCCCCAAACCATTCAGCAGCAAACTCATCTGATGAAGTGAGGAAACCACAGCCGTATGTATTAGATTAGAACGATTTCTCCAGCAGCGCTACAGCATGAAAAGGAAGAGAATTTACTGCAGCACCTTTGAAAGGAAGATTTAAACGCAGGCTGATTTTAAAGTGCGACAGCAAACTCTGACTGCACCGTCCGTCTCAAAGCGGATGTGGACAGGTCTGGACAAAGCAATGTGGACAGGTAAAGAATATATATATATATATATATATATATATATATATATATATATATATATATATATATATATATATATATATATATATACAGACAGACAGACAGACAGATAAATGTAATATATAAACATTAAAAATATAAAAATTATTATTTTATAATTGTAATAATATAAGAACATATGTAAAATATAAATGTATTATATTATTAAAATAAATAATTAGTATATAATTATAATAATATAATCATTAAAATATAATTATAAATATTTACTAAACAGGTCAACCATTACTTTTTTCAAATATTTCTCCTAAATATTATAAAATAATAATTACATGTATATATATGTATATGTGTGTGTGTGTGTGTGTATATATATATATATATATATATATATATATATATATATATATATATATATATATATATATATATATATATATATATATATGTATATGTATATATATATAAAATACAATTAATCAAACACAAAATATTATATTATATAATATCATAACATTAATATATGTATTTATATGTGTATATAGATTTTTGTTAATAAATATATAATTAATATTTGTATTTATATATTACATATACTAATTTTAAATATGTAAAATACAATATCATTATTAAAATATACATATAAATATTAAAACATTAAAATTAACACATATTTACTAAGGTCAATCACAACTTTTTTTTTTTTTTAACTTTTTTTTTTTTTTTTTTAACATTCAACAAAATATATAATTTAAATCAACAGCATGTCACTTTTCACTTATTAAGCCAGGAATGTTCCTTTGTAATTTGAAAACCTATTAAATCTGTGAAATAAAATCACTGAGGGTCTCAGAAGGAAACTGAAAATAAAGGAAAACTATAAAGAGACATAAAAATAAAACGTTTGCTGACTCCAGAGAATTTCAAAGAAATCATATCAGCAGACGTCAGTGAGCGTGAAAGTCAGAGAGAATCTGAGAAAATGAGAGTCTGAACGCGTCACTCACTCGCCCATCCATGTAGCGTAGCTCTCCGGCAGCTTGGGAACAAACAGGATGGATTTCTTGGAGTTGACGTCGATGGCGCCGTAGCAGTCGGCCTCTGTCACACCGAAGGTCCAGTGGAAAAACGACTCCTGCAGAACAACATGAGTTAACGCTACATCCACAGATTAAACACCAAGCCATCACTGAGATCCTGTAAGATGAGTTTTGTGATCTACAACACACTGAACTCAGTGAGAGGTTCAAGAGGCTCTTCTGCACATAATGCAGAGCACACTGCGCTCCCATCCAACTACACAGATCTGAACAGCATCAAGTGGCTTATTTCCATACATACGCACTATCTATCATGTGCAACTATGAGGGGCTGTACAAGCTATAACTCATTCTGGTGCTCTCACACGCTTACATTCTCCTTTCACATACATACATTACTATTCTCACTCACTTACATTCTCCGTTCACATACATACATTTCTATTCTCACACGCTTACATTCTCCTTTCACATACATACATTTCTATTCTCACTCGCTTACATTCTCCTTTCACATACATACATTTCTATTCTCACACGCTTACATTCTCCTTTCACATAATCCACACTGTTTTCCCAGATGAACGTTAATTCAAATTCACAGCATATACAGAGTAAGAGTTTATCCCCTTTCACACATACAGTCTTTACTGGTAAATTACCGGCAAGTTACCATAAATCATATGAACAGGACTTTTTCAAAAATCCTGGTAAATATGTTCTGGGAATCATCTCGTTCTTATGGAGATGGCATGATTACGCTGAGCTGTTTACAAAGCTCCGCTGCTTTTTAATTAGTTTTTCCATGTATGCGCTAGATGGACATCTTTGACCATTGCGCCTCGCAGCTTTTTCAACGTGTCGCGCTTCTCCACTTGTGCAGGGCTGCGACTCTATTATGCACATCTTGTGTTTATAAGAGCAAAAAATTCTGATTGGCTAGTAATGATAGTTTGGTTGAGAGTGAAAGCTGTGCTCCTCTCATACCATTGGTAGGCGAACTCATGGACTCGAAAGTGATAAACAAGTTTTTTTTTAAATGTAGGATTATTTCTTTTCCACAGCCAAACGCTGCACGCCGGGTCCGCTCTAGACACGTGTCACAGTTTAAATGCCAGCGATGCAGTGTTGCCAGATATTGCTACGGAAAACAAACAAAACTATCTAAATAGAAATAAACCGCAATGAGTGCAAATCTTGAGTAATGGAAATAATATAAAAATATCGCTGACCCTAAACTGGCTCTTCCACCTCCCAATTTATTCTCTTCCTAAATTGTCACATAGTGGAAAATATCCATAGACTCTTATAGTACGTGTCTCTGGCAACACGACTGAGGCTGCGCCTAACCTGCCTTCCATTTCCACTATACTCTCTCACACATACATATATTCTTCTCTTACATATACATATTTTCTTTAGACATACATGAATTTTCTTCTTACACACATTTACTTTTTATAATATTAAATGTATACTTTGAATACATTTGCATAAGAGCAAAACGTATAAATGTGTGCGTAATATATATGAATATAAGAGGTAAATACATGAATGTGTGCATTAAAATATGTGACTATGAAAGCAAACATTTATGAATGTGTGCGTTAAAATATGTGACTATGAGTGCAAAAATATATGTATGTGAAAGGAGAATGTAAGTGTGTGAGAATAGAAATGTACATATGTGAAAGGAGAATGTAAGTGTGTGAGAATAGAAATGTGCATATATATGTGAAAGGAGAATGTAAGCGTGTGAGAGCACCAGAATGAATTATGGCTTGTACGGTCCCTCATATGTAACCGTGTGTCTATGGAGAAAAAAAAAAGTTCAAAAAAGTCTTATAAGTGCCATAAGAGTAGATGTTTAAATAACACATTTAATTTTTATAAACATTTTCCAGACATTAATAATTAAGATATTAAATATATAATATTTTTAAGAAGATTAAATAAATAACAAATAATGTAAAATTATAAAAATAAATGATAAATACTTTTTTAAAAATGATAAAAATATTTTAAAAAATAAAATAAACAATAATTTAGCAAATTTAATAATTTAAAATTATTTAACTGTTTAAAAATACTAAAAATATATAATATATAATTTAAAATTAATTCAAATAACTGTATTATATAGTTTTTAAACATATACTTCTAAAATATGATAAAAAAAAAAGTAAAAATAAAAATTGTAATTTTTTCATTTTTATTTTTTAAATGATTTATTTGTATTATTTTCTGTTGTGTATTTACGAAACGCAAATTGTCCCTTCTATGTTCCTATACACTTTCCTATGTTACGTGATGAGTACGTAAACGCCGTAGTTTTGGGAGTAGTGTCTTTGGAAGTAAATAAAACGGCAAGTTTTAGTTGAACACTCACTCTCTTCTCACGTGTATTTCTTAGAAAGCACAAGTAATACATAACATAACTGGCGACGAGGACGTTTAGTTCCACGCGAGGTTGTTGTTTTCATAGAGATAGTCAATGTTTGAAGATATAGATGTTCGCGGTGCGAATTCCTTGTCTCGACCACGCTATCCTCCGCGAGAGAGAAGCAGAGTGAACACACGGCGACCCCGTAAAGAGCCGCGACGGTCGGAGCAGAACGTGTTGTCTTCGCTGGAAGGAAATAGAGTGAAAGACAGAAAAGAAACAGACGACGGAACACGGATCAAGAGGGGAGAGGAATCGCAAGAGCTGATGAACAGAGAAACAAAGAGAGGAGTGAGTAAAACAAAAATGGCTGGATTAATTGGTAGTATTGGGTCATTTGACAAATCAGTTGAACAGTGGAGTGCCTATACTGAACGTTTTGACTACTTCGTGCTAGCGAATGAAATCAAAGATGAAACTATTGTACCAACCTTTCTGAGTGTCATGGGTGTGAAGACGTTTAATCTGCTTTGGAGTTTAACACAGCCAGACAAACCAGGTGACAAATCCTATCAGGAAATAGTGAGTTTCCTCAAAGAGCACTATTCACCTAAACCACTGATTATTGCTGAGAGATTCTGATTCCACAAAAGAAATCACCAAGATGGCGAATCTATTTCTCAATTTGTGGCAGTGTTGAAACGATTATCTGAATATTGTGAGTTTGGCCAGTGACACCATACATGACAGGCTTGTCTGTGGTCTCCGAAGTGAGGTTATACAAAAGCGGTTACTAACTGAAAGTAACTTAACATTACAGAAGGCCGTAGAGATCAGCACGTCGATGGAAATGGCCGCAAGAGGCACAACAACTAAGTGCATCTGCCCAAGTGCACAAGGTTTATTCAGACGCAAGGAACAAGCCAAACTCAGAAAAATCTGCTAAACCAGTATTAAAACCTGTTAAAAGATGGACTAATGAAACAGAGTGGGTTTTACAAGCCTGTTTCTCTCTCACTGATTGGACTGTTTTTGAAGCTGCTGCAAATGATCTGGATAAGCTCACAGAGACTGTAACATCTTATATCAATTTCTGTGAGGAAATGTACATTCCTACCAAGACTCATCTAACTTACAACAACGACAAACCATGGTTCACTGCAAAACTCAGACAGCTCCGTCAGGCCAAAGAAGATGCTTACAGAAAGGGGGATAAAGTCTTGTATAAACAGGCCAAATACACACTGAAAAAGGAGATCAGAGTGGCAAAGAGGAATTATTCTGGCAAGCTAAGGAAAAAATTATCTTCCAGTGATTCTGCTTCAGTGTGGAAAGGTATGAAAGATATCACCAGTTACAAGACACCATCTCCCAGCACTCTGGAGAATCAACATGATCTGAATGAGTTCTACTGCGGGTTTGAAAAAACACCCCACACCCGCCCTGAACACCTCTCCACACAACCATTCACACCTCCCGCAACCCCCCTCTCCCCCACACCTGCACTGAAAATAAGTGAAGATGACATGCGCCAGGTCTTCAGAAAGAACAAAAGAAGGAAAGCACCAGGCCCTGACGGTGTGTCACCAGCCTGCCTAAAAACCTGTGCTGATCAGCTGGCTCCCATCTTCACACAGATCTTCAACAGATCACTGGAGCTGTGCGAAGTCCCCTCATGCTTCAAACGCTCCACCATCATCCCCGTCCCAAAGAAACCCAAAATTACTGGACTTAATGACTACAGACCTGTGGCTCTAACGTCTGTGGTCATGAAATCATTTGAAAGACTGGTTTTGGCTTATCTGAAGGCCTCCACTGGACCCTTACTGGACCCCCTGCAGTTTGCCTACAGAGCAAACAGGTCTGTGGATGATGCAGTCAACATGGGACTGCACTTTATCCTGCAGCATCTGGACAGACCAGGGACTTATGTGAGGATCCTGTTCGTAGACTTCAGCTCTGCTTTTATCCCGGACACCCTTCAGAATAAATTAACTCAGCTATCTGTCCCCACCTCCGTCTGTCAATGGATCACCAGCTTCCTGACAGACAGGCAGCAGCTAGTGAGGCTGGGAAAATTCTCATCCAGCACCCGCACCATCAGCACTGGAGCTCCTCAGGGTTGCGTTCTCTCCCCACTGCTCTTCTCCCTCTACACCAATGACTGCACATCTAAAGACCCCTCTGTCAAGCTCCTGAAGTTTGCAGGCGACACCACACTGATCGGCCTCATCCAGGAAAGTGACGAGTCTGCTTACAGACAGGAGGTTAAGAAGCTGGCTGTCTGGTACAGTCTTAACAACCTGGAGCTCAACACGCTCAAAACTGTGGAGATGATCGTGGACTTCAGGAGAAACCCCCCTGCTCTCCCCCCACTCACCATCATGAACAGCACTGTGACTGCAGTGGAGTCATTCAGATTCCTGGGCACCACAATTTCTCAAGACCTGAAGTGAGACAATCACATTGAGTCCATTGTCAAAAAGGCCCAGCAGAGGCTGTACTTCCTTCGCCAGCTGAGGAAGTTCAACCTGCCACAGGAGCTGCTGAAACAGTTCTACTCCGCCATCATTGAATCCGTCCTTTGCACTTCAATAACTGTCTGGTTCAGCTCAGCTACCAAATCTGACCTCAGAAGACTACAGAGGGTAGTCCGGTCTGCTGAGTGAATCACTCTCCAAGAACTGTACTTATCCAGAGTGAGCAAAAGGGCTGGCAAAATCACTCTGGACGCCTCACATCCAGCACACTCCCTCTTTGAACTGTTGCCGTCTGGTCGACACTACAGAGCTCTGAACACCAGAACGACCAGACACAGGAACAGTTTCTTCCCTCAGGCAATCCATCTCATGAACACTTGACATTAAACATGGAACACACAACACTATTATAAATTATTTATTCACCACACATACTTATCTTTTCATTTCAAATGTGCACATATCAGACCTGTACACCATAATTGTCTATATTATATATTGTGTTTTTGCTATTTGTACATTGCCTATTTGTATATTATTCTTTTATTATCTGTGTCCTGTCCTGTTGCTGTCTTTCTGTTGCACTGTAGAGCTTCTGTCACTAAAACAAATTCCTCGTATGTGTAAGCATACCTGGCCAATAAAGCTCATTCTGATTCTGATTCTGATTCTGAAAAGGCATGTTATCGATGCGGAAAAGTGGGGCATCAGCCTGGAGATTGTTGGTGCAAGGACATGAACTGTAGAAATTGTGGCAAGAAAGGCCACATTGAGCGTGCCTGCAAAAACAAAAAGACACAATCGAGTAAAAACACTGGACCTAAAAAGAATCATCATCAGAAATTCAAACAAAAGCATGTGAATCAAATGGAAAACACCCAGCAAACATAGAGTGATTCGGAAACAGAGGACGAGGATGCTTTATGTGTTTTATCTATTTCAGGAGATGAACGGGGTTACTGGGTTACTGGCTCTTCTGGATGGAAAAACAGTACGTATGCAGGTGGACACAGGAGCTGCGGTTTCATTGGTGTCAGAGACAACATTTAAAGAAATGCTGCCACATCGCACCCCTCAGCCCTCCAACGTCACACCGAAGACCTACACTGGTGAGATAGTTCCTGTTAAAGGGGTAATTGAGGTGACAGTTGAACTCAATATGAAAAAAGGAAACTACCACTATATGTTATTGAGGGCAATCACCCAGCCTTGCTGGGAAGGACTTGGCTGGAAAAGACTAAACTGAATTGGCAAGAGGTCCATCTGGTGAGCAGAAACGCAAAACTCCAAGGAATACTGAACAAGTACTCGGATGTGTTCAGTGATGGACTCGGAAGTATGAAGGACATTGTAGTGAAATTGATGGTGAAGCCAGGTAGTCAACCAAAGTGTTTGAAAGCCAGACCTGTAGCATACGCACTTAAACCCAAGGTTGAAGCAGAACTGGAGAGACTGGTAAAGGCTGGAGATCTGCGACCATTTCACATGAGCGACTGGGCTACTCCAATTGTGCCGGTCATAAAGAAGGATGGGTCCCTTCGGTTATGCGGAGATTTCAAGGTGACCGTAAATCTGGTTCTGACCCCAGAACAGTACCCCCTGCCACTTATAGAGGATCTCTTTCCTGGTCTTGCTGGAGGCAAATGGTTCAGCAAAATAGATTTGTGCCAGGCATACTTGCAGATGCATGTGGACCCAAGCTCTCAAGATCTCCTTACCATCGTGACACATAAAGGAATGTATCAATATCAGAGACTTCCGTTTGGGATTACCTCAGTGCCGGCACTGTTCCAAAGAGCGATGGACCGTATTCTCAGTGGGCTGACCGGGGTGCAGTGTTACCTTGATGATTTGCTGATCACTGGAAAGGATGAGCAAGAACATTTGAATAACCTGGAAGTCACCTTGCAGAGACTGCAGAGTTTTGGACTGAAAGTCAGAAAGGACAAGTGTGAGTTTTTCTGCCCAGCTGTTGAGTATTTCGGCCACATGATTGATGGTTCGGGGCTGCATAAGGCACCCTCGAAGGTGAAGGCGATTGTGGAAGCACCAGCTCCACAAAATGTGAGTCAGCTCCGGTCTTTTTTGGGGCTGTTGACTTATTACTCAAAATTCGTGCCAAATCTAGCTAACAGGCTGAAACCACTGCATGACCTACTGAATAACTCCAAAAAGTGGAAATGGACTAAACAATGTGAGGAATCTTTTATTGAGGTGAAAACCACCTTAGCCCAGTCTGAAGCCCTCACTCATTTCAACCCTGCTCTGCCAGTGCAGCTGGCATGTGACGCATCGCCCTATGGCGTGGGGGCGGTGGTGTCACACATTATGCCATCGGGGGAGGAAAACCCCATCACTTTCGCATCACAAACTTTGAGCAAGGCAGACTGCAACTATGCTCAAATTGAGCATGAGGCACTTGCTATTGTGTTTTGGGTGAAGAAGTTTCATCAATTCTTGTTTGGAAGGCGGTTTACACTCCTAACAGATCACAGACCTCTCACCTCCATTTTTGGGCCATATTCGGGCATTCCTTCACTTGCAGCTGCAAGAATGCAGCGTTGGGCCCTTCTTCTATCTGTGCATCAGTATGATATCAAGTGCAGACGATCAGAACATCATGCTAATGCTGACGGGCTCTCTCAACCCCCACTACCCACTACTCATCCAGAACCAGTAAAGGCGGAAATTTTCTAGTTTAAAGAGGTGGACAATTCCCCTGTAACGGCAGTTCAGGTAAAAAAGCACACACGTACTGACCCAGTGATGTCCAAAGTTTTGGATCTCGTGCTTAGAGGGGAAGTGGGAGAAATGTCACCCCTCCTAAGGCCTTATGTGAGCAGGAGGAGTGAGCTAACAGTTGAATCTGGTTGTCTACTGTGGGGCTCAATGGTCATTATTCCACCACAATTGAGACCACGAGTACTGGAGGAGCTCCATTCTGGACACTGTGGAGTAGTTCGGATGAAGGAAATCACCCGTAGCTACCTTTGGTGGCCAGGTGTGGACTCTGAGATTGAGGAGAAAGCCAAATCGTGCAGTGCATGTCAAAAGCTGAGAAATACCCCTCAACCAGCCCTGTTACATCCCTGGCAATGACCTCAGGAACCATGGGTGAGAGTCCATGTTGATTTTGCAGGGCCGTTGGAAGACCATATGTTTTTAGTTCTTCTTGATGCCCACAGCAAATGGCCAGAGGTTGAGGTAATGAAAAGCATTTCATCTGAGAAAACTGTGGAAGCCCTTTGTTCAATTTTTGGTCGTTTTGGCCTCCCACAGCAACTTGTCACTGACAATGGGCCTCAGCTGGTCTCAGAGGAGTTTGAGGCTTTCATGAAGGCCAACGGAATTCAACACATTCAATCAGCACCCTATCATCCGTCCACAAATGGTCTTGCTGAGCGGTTTGTCCAGACAATGAAGCAAGCTCTTAAGTCGACACAAGGTAAAGCATCACTCAATCAACGCCTCAACACTTTTCTACTCTCTTATAGAAACACCCCCCATGCCACCACCAAAGTGTCTCCTGCCGCTGCAATGTTCAAAAGTCAGCTCTGCACTCGTCTGGATTTGTTGAAACCTCAGAAAACAAAACGTACTGTTCAAGCACAACAAAACATCCAGATGGAACAACGTCTAAAAGCAAAACATCGTTGTTTCAGACCTGGAGACAAGGTGCTAGCTTGCAACTACGGAAATGGTGTCAAATGGTTACCAGCAGTTGTGATTGCACAAACTGGGCCAGTGTCTTACACAGTCGAACTCGCTGATGGTCACCTCATCTGGAAAAGACATGTAGACCAGTTACTAGCTGCAAATTCATGTGATAACTCCGAAGAACAGGTGACAACAGATCCTTACCTAGAAATTGCTCCAGATTATCACTAGCTGTCTGGGCATTCTTCTGCACCAATCCTTGAAAATGCCCTTACTGAGACTTCACCAAGTCCGGTGAAAGAGACTGTTCCAAGTACAAGTCCGTCAATGCCCTTGTCAAACCAAACTCCCATAAAAAAGACTGTGACTGTGAGCGTACCGACGAATTGGCCATATCCTCAGAGAGAACGTCGACCTCCTAATAGACTTACACTCTAGTTAGAGACAAACCCACAGCATTGGTGCAGAATAATCCCCAGGATTATGTCTGGGAACAGAGGTAGTCTACAATCATTCCCTAGTTATGTAAAAAAAAAATAATAATAATAATAATAATAATAAATAAAAAATAAAAAATAAATAAAAATTGTTGTATTGTTATCTTTTGGAAATGTATGTTTGCATATATATTTGAGATAAAGTGTTACTGTTGAAGTAATGTTTATTTTCTCTACTGCTTTAAATTAGGAGGGAGGAAATATGTTGTGTATTTACGAAACGCAAATTGTCCCTTCTATGTTCTTATACACTTTCCTATGTTACGTGATGAGTACGTAAACGCCATAGTTTTGGGAGTAGTGTCTTTGGAAGTAAATAAAATGGCAAGTTTTAGTTGAACGCTCACTCTCGTCTCATATGTATTTCTTAGAAAGCAATACATAACATTTTCAATTGTATTTTTTCCCTTCTTTTTATCATTCATATTATTTTACACATTTAAAAAAAAATAAACAAATAAATAATTTGAAAATGGAATGAATGAATGAATGAATGAATGAATACAATCAAAAGTTTGAAATTTGTTGCAAAACCTTTCCTGTACTTGGGTTGGACTCATGAAAGTTCTCTGTTGAGTGGCTGTGTTGAATTTCTTTGGATTGCATTTGAGTAACGGTATCTTATCATTCCAGTTCAACATCTTGTAGGCAGTGGCCAATTTAATTCAAATTCAGACTCATGAATAAAAAGGAGGCCATTCTTAGTCAGTCTTCTCTGCAGTGAGATCTCCAGCCGAGGCTGAACGCTCGGCTCTCTAACACGATCAGATAAGCGCACTATCTAATCCACAGAGGACGAGTCGATTGTGCTCGAGTCATTTTATTGTCTTGAGTGCATAGCAGAGTTCACGTGCGTTCAGTACGGATTGCATAATGGAGCAGTAAAATAAAATCACCGCAGGATATGCGCAAACTCACACGCACTTATTAACAAGCACATATTAGAAAAGTGCCACGCATTTTATTCAAGTTACAAACGTGCATGTTAACACTTCAAAAAGAAGAAAAAACTACAACACAAGACAAGCAAATTAATGGTTATGAATTATTTACAGTTAAATTATGATGAAAGCAGGAAGCCCTCAAGCAGTAAACATCACAACACTAAATCGCAAAACTCACTCCACGAGATACCGGTGCACAATCTCTGCCAAACAACACAGGATGTGCCCGTTTTTGCAGCTAATGAATGAGAAACATGCTGCTCATTATGTTCAATCAACTTATGTAAATGCAGTAAATTAGGGGGCTCTATCAGACACCCAACCGTAGCGCTGAAATAAAAGGTCTGAACTCACGCGCCTCTTGCCAACACAAATTACCATTTAGCATAACATAAACAAGAGCACCACTTACGAATGAGTATAATGGGAAGACGAACACTCAATAATCATTTAGAAAAAAAAAAAAAAAAAGGTCACCGACACGTTACCTGGCGATGCATATTATTCTTTGGTAACTGTAGTGACGGTGCATGGAAAAAGTGCATCTCTGCATGCAGTTAGACGCCCACTGTTATGAACAGGAGGTCAAGGTTTGGCTGGTTAGCATGGTCCAGTTAGTCTCTACCGTTAGATGCATCTTTCTTCATTGGCAGACATTCAAAAGTCACAAAAATCAGGTGTTATTTCATTATTTGAAGTATTTTTAGGGCTCCTAAGTGTCAAACTTAGTTTTTTTTTTTTCAATTTTAGTCATAATTAACTATAATTACCCTGATCTGAGTTAACATTAGTTAAGTTAATGCATTATTTAACAATGAGCTATACATTTGCTCCAGTTTTTATCATTCTTTAGTTAATAAAAAAAAAAAACACTCATTCATTGTTAGTTCATGTCAAGTCCATTAAATATCATTAAAAAATATAAGTTTGAATAATGTATTAGTTAGGTCTGATACGGATTTTGTGCTGATGATTAATTGTCATAAAAATAATTGCAATTAATGAATTATTTTTGTTCATTTTTGTTTTGTTCATGTTATGTACATTCTAAGCTATTTGTTTTTACTGCATCATGTATAAAACAATAAGAAAAATTATAATAAAACAGGCCCATATGATGTATTTTAATGCTGTGAAAATTTATATAATATAATAACTTAATGCTGTGAAAATTAATATAAAAAATAATAAAGACTGTTTATTTGACTATATTTGTGTACTTTATAACAGTTTTTTTTAATTTTCTTTTTTTAAAGGAGAAAAATATTGTGTATATGATGGCATTTCTTTTAGAACTTTTATTTCCCTCATTTAGATGGCCATCTGTGATTGAAATTTAACTACACAATTATTGCGGTTTTCGCAAATAATTGCGATTAGATCAAATAACCATGATCATATGCTTAATCAATTGCAGGCCTAGTATTAGTAAATGTTAAAATTAACATTAAATAAGATTAATAAATGCTTACTTAAAGCTGCAGTCCGTAACTTTTACCTCTTTGTCGCCCTCTATGTTTGAAAACCTGGAATTGCAGTTTCGTGCGGAATGATCTTCAGTGCGCGGGGTTGTGATCCGGTGTTCCGGCACGGCTCCAGCGCGGATGAATCTAATGTTTTGAGGTGAATGTGTAGTTGTCAGTCACTGCACCGGTGTGGATATTTACTGCCTATGTCTTGGAATATATGACCCAAATCAGAATTTTCACCGTAATTTGCCATAACCGTAATTTAAGTAACAAGTCTGCCACGTTTGTTCTGCTTAGGGCTGGGCGATATGGCCAAAAAAATTATCACGATAATTTTTTTCAAGTCAAGTCAAGTCAAGTCGAGCTTTATTGTCATTCTGCTACATGTGTGGACATATAGTGGAACGAAATGTCGTGTCTCGCAGGACCACGGTGCTACATACTAGTTAAACATAAGATAAACATACAACAATGCAAGTATAGGAAAAACAATAGAGCTATACAACAGTTAACTATCTGACTATACATATACTAAAAATACTATAACTGCTATACCTAGTTGTCCACACATACACAAACTGAGACTGTACAAAAAAACTTTACATAAATACTGTACATGAAATTGTGCGAAAGAGATATATGTACATGAAATTGTGCAGAAAAAATATATATTTTGTACATTATTGTGCAGATTTTGTGGGAGACAGTGCATAGTGCAAAAAGATTTTGTAGTGCAATGCTCAAGTAAACGTATTATTTTGTAGTGCAATGTTCAAGTAGACATATATTTTCTTAAGAGTCTTTGTGGCAGGGAGTGTTTGTAGAAAGTGTCTAGTGTGCATATAGTGGGATGAGTGCGTTACTACAGGTGGTTTGTATAGCCCACTCACCTGTGTGTAGCACATTCAGAATTGCACTTAGTAAAATTGTCAACAGTTTTTAATGAGTTGGGGGGTGGGAGGGCTAAGGTGTTCATGGTTTCAGAGGGGGACAGGGGGATTGGAGTTAAGAGCTCTCACAGCCTGGGGAAAAAAGCTGTTGAGCAATCTGACAGAGCGAGCTCTGATGCTCCGGTACCTTCTACCTGATGGCAGGAGCTGGAAGAGGTTGTGAGAGGGGTGGGTGGGGTCCTTCACGATGCTGGTGGCCTTGTTGGAGCATCGTGAAAGGAAAATGTCCAGGATGGAGGGGAGAGGGGCACCGATGATCTTTGCGGCAGTGTTCACTGTCCGTTGTAGGGTCTTGCGGTCAGCAGCACTGCAGTTCCCATACCAGACAGTGATGCAGGTAGTCAGCACACTCTCAATGGTGCCCCTGTAAAAAGTGGTGAGGATGGGTGGAGGGAGACTTGCCCTTTTCAGCCGGCGGAGAAAGTGGAGGCGCTGTTGTCCCTTCTTGTTGAGTGACGTGACGTTGGTGGTCCAGGTGAGATCCTCTGTGATGTGCACTCCCAGGAATTTAGTGCTACCGACTCTCTCCACGGTTGAGCCGTCGATGGTCAGCGGGGGGTGGTCAACAGAGTTTCTCCTGAAGTCCATCACAACCTCTTTCGTCTTACCCACATTGAGGGACAGGTTGTTAGCACCACACCATTCAGCCAGCTGTGCCACTTCCTCTCTGTAGTGCGTTTCATCGTTGTTGCTGATGAGGCCTACCACAGTTGTGTCATCAGCAAACTTGATGATGTGGTTGGAGCTGGACTTGGCAGTGCAGTCGTGGGTCAGCAGCGTGAAGAGCAGCGGGCTGAGCACACAGCCTTGTGGGGCACCTGTGCTCAGTGTGGTAGTGCTGGAGGTGTTGCGGCCGACACGGACTGACTGAGGTCTTGCAGTTAAAAAGTCCAGGATCCAATTACAGAGGGAGGTGTTAAGGCCCAGCAGGTTTAGTTTGTGGATGAGCTGTTGTGGGATTATTGTGTTGAATGCTGAGCTGAAGTCAATGAACAGCATTCTTACATAAGAGTCTTTCTGTTCCAGATGGGTAAGAGCTAGGTGGAGAGTGGTGGATATTGCATCGTCCGTGGAACGGTTTGGACGGTATGCAAACTGGAGTGGGTCCAGCGTGTTTGGGAGACTGGACTTGATGTGCTGCATGACTAACCTCTCAAAGCACTTCATCATGATTGGGGTCAGTGCTATGGGACGATAGTCATTCAGACAGGACACAGGTGACTTCTTTGGTACTGGAATTATGGAGGTGGATTTGAGACACGTGGGGACGACTGCCTGGCTCAGCGAGATGTTGAAGATGTCTGTTAGGACATCCGTCAGCTGTGCAGCACAGTCTTTCAGTACACGTCCAGGTATGTTGTCAGGGCCCGCAGCCTTTCGTGGGTTAATCCTGGATAGGGTCTTCCTTACGTCGACTGGAGAGAGACAGAGTACCTGGTCGTTTGGAGATGTGAGTAGTTTCTGTGCAGGTGTGTCGTTCTGTATCTCAAATCGTGAGTAGAAGTGGTTGAGTGCCTCTGGTAAAGATGTGTCATCATCACTGGCCTGTGGCAGGGGCTTGTAGTCAGTGATGGTCTGAATGGCTTGCCATAGGGTCCGAGTGTCTCTGCTGTCTGTGAAGTGATTGTTGATTTTTTTAGCATACTGATGTTTTGCCTTCTTGATGCCATGAGACAGATTGGTTCTTGCTGTTTTGAGGGCTGCTTTATCTCCTGATCTGAATGCTTCATCTCTGGTCTTTAGCAGCCCACGAACCTCTGCTGTCATCCATGGCTTCTGGTTGGCACGTGTGGTGATGGTTTTGGTGACTGTCACATCATCTATGCACTTTTTGATGTAAGCAGTCACAGTTTCGGTGTACTCCTGCAGGTCTGTGTGGTTGTTGTAGGTGGCCGCCTCTTTAAACATGTTCCAGTCTGTGTCCTGGAAGCAGTCCTGCAGTGCTGAGGTGGCATTGTCTGGCCATACTGTGATCTGCTTTTGAACCGGTTTGGTGAGTTTGAGAAGTGGGCTATATGCTGGGATTAGCATAACAGAGATGTGGTCCGAGTACCCGAGGTGGGGGCGGGGTTCGGCTTTGTATGCGTTCTTAACTGTTGTGTAAACAAAGTCCAGCGTGTTGTTTCCCCTTGTTGCAAAGTTCACATGTTGGTAGAACTTTGGCAAAACTGTCTTTAAGTTTGCGTGGTTGAAGTCACCGGCTATGATGAAAAAGCCGTCAGGGTTATTTGTTTGTTGTTCGCTGATGGCGCTGTACAGCTCGCGAAGCGCGTCCTTAGCGTTTGCACACGGAGGAATGTAAACCGCGACAATAACGATGGCCGTGAACTCCCGCGGCAGATAGAACGGTCGACACTTCACAAACATAAACTCCACCAGTGATGAACAGTGTTTTGTCACTACCACAGCATTGTTACACCATTCTTTGTTGATATACACACACAAGCCACCCCCGCGAGTCTTACCAGACAGTGATGAATTTCTGTCCGCTCGGTAGCAAGTTAGTCCGTGCAGCTGAATGGCGGAGTCCGGGATGTTGTCGTTTAGCCATGTTTCAGTGAAAACAAACACACAACAATCCCTTTCCTCATGCTGTGTAGATCGACTGAGTTGAATTAAGTCCAGTTTGTTTTCCAGAGAGCGAACGTTTGAGAGCATGAGTGTTGGAAGAGCCGGTCTTGTGGGGTTAGCCCTCAGCCTAGCTCGTATACCTCCGCGCTTACCGCGCTTCCGTCCTCTCTCACACCGCTTGCGACGCCGCCTTGTGCGGGTAGCGTCAGTAGGCGAGGCCGCGGTCTCGAGGTCCGGCTCCAGCAGTAAACAAAGGCCTCGTAGCTTCTCAGTAGCCGCCGGCGAGAGTTTGAGTTTGTATGTCTTGTCGATATCCAAAAGACTTTGGCGATCGTATATGTATCTCGGAGTGATCTCCCGATGAATTAACGGTAAATCGACACTATTTGGAGACGAACAGACGACATTAAAAGACATAAAAGCACCGTCTTTGGGACCTGGAGAGGCCGCAGCGTCTGACCGCGCCGCCATCTTGGTCGTAATATCAGTCGATATCGATATCAGTCGATATCGATAATTATCACGATAAATGTCAAATCTTTATTTCTTTCAAGTTTAAAGCCAGAATTTTGCCCCAAATTGAAAGTTGTAGAAACCAGACCAGAAACAAAGACCTTAACAAACCTTATCTAAATATCTAAATAGAAAAATTAATTTCTTAGTTTCTGCATGTTCTAATGAGTGATATTGTTTCAAATCAAGAAACAGGTTTGGGTTGCCTGATAATAATAATAATATCACTTTTTTGTCTCTTAGAAATGCACATTTGAAAGTAGCTTGAGTTAGGATGCAGAGGTAAATTTTTGTTCATTTTTAAAATCTGTAAAAATTGTAGCAACCTCAGTTTTATATGGTTAAATTTATTCTGACCAAGGTATTTTTATTATTATTATTATTATTATTATTTTTTATTTTTTATAATTAAGCATTGGTCTCCCATAGTAGCATACATTTAAATCACGATAAACACAGTTAAAACCACACATATAGCACCTCAATACCATGGTAAAAATATAACTATGGTTTTAGGTAGCCTATTTGTATGAAAAACAGTAGTCTAAAAACATTCAGTATAAATGCGCACATGCTATAGCTTAATCACAAATACATACACTATAATTATATACCATTACTTCTGTAATAAAATTCAATGTGAATATTCCACATTTCTGCCACAATACCATGGTGCAGTGAGTGTTACTACAGTAAATCCATGGTAAATGATGGCGATGTGTAGACTGAAAAGCCTTCTGACTGTCTTGTTGCACACAATGTTTCTCCTGTTTGGCTTTAAACTAGTTTAAATCACGGAGTCATTTGCATTCATCGCTGAATTCAAGCACTTCACACTGGATCTCACAGCGCTGTTTAGTGCTCGCGTGACTGAGTAATAAACGCATCTGTTCTAATAAGCTCGCGCTGCGCGGCCATTTTGAACATTGATCCGAGCGGATAAACGGTCCGTGTGGTGCGATTCAAATTCTTTTAATCCAAAAAGCAAATTAATCTTCCTTCAAACTGGTTCTATTAAAAATACAAAAACTTGTGTAATCCCACCTTGGCTATCTGTAATCAGAACCACATTTAAAACTGGAATATAATTTAATTTCATTCACATGTGTTTCATAAACACATAATCCTTTCTGGATTACAATCCGCCATCAAAATGATAAGTTTAATCATTCGAGCTGCTGTGAGAAAAGGCTATAAATGATCCACCACCTGCAGGATACTCAGGTGCCAGAGCCTAGTAGCCGGGAAAACTTCTTCATGTTTACAGATGTGACGTAATGACGCAGTGCCATGCTCGAATTTCCCACGAAAACCTACCCGCGCCACTCAAATTAGAAAACATTATTATAAGCTAACCGTTGTGTATCGGGCTAAAGTAAGGCGATAGTTTTGAACACTGGCTGGTTATGTACTTTCTCAAATATTGATTTCGGATCATTTTTAACCAAAAAAAAGTTACGGACTGGAGCTTTAAATGCTTTATTTTTTATTGTTAGTTCATGTTAGCAAAAGGAACATTATTCTAAAGTGTTACCAAAACTTCAAAAATCTTCTTTAATTTTATTTCAGTCACTTTAGAGTAAATGTCGAACTGTTTTCAACTTGTATTCTGCGTGCAGCACCTGTCTGAAGAGTACGTCGGTGTCGGTGCAGTATCTCTGCTTCTGTTCTCCTCCCTGAAGAAGCACCACAGATCCAGCTGGAACATCCTTCTCAGCTTTCAAGCCTCGACACAAACGCTCTCGGTTTTCTGCAAACAGTTCGGCTGATACCCTCAGAGTATCGTTTCCCAGCCAGTACACTGCCTTCCTGTCATAGACGACACAAAAACATACATGTTATTGACAACACACACATGAATCACTGCAAATAATACTGTGTTCTTGCTCTTTCCCTTTTCTGTTTATTCAGCATACACACATACTGTGTTAATGGTTGATTTTTTTTTTTTTTTTTTTTTTTTTTTTTACTTCAAAGAAGAAGTACATACATAATCTTCATAAAAAGAAAAAAATCTGCTGAGACGAAACTAAAATCTCTGTGAGTGTCACACAGCTGTTATGCAAGAGCTGGATTTGATCACATGATAACAGGAAGAATTCGCTCTGCTGATCTTTGTGCCAGAAGAGCTGAAAAACATGCAGGCAAAATTTAAAGCAATAGCTCACACAAAAATTAAAATTTGCTGAAACCTTTACTCATCTTCAGGCCATATAAGATGTAGATGCGTTTGTTTCTTCATCAGAACAGACTTGGAGAAATGCATCATAACATCACCAATGGATCCTCTGCAGTGAATGGGTGCCGTCAGAATGAGAGTCCAAAAAGCTGATAAAAACATCACAATCCACAAGTAATCCACACCACTCCAGTCCATCAGTTAACATCTTGTGAAGCCAAAAGCTGCATGTAAGAAACAAATCCATCATTAAGATGTTTTTAACTTTGAACCAAGTCCATAATCCATAATAACTCTTCCTCCAGAGAAAAAGTGGTCTGAATCAGGAGAGAAATCTGCACAGTTCAAGCACCGTTTACAAACCAAAACAGCTCTAAACAAATATGTAGTTGGATTTTGATGTGAGAGACAACAGGAGAAGGATTTTTTTTCCACTGGAGGAAGCGTTATTATGGATTATGTACTCATATTTTGACCAGAAGTAATGGTTTGAGGTAAAAACGTCTTGATGGATTTGTTTCTTTTGTCTTCTCAAGGCATTAATTGATGGACTGGAGAGGTGTGGATTATTGTGATGTTTTTTAATTAGCTGTTTGGACTCTCATTCTGACGGCACCCATTCTCTACAGAGGATCCATTGGTGAGCAAGTGATGCAATGCTACATTTCTGCAAATCTGATGAAGAAACAAACTCATCTACTGTACATCTTGGAGAGACCTGCAGGTGAGTACATTTTCAGCAAAGCTTACAGAGTATAGCAAAACTTCCCCGTTAGGGATCAAAAAGCATCCATTGCATACCATCATTATCAGAAACAGATTAGGCTTTTCATTTGACCCTTTTTACACCATCCCATATAATAAGATTAAAATCACGCTCACACTGGTCTGAGAGACAGACAGAGTTATCTCACGTTATCACTGATTGAGCGTGTAAAGATTAACAGCCAGCAGGGGCGTCTGTATGTGGTCAAAGGTCACTGCACATTAAACCCTTTACACGCTCACCCATCCTGATAAAAACTGCCATAATTCAGAGGTAATGTACAGTCAGACTGTCATTATCGCAAAATAAACCAGCAGCATATGGCACATTATCCTGCTTATTATGCAGCTATTTAGCAAAATAAATAAATAAATAGTCGAACATGAAAAATAATATTTGAGTTAAGTAATACTTTGGTTATTTCAGATTTGCACCAACATATAATATTAACAATTGCAGTAATAATTATTATTATGCAAATTTGATCACTAAATTTCACAAACGACCAATCAGAATCAGAAATACTAGTGAGTTACGCAATAAAATCAATTCTTTTTGTGAATATATTACAACACAAATCAAAACAGCACTGAATGAACCTCCAGTAAAACCTACTAACAATTAAAGGAAATGTACAAACAAGACGCAGGGGTTTATGGACATGCTATCAATGTCATACAATAGATTTATGTTTTTATCAGACTATCCTTTCAGTTCAGTACCATGGTATTGCTAGTGAGATGAATCCTTCAGAATATGCTATACTTATAGCTTATATAACTACTTAAAACAACATGTTATAGACATTTTGACAGATTATATGAAATATCTATACTTCACTACAAATATGCAAACACCACAAGACCATTTAAAATAACTGCAAAAAGATTATTATTTTATGGATCATTCACAGCACCCAAAAAGTAAACATACACATTTAGACACATTTAAAGTAGTACTTTCACAATTATTAAACTTAGACATACTTGGTCAACTTTCACCTAGCTATCTAACATCGCCACTGTACTATGGGATTACTATAGTACGTTTCTGTAAGCGTACACCACCCAAAATCAGTTTATCCACAAAACAAAAACAGAAACACAAATCAAAGAAGACAAAATACACAAACTTCTGCAAAACCTCTGACAGAAACACTAAACACGCATCTGAACGTCAAACACAGCGCTCCACGCATACGCAGCAACACAAAACACCTCTGAATCAACTGTTTCGCGATTATGGCTAAAAAAACATAAATCTACAGTAAAATAAAACAGAAGAAACTCACTGCTTTGAAGATGCCATGCTGCTGCTGCTGCTGCTGCTGTTGAGCTGAGAGATCGAGTCATGTGATCACGAGCAGCTGAGCACCACTCGATCACGTGACCGCACTCATTGCTCAACATTCGTGGATGAAGTTATTGCAAAAGATATTATGCATAAAAACATACTGCAAACTTTGTCATTTATTATTTACGTTCATCGTGTTTAGTGGAAGGAAGTTTAAAAAAATAGATATAAAAAATAAATAATAATAAACTGGAGAACTGGAGCCCGGTGGCTGTTTTCAAGTGTAAGTACAAGACATCTGCACTTTTTATTAATTAGTCAAATTAATCACATATTAATTGCATTGACTGAAAAATTACCCACAAAAGATCATTTAAAGCCATTATTATGTCACATGAGAAAAGCATTCATAAATATGACAAAAAGTAGCTTTAGAAAGATTTTTTTTTTTTTTTTCCCCCCAAGACTCTGGGGAGATTCTCACCATCAGCAAAATAAAACATGGAGAACTGGAGCCAGGTGGCTGTTTTCAAGTGCAAGTACAACACATCTGCACTCATTTAACACCTGAGACACAAGATATTGGATTGGGATTTGAATTAAAAAGACAGGAAGAAGAATTTACTGAAAAAACTAAAATTCCATTGTCCAACATAAAACATAAATGACGAAGTCATTATGTTTAGCTTATTTATTCCCACAAGTAAAATATATCTATTTCTCATCCGATTAGACATATATATCCAATAGAATTTTAGATTCATTTTGTCATGCAGCCCCACAAAATGTCATTATTTTGTTTTTATTTAATTTGATACAATATACAAGTTAATGCATTAACATTTTTGCATCAAAATGTGTGTAAATTAGATGACGTTTACAGTGTGGTCTGTAATGTTTAAGTTAATGTATTAAATATAATTGAAATTCATTTAATATACGCTTCTATATGTGGGATTTCAAGTGCTGATAATAGTGCATATTGAAAAATGAAAATGCATTTACACTAATCTTATATTTTCAGTTTCTATTTTCTTAAATCGATCCCATTTTCTATTTAGTATGTTTCTGGTTTTATTGTGTGCTTTATTACAATAAAAATAATACTGCTTAACTTAATAAGGAATACAGAAACAATATATATAAACACAGGTTTGAAAAAGGCTGAATTTGAATTAAAATGAGTAATGAATGCATTTCATGTTGACTTTGTCCAGATCAGTGCACATTTGAAATTAAAATAGTTTTGGAAACGATTCAGTTTTTTTTTTTTTTTTTTTTTGTGGAAGGCAAAATTGTGAAACTGCAGCAGACGTGCATCTGAAAAAGATGACCTTTGACATAAACCTTTGAGTCGTTGTCTTTGTTGAAGTCGTATCTTAAATGAACATTAAGTACTCGGCCTACTCTGTCTTTTGTTGTGTGTAAAACATTCTGAACCATTTATAAACTGAAGCATTAAAGGAATGAGGAGAGCAAAACCATCTGTTAAAATGAGATTTTCATCTTTCATTGCTTCATAATTCCTCTGAACATCACACAGCGATGGCGCTTTGAGCCCGAGAGAGGTATTTTCAGCAACATCATTACAAGTTTTTCTCCTCAAGGAAATTAAAAGACAATTTGAAGATGGCACACGCTGCCTTGCAGTACAATCTTTTGCTCTTTTTTTATCATATAATCCTTTCAGGATGTGTCCCTTTTCGTCAGGGCTAGATTTGTGGATCTTATCATCGTCTTTGTTCAGCCCCAAACTCTAAAATGATGACACAATAACAGCAGTAAAAAACACAATTGCCTTTGTATCACAGTCCCTACAGATGTTGCATTACTGGTCTAATAAAAGTCTGAGAAACGGATGCATTTAAGCTCATTCTGCTTTCCTTCGTCTAATGTTTCTCGTGACAGATAACCGGATGACTCCATAAGGATTTTAATTTGCATACAGTTACCCTGATATGCCCGTAAAGACTTTTTTCTGCTGGTTTTTAAGGAGCCCTGTGGCTTTGATGTTGTAATTGCATCCACATAATCTTGCTGATTAGCTTTTTTCTTTCTCTTTGTTAAATCGGAGCATCTTTCTCAAGGTCTGTCTGTAAATAATCAAACCACTGTCCTTCACTGCCTTGTTTTACATGCAGTTCCACATGCACTATATGCTGTTTTTATGCTGTAATGTTCACCGCCTTATTCTGCTTTTAGTCAATATGAAGTCAATAGTGACCCTGATTACTTTCTCTCTCTCTCTCTCTCTCTCTATATATATATATATGGACTGTCAATCGATTAAAATGTTTAATTCAATTAATTATACAATGTGGTGATTAATTAATCAAATTAATCACATATTAATCGCATTGGCTGAGAAATTACCCACAAAAGATCATTTAAAGCCATTATTGTGTTACATGAGAAAAGCATTAAATAAATATTACAAAAAGTAGCTTTAGAAGGATTTTATTTATTTATCTTTTTCATTTTTTCAATTTCTTTTTTCTTTGTTCATTTTTAATTTTTGAGTGAACTATCCCTTTAATTAGACTTTTATTAATATGGATATATAAAAAATGTAAATATGAAATTATTTTTTAATGAAATGATACTCTAAAAACTAATTGCGTTATAAATTTTAACGTTTCGTTTGAAAACTGTGTCAGTTATCCAAATTCTGAAAAATAAGAGCAAAAAAATGAAACAATTAAAAAATAAAATAAATAAAAAAAAAAAACTAGTCGTTTTTATTTGAGTACAGTAAAATTTCCCCACTGTCACTTTTTTAGTTATCAGTAGCAGCCATTGAGAAGCACATATTGGTTGACGACTAGCATGTAGTCCAGCCAGACTATACAAACCCAAACCAGGTTATGGCTTAAACCCTTCAGTGCATTAGGAAACGTCCAGCACACTCTGAACTCTGAGTCTGAGTGCATGAGCTCACAACAAAATGCTTTTATCATCTCTCCACATGGCTCTGTTCCTGATGCCAGCTGCACTTTCATCATCATAAAGTTCTTTCTCTGCATCACTTAAGGTCATCGGCACCTGCTGAGCCTCAGAACAGCCTCTCCTGGAACAGACTGCACTGAAAAAAAAAAATCCGTAAAAATACAGTACAATATACCGTAATAATTTGAAGGAATTTTCAGTATTTGGTTTTTACAGGTGTTTTTCCGTATTTTTTAAATTACGCTTTGCATTGTGGGAACAAGAAGCTCAGTCGATTATCGGCGCGAAAACAGCGCTTGAGCAGACGCCATTATTCACGGAGATAGTATCGGTAAAAATTTCATTTTAAAGTCGGATTTTGGGTTTGAGGAACCGTTCTTACACTTCCGTGGCGAATTATATTTTGTTAAATGTAGCAATCTGTAACGTTAACTTAGTTGCTGTCTTCCTTGTTTGGCAAATGAATGTCGGAGCCGTCGCATTTTATATTTTCAGCACACTGTCACATCTCTCTCGACGTGGAGGTAAGTTACGTGTTACTGTGTGCTCACTTTCAGTTTTATAAACAAGTTTATTAACTTTTAATTGTTGTTGATTTGGTGTATTTGTTACCGCGCGTGCCGTACTGAGGTGATGTTAAAGCAGTTGTGATAACGTTAAATCTGAAGTGTACAGCTGTGTTTAGAGCGCTGTATGCCTTCAACAGGAGCTGCCAGAGGAACATCGCGGAATTCTTCAAGGATAACGCACCTTTTCTGCCAAACGAGGTAGGTTTAGACATTTTATTGTCTTGTTTGTTACACACACACACACACACGAGAAGTTTGTTCGGTAACGTTACTGGCGCGCTGTCTGTGAACGCGCACATGTCGTGATGCACGCGCCGCTTCAGACAGCGCGTCAGGAGCGCATCGAGTTCTCTCTCGCACTTACACGGACAAAGGCACACAAAATTGTCAAAATGACCATTTTTGGCTAGTGACAGTCTTAAACAAGTTAAAATGTCTTGACTGATGTAAAGTTGGGATGTTTCAGATGTGCGTCGATGTGAGTCATGTTTTAAAGGGACAGCAGTTCATGACATTCATGGTGTTTCTGTTTGCTTTTCTAATGACAGGTCGTAATTGCTGCTGTGTTGTGCATCCCAAGCACCCCCTGTATTCTTATCAAGGGTTTGTATTCTGTTTTATTTATTAACACTACAGTTTTTATCTATGGAAGCATATGGGGAGCAAAATTCAATTTAAAATGCAAAATGGCAACGCAATATGTAAAATGGCAATGTATTTCTGTATTTAAATTGACATTTTCCCATGCATATGTGCAATATTTAGTGAAAAATGAAAATTCAATTATATAGTTTACATTTGCCATATCCTACACTAGATTTAATATGCAAAATAAAATCATATTTTAATGCTTTATAAGTTGCAAAATGAAAATGTATTACACAAATTGATTGGATATGTTTAATATGTCCAAGCCAAGACTAGTAAAATTATCATTTAATTGCTGTTTTTCCTAAATGCATTTAGACTTAAGGGTTAGGACACTTGGGGTTGCATTTTCATCATAATACCACATGATAATTGTAGCAAAATGCAGTGAGAATTTGAGGATGCATTCTGAGCCAAAGGTGCAGCAAAAGGGTAGCAAAATGGTGATTTAAATATCTTTTGTTTTTCTTAAATGCATTGACACTTACATAATCGTTAGGTGGGGCTCAGTAACAGGACGCACAATAGGTCAATATTCACCGTCAACCAAACGCTTTCCACATTGACTTATTCATTGCGGGGTAAGTATAATCATAAGTATAATTAAGTATGTCATAAAACATTGTTGATAAGATCACATGACGGATACAATTGGAGACCACTGGAAATGCAAGTTTAGCATTTTATAAACAATGTTTGAACTGGAACTTAATAATTCAATCTCAACCTGTTCTGCACATTACTTTATACTTCACTTTCATTCATTTAATTTCTTGTCATTTCCAGTCTTCCTGTGAAGAAATCCTGAACAAGGGTCGAAGGTTCAGATGAAGGGAACCTATGCTTCCAAGACTCATGTATGAACAACTTCGAGAATCCATGTACAATTTGAGCTTTTTTTTAAATCTCAACAGGAACTTGGACTGAACATGCAGCAAAAAAAAAAGAAAAAAAAAAGTAGTTTCCCCAAGCTGGCACATGGCAAGAGATACTAAAAGCACACAAACACTTGGAGACCCGCTCTTAATTTAGATTGTATAGTTCTCTTAGTTTCACATTGAAATGTCAGGCATGAGTGCATTAATCTTTGTTCTTTATTTTCAAATGATATACAAGTGTGTTGTTGTGTGTTTTTTTTTGCAGTACCATGTCAGTTGTAGATGACATAATTCACATTTTTGGGTGAACTGTCCTTTTAAATAACATTTCACTTGACTATTGACTAGAAGTCTGTAGCAATTGTTATTAATGACAGCCCTGTCTTTGTATAATTTTTTTCCCATGTATCTGAAAAGGTTTTGAATCTTGACTGTTTCACAGTGAAGTTTATCTTTGTGACACTTATTTGGTGCAACACCAATATTGTACAAGTACCTGCTCATGTTTTCTTTTTTCTGCCTGGTGCTGTTTAAAATTAAAACACATTGTTAAATTAATTGATGTAATAATATTTTTGTCTTCACCTGTTAAAGGCTAATAAAAGCTACTGAACACACTTTTAAGAATGTTTACATGAGGTAAAAATAAACCATGTTCAATTTGTATATATTGTGCTGGATTTATTTGCTACTAAAGATAGGCCTGTACTATAATTTTTTAGAAATTTCTGCAAAACGGATTGTCCGTTTATGGTACAGAAGAAAATGTAAATCTACAGAATTTTCCTTTTTAATGTTGAAGGAAATGTCCATAAATTTAACAGAAAATGTCCTGATAATTTCCTGCCAGTACATTATCCGTTTTTTTACGGATTTTGTTTTTTTTTTACAGTGTGACTGATGACACATTGAGCTATACCACACTGTTTTTGCAATATGTAATATGTTTTTTTTTTTTATATGTATAGAATACCCAAAGTATGCAGTTTTGGTTTCAGTATGCATAATACATTATAGTATTGCAAACTGCATTCAAACGTCACGGTTACGTATGTAACCCTCGTTCCCTGAAGGAGGGAACGGAGACGTCACGTCGGATGACCGACAAAATTGGGATCTCGCCAGAGAGACCAATCCACTTCGAGTGTAACTAAACGAGCCAATGGACATTGGCATGCGATTATTGCATCCAGCTGCCGCTGATCACAGCGTGAGTATAAGAGGCAACCGGTGCACCGTATTAATTCATGCTTTCGCTGAGGAACCGAGCCGGTGACCTGACAGCTCAGCGGTGGTACAGCAACTGTGGCGATGGGACGCGATGTCTCGGTTCCCTCCTTCAGGGAACTAGGGTTACATACGTAACCGAGACGTTCCCCTTTCAGTCGGTCACTCCGAGTCACGTCGGATGACCGACGAAATTGGGATCCCTACCAAAGCACCACAGGAGCTGCCCCTACCAGTGCCCTGTGTAGGCCTCCTGATCCTTCTTATAAGGCAGACAATAAGACCGGGCTCTACACAGAGAAGGTCAACTACTGTTGTTCCTTGAGCAACCCAAACAGTAGGACTAGGATAACACTGGGAAGCGTGCCCTTCCGTTTGGAAGAGGCACACTGCGGAGTCACCTCCTCCCAGAGGGGGATAAGTGACATTTAGACATGTGAAGTAACCCCGTAGGGCCCTTTTGCACATGGAAGTCTCTGAGATGGCTTAGGCTGCATCATTAGAGACAGCAGAACGTGGTCTGCCAGGGGAAACACGGCTCTAATAAGCATACCGTGGAATACACATATGGAATCCCAACAGGGTCTCTCATATGGGCACTAGCCTCACACCAGATTTCAAGAATTCATTGGCTGAAAGGCCTGGCACCGGACACTCGGCCACGTCCGGACGCAGGAGTGCTGGAGAACTCGACAGGGTTTGCCTGGTTAAGGAACACTCTGGAGAATTAGGCATAAGAACGCCGCAAGCCGACTCTGAGCCGGGCCTCTCAGTGCCACTACCCGTTTGAGGTGAGAACACAGGAGGAAACCGGTTTGACACATAGGCTATAAAACCTAGCGAACGTGTTGGGAGTCGCCAGGCACCTTGTGCAGGGCACACCTTGTGCTTCGTAGGCCAAGGTGATGGCATCCACTATCCAGTGGGCCATCCTCTGCTTGGAGACAGACTTCCCCTTCTGCTGTCCTCCGTAACAGACAAAGAGCTGTTCTGAGGTCCTGAAGCTCTGAGTTCTATCCACGTACTGACGCAATGCGCGTACAGGACAGAGCAAAGCTAGGGCTGGGACTGCCTCCTCCAGGGGCAGCGCTTGCAAGTTCACTACCTGGTTCGTGAAGGGAGTGGTAGGAACCTTGGGCACATAGCCGGGCCGGGGCCTCAGTGTTGCACTGGAGTCAGCTGGTCCAAACTCAAGGCATGACTCGTCGACCGAAAATGTCTGCAGGTCCCCCACCCTCTTGATCGAGGCCAACGCAGTCAGGAGAAGGGTTTTCATAGAGAGAAACTTCAACTTGACTGACTGCAGCAGCTCTAAGGGGGCAGTTTGTAGGGCTCTTAGCACCAATGCCAAATCCCAAGAGGGTAGGGAGGGAGGCCTAGGAGGATTTAACCTCCTGGCCCCCCTAAGAAACCTGACGACCAGATCGTGCTTCCCCACCGACCTCCCCTTTATGGGGTCGTGGTGGGCAGAAATAGCAGCAACGTACACCTTAAGGGTGGAGGGGGACAGCCTACGCTCCAACCCTTGTTGCAAAAAGGAAAGCACGGCTCTGATCAAACATCTCCGGGGGTCCTCATGGTGAGAGGAACACCATTCGACGAACAGGTTCCACTTCAGCGCATAGGCCCGTCTTGTGGACGGTGCTTGTGCTGAAGCAATAGTGAGAGCTACCTCCTGGGGCAGGTCGCCTAGAACCTCCGCGTCCTGTCCAGGGACCACACATGGAGTTTCCACAAGTCTGGACGCGGGTGCCAGAGGGTGCCCCGTCTCTGAGAAAGCAGATCCTTCCTCAGAGGAATCGGCCAGGGAGGGACTGTCGCGAGGAGCATGAGTTCCGGGAACCAGGTCCTGTTGGGCCAATATGGAGCCACTAACAGGACTTGCTCCTCGTTCTCCCTGATCTTGCACAGTATCTGTGCTAGCAGGCTCACTGGGGGGAACGCATATTTGTGCAGACCCTGGGGCCAGCTGTGTGCCAGTGCATCCGTGCCGAGCGTTGCCTCGGACAGGGAGTAGAACCACTGCAGTGGGTGGTTTCCGGAGATGCAAACAGGTCTACCTGAGCAACTCCGAACCGACTCCAAAATAGCTGGACCGCCTGGGGATGGAGTCTCCACTCCCCAGGAAGTGCCGCTCGAGACAGCATTCAAGAACTGTACCTTCTCCTGCTCCTTCATGTCAGCGAGACACAGCCAAAGATGGCGCTCCTGGACCACTAGCGTGGACATTGCACGACCCAGAGACCGTCGCGAGGTCCGTCGCAGCACGCAGCTCATGTAGAACCGCCAGGTCGTGACCACCCTCATGCAGGTCTTTCAGGGCTTTGTTCTGGTGGACCTGCAGTAACGCCATGGCATGGAGGGCAGAAGCCGCCTCCCCACAGGCTCTATAAGCACTGCCAGTTAGACCTTACGAATACTTACAGGCCCGTGAGGGGAGACACGGGTCACCCCGCAGAGTGGTAGCGGCTGTTGGACACAGTTGCATGGCCACAGACCGCTCCACTGAGGGGATGCCCGTATACCCCTTGTGGCGGAGGAGCCACAAGATTTGTTTTGGGCAGTGAAAGGTGCCTTCCACGATCTCGTAAGCTCCTCATGCACTTCCGGAAAGAATGGCACCGGAGGGGGGTGCTGAGAACCAGCACGACCCCCACGAGAAACCACTCGTCCAGCCTCGAAGGATCAGGACGCGGTGGAGGATTCCACACAAGCCCGACATTCTCGGAGGCCTGGGAAAGCATAGCCGTCATCTCCGAGTCTGGCTCGGACAACGCTACCATACCCGAAGGGGGCAACGCAAGCTGGGTCGTCATCCCCGGAGAGAGAGGGCTCGCCCTCCGATGCAGTGATCGACATCTGGTCATCAGAGGGGGCACTGAAGGAAACGCGTGGTGCACCCCGTCCAGCAGAGGGCCCAGCGCTTCTTCGGCAGCTCCACTGGCTGCGGAGTGCTTGAGGGGTGAGGATCTCCACTTGGGGAAGCCCTCACCGTAATCCTCAAATCACCTCTGACTCCACCGGATCCAGCGGCGCCCCGGGAACGAACACCAGATCGTGGCAGAGGCAGAGGGACTCTGCCATGTTTGACATAGCGGAGTCTATTACGCAACTCCGAGATGGTCATGACCCCACAAGAAGAACATGAACCATCCACGAAAGCCTCCTCAGCGTGCTGAATGCCCAGACACGTGAGGCAGCGATCGTGATTGTCCCGAGGCGCCAGGAAACGACCACACCCAGAAACGCACGGGTGATAAGATCTTTAAAAAGACACGATCACCCGTGTTACTCTTTTAGAGAAATTGCTCTTTTAAAGAAATGCTCTTTTAGTGGTGAAGCACGCAGGGGAGCTGGCCACCGCATACTCCTAGTGTGGCTGTCAGCAGGAAGGCAATCTTTCTCTCCCGTACAACGTGACCACCAGTGCTGCGCCATAACGCCCGCACTCGTCTCGCAGAACACTCTCTTGTGGAAAGGGAGAGCAGTAGCTTCAACCACTACCGCTCGGCTCCGAAGCGAAAGCATGAATTAATGCGGTGCACCGGCTGCCTCTTATACTCACGCTGTGATCAGTGGCAGCTGGATGCAATAATCGCATGCCAATGTCCATTGGCTCATTTAGTTACACTCGAAGTGGATTGGTCTCTCTGGCGAGATCACAATTTCGTCGGTCATCCGACATGACTCGGAGTGACCGACTGAAAGGGGAACACTTTATTAGATGTGGTTGCTATATGATTTTATTGATTATGACTGTATCGATTATTTCTATGATTATATTGCTTATTGTTCTTCATGTAAAACAGCTTTATCTGTATTAAATCACAAAGCAAATATTACAGTCTTCTTTAGTGTATCTACAAGATGCTACAAGTTATAACTCACCTGACAAGCAAAATTGCATAATATATAATAAAAGGCTAAATAAAACAGCATTGAATCTGTATTGAGAGATTTATTTCATATGGATTTGTTTGATCTTGTTTCATTTTTCATTGTTTTAAGCATAAACCTCATTAGATTTCATGAAATAAGCACAAGTGCTTGTGTGGGCTATTATTTGAGGTTAGATAAATGTGACAGTCTCTTTGGAGAACTTTGTTTGAAAAATATTTGAAAATAAGAAAAATTTGAAAACAATTTTTTGGTTTAGAGTTAATCCAACAGAATCTTTGGAGGTCATCATTTGAAAAATATTTGAAAAAGTATGAATTTGGTTTACAGTTAGTACAACACAATCTTTAGAGATCCTTGTTTAAAAAATATTTTAAAAATATGAAAAATTTGAAAATATTTTTTGGTTTAGAGTTAATCCATATCTCATGGCATTTAAAAAATATTTTAAAAATATCAAAAATTTGAAAATATTTTTTGGTTTAGAGTTAATTCATATCTCATGGCAGTTTGTAACTATTTTACATTTTGGCAATTCGTATGAATTCACGAGACCTGAGAAAACTGGCATGATTTCAGTCTTTCTACTTCAAACTTTCTCATTTAATTTAATGTGTTACTTGTCATTTCTTTGTAATTAATTGTGAAATTTAGCAGTTTCTGAGTGAAAATTGTTTCCAAACCAAGTTTTGTTCAGTGCACTGTAAAAAAAAAAAGATTTTTCAAAGTTGTAAATAAAACAAAACTTATTCTAAAACTTATTTAGAAGAAAATAATAATTCAATGTGTTACTTGCTCCTTTCTTTGTAATTGTTAGTGAAATTTACTAACAAAAACTGCTGGAGAAAAACTAGAACAACCTTGGCTGGTTTCTTCTCTCAACACACACACACACACACACAGAGTCTGGTTGAGTGCGGCTCATGGGGGCCATGCTGCCTTTGAAATAGAGTCTCAAGGACTGCTTTGATATTAAAGCATCTTCAGCAGCATAAGAGTCCCGTCTCCTCTGGACGCTCAGAGAGAGAGAGACACATGCCACATGTAGAAACATCTGATTTTGCTGTGAAAAGCATCAGTCTGGTGTTTGAAAGCATTTGGATCACAGCGCGCAGCTGTGTTTCTGCCGTGAGGATTCATGAAAACAGCTGTAGATTTGTCAGATAAAACCTGATTTCACCAGCATCTGTGTGAGACCTGAGAAAACTGGCAGGATGCGCTGAAAGAGTTTCTTTCCAGTGTCTTGAAAGTAAAGAAAAAGCCTGTTTTACATCTGTAATGTGATGTTCAATGATAAGGGCAAGAATTTGCTGGATGGTGTAAAGTGTTTCTATGTGAACTGTATTATTTATTTTTATTTTTTTTTTAATAACGCATATAGAAGAATCGTTCATAATACAGGGTTTCTGTGGGACTTAAAAAGTCTTAAAAGGGTCTTAAATCAGCAGAAAGTCTAAAAAGTCAAAAATGAGTCTTCCTCAGTATTTTTGTCTTCTTTTCCAATACAAATTTTGAAACATTGTTTGAAAGTGAACAAAATGAATTTGTTTATCTGTCGATGGGGCATGAAAACTTTTTCCACTTTGAATTGAGTGTATTTTTTGTAAACCCATTGGCAGATATTTCTTGTTTTATTCATATTCTCACCTCATTTTTGAACAATTTGTCAGAAAACAAGACTTATGTAATTTTGCCTTCTGACATTTGCACTGAAAAACATGACGAAAATATTGAGGAAAAACACTTCTTTATTATTTATTTATATACTATAACTATAATAGTATCTTAATTATAGTAAAATAAAGCATTTTTTGTTTGAAAAAAAAAAACATTTTCAAACATTTGTTAACTCATTTTGTGTATCGTAGACATTTGGTGTACTGTTTCTTTCGATTTATTCCTTTAATTTTCTTAGTTGGCCTTCAAAATGGTCATTAAAAAGTCATACATTTGCCTTCATAAAACTTGCAGCAACCCTGCAATAAGGCTGATAATTCAGTCGATTTTGAATTCATGTTAACAATAACATCTTGAAAGGCATAAATAGAAAGTATTGAATAAAAGCCGTGTGACACTCAGGGTTTTACATTATTAACTCATTCAGTAACATTTTGAACAAATCAGAAGTTTAATTTAATTTTAAAAGGTTTTCAAAGCTAAAATCAAACTTATCTGGTGTTTTATGTTTAAATTTTTCTCCCTCTGCTTATTCCTCCAGGAGCATTTGCTGTTCAGCATGTGTCCGAATCCTGAAAAATTCTGCCATCTCTGGCTGTATGCGGAGGTAAGATGCAAAGTCACGGATGAATGCAATTTTTTGCATTAGATTCTGTCTGCATCTGCTTGATTTTTGAAGGCAGCGTCTGTGAAGAAATAACAGGGGATGTTCATTAACAACAGTGCTTGTTGTCATGCAGTTCTAAGTTGCTCTAATCTGTTGGGTTTGTTGCAAGTGACATTATTGTGCTTTGAGCCTTGTTCAAAAAGGCATTGCATTGTTTTTTGTCAATCCATTTTCAGTTTTTTTTGTAGGAAAAAAAAAAAGCAAAATAAACATGAAATCAGATTTTCTCAAGCTTGATCCAAATTCCCTTCAAAAAGTGATCTGAAACCTGATTAAAATCTGATCTCTGTTAATACGTTTCAGTCTGAATGATCTGATTTCATGTGGTTTTTCTTAATAATTTGTTGAACCTGCAGGAGCAACAAACAGGGCAGATTTTTTTTTTAATGCTTTATTTATGACAACTATGGATTTGGATACTGCCATCTGAAAAATAATCAATGGCGACATCCATTGCTAAATTCTCATGCATGACAAATCCATAAAGTTTGCACCATTGCTATGGAAACTAATGTAGATATGTTAGCAAAAGCAACTGAAAAACATTCTGGCCAAATAACTTGCAGTTCGATCAGTTGCCGAACAAACCACCAGAAAGCAAAGCCATTGAAATCTGTCTGAATTTAGATTTCACAGCAGATGCCTTTATATTAAACCCATGTCTGTTGCTTGATTGGCTGTTTTAAACAGCTGTCAGTGATGATCAGTGATGTGGTTTGAGCTATTCAGCTTATTCAATTATTTGTGGCACTTCAGTTTGAACATATTGAGATTGAGGCTTGAAATGTTGCATTGCATTGTGTTGCGTTTTACTTAAAAAAGGTTACTTTTATAAACTAGGAAACGTTTACACAACACCATTTTCAGTTAAAAACGGAAAACTTTTTAGCATTTTGGCCATTCATTTACATGACAACGGCATTTTGCGAGTCCAAAAATGCAAACTTTAGAAAACGGGTTTCAAAGTGCACATTTTGGAAATGATACCATTATTGTCTCCATGTAAACTACAAAAACACTTTTCACAAAACTTTTCTGTTATTGTCGTGTAAATGGGAGATTTACATCACTCAGAGACCTTGAAAACACATAATTTGTTGGACTTCAGTTTGAACATTTTAAGACTGAGGCTCGAAATGTTTCGTTTAATGGTTTACAAGACAATGATGAACTAAAAACGGAAATGTTTTTCCTTTGCATTATTGAAAGTTTTGTGTACAGATGACAACGTTGACAAAATGATCCCTGTTAGAACGGATCTGTGAAAATGACTCAAAACGCTGTATGCCAGTAGTTGGCAATGACACTTTGTAAAGAAACACTACATGCCTTTAGACCAAACACGTAACATGCATGCGTGTGTTGTCACCATTTTCACAGATTCACGTTTTTATAGTTTACATGGAGATGATAACAGTGATGTTTTCAAAAACTTACACTGCACTTTGCAGGCCCCCAAAACACCATTGTCGTGTAAATGAATGACGAAAATGCATAAAACGTTTTCAGTTTTTAGTTGAAAACGGTGTTGTTTAAACGCCCTCGAAAGTGTGTGTGAGTTTGGGAGAAAAAGTTTTTACTTAAAAAAAAATATATATTTAATAATTTTGTAATTGTAACAAATTAATGAATTCTTGTGGCAAAATTATTACAAAGTGACTGCTGCACCTGCAAAACATGGGGGTCTTTTTTGTTTTGAAAATGTTTATTTATTATATTTTAATTGATTAAGTGGAAGTATTTGACAAATCATGAAAAATATGCCCTTCAAAAATCAGAATCAATAAAACCTAATCTTATATACAGTAAATATATTCCTGTTAAGAGATTCCCAAATTACCTTCAGCCCTTTGTTTTATAGTGTGTTCAAGTTGGAAAGATCATATTTACAAGGGTGTGTCAATCTGTCATGATGGTAAATGTGTTAAAATCAATGAAATTATTATGTTTTTCATTACAACAAATCTATGTTAGGGGGTGTTTACCTGTACATGACAACTAAAAACTGAAACCTTTTCATGCATTTTGGCCGTTTATTTACATAACGACAGCATTTTGGGGGCCTGAAAACACAAACTTTTGAAAACGTGTTTCAAAATACAAGTATTTAAAAATGACACAGATTGTCTCTGTGTAAACTACAAAAACGGCGACTTCACGTGCGTATTATGTGTTCCGTCTATAAGCACGTGCAATTTTCTTTTCAAAGTGACATCGCCAACTACTGGTCTGGCATGAATAATATAGCGGATCCATTTGAACGGGGATTGTTTCGAAAATGTTGCCATCAGCGCACGAAAACTTTTTAAAAATGCAAAAAAAAAAGAGAGTTTTTAGTACATCGTTGTTGTGAAAACGTACCCTAGGGTTGCATGTAGAAAATAAAGACTCAATTTATAGCACCTTCATAAATTAAAAGCAAAAACACAGCTGATGCACATTTGTTGTTTATCATTTTTGTAAAAGTAGAGTTAAAAATGTTGTTGATTTTTTTTTGTAGAAAAAGTGCAAAAGACCAAAGTGACTTAAATACCTGATGTCCTAATTTCGACTTCCCAACATATAAATACGAATTTCCCAAGGAGGGAAAATCCTTGATCGCACCATTACTCATGAGAGTTGTGTAGAATTTGTGTTGATGTCAAAAAGTTGCAGACGCTCTTGAATTTGTGCAGTTTATTTTGAGATGGACTGGAGATGAAGTTGAGACCAAGAACAAATTGTATGATTTTAATGTTTTATATTCACGAACTCCTCAAAGCGGAGGATTTCATGACCAGTCGGATCATTCATGAGTGTTTAACGATGATAATGTAAGCTGATTATCTTTTGATTTGAATCTGGCCCCTGCTGGTGACAAACCAGTAAATCTTTATATTTATGAATCTGGATCAGAGTTTCACAGGAAATAAGAGAGGTTACAGTAAATATATTGGTGTAATCAGGGCCGGTTGTTCAAACAAGTGAACTAAGTGGGCGCTTCGAGGCCTCCGGCAGATCAACACAAATCACCTTCTGTTTTTAAATGAGATGCAGAGATATAAAGCGCCTGTGAACCGGCATCATTTATGCAGCGGAGCAGAGCGGGGTGTAGTTACTGCTCTGCTGGAGTCAGAGGCCTGTTTCACTGTGTTGATCGTTCAAGTAATGATATCAACAGACTTTTGGAAATGCAATATTGTTTTGGTGAAGTAGTTTATAATTGATTTGTATGTATTTAGATGTCAACATGACACAATCCATTTTACTTACATAATTTGACGCATTTCAGAGAAAATGTAAAGCAAGACGTCAGCCAAAAAGAAGAGCTGTTTTTGAGGCAGAGCAATTGATTATATATTTAATGAAAGATTACAAGAATAACGTGCACTGATGAATCATTTACAATAAGAACAGGAAAATGTATTATTGGGTGTGATTTCATATTGACTTACCAAGATTCAAACCAGTGTTTATTATTTATGTTAGTAATATTTATACACTGAATTGGCTTTTACTTTTAAATTTTCATTTTAGTTTAATATTATATATGTGATTTTTATTAGGTTTTTTTTTTTTTTTTTGCATTTTTACTTTTAATTAGTTTGGGAAGGGGGGAAAATATTTCTATTTAGCTTTAATTTGTATTTGTTTCAGTGTTTTTAGTGCTTCATCGTAATCTTTTTTTATTTCAGTTAGTTTTTCAGTTTCAATTTTTTTATTTTTCATATTTTATTTTAAAACATTACTTACATTTTTCTGTAATTATTTGTAAAATTTACTACCAATTTCTAAGTGAAAATTGTTTCAACACCAATTTTTTATTTATTGTTTTTTTTTTGCATTGAAATTGGTCAACTGTGATTTCATATGGACTTTAACTCGAACCAGTGTTATTTTAGTAATTATATACTGAAATTAGTAAAATTTGAATTAATATTAATTTTAAGGTTTTGCAAATGTATTGTGTAAAATTTGTAATTCTTACAATTTTTATTTAGTGTTTTTTTTATTTAGCTTTCATTTGTATTTATTTCAGTTTTAGTAATTTTAGTACTTCATCTCAAACTAATCTTCATCTTAAACTTATTTTATTTGAGTTATTTTCTACTTTTTGTTCAAGTTTTTCATCTAATATTTATATTTTATTTTGTTTAGCATCATTACTATTAATGGAAATGATTTGCAATAGTTTTAGTTAACAGTAACAATGCTGACTCAAACGTGTTCCTGATCTTATTTCATTTTTATGGTGCAATATTAATATTATTGCCAAATGATCCATGTTCTCAAACTCCATTCATCACAGAGTTCTGGATGCTCATGCCTGCTTGCTTTTGAAATGTTGACCCGATAAACATTTAAAGGCTGAATTACTCTGAGGAAAAGCTCTCGACTCCAACGGCACAAACCGACTGGAAGACACGGCCAAAAATAGTTCCGGCCAAAATAAATCCGTCTGACCAGAGGGTTCACAGCATCCCAGCGCTTGTCACGTAACCAGCGATCAATATTTAATGTTCATTTTCAAGCTGTCGGCTGAAATCTAGAAAATTGGTCTCCTTCGAGCTGGTGGGGCACTGACAGAGATTGGAGTTGAATCTATGGCCGTGGGATTGCTGAAGACACAACTCATCTCAGAGACAGACGAATGGCTCAGTGGCCCTGACACCGACATGAATCCTCACGCAGCAAATCAAGTCATCCACAGCTCCGAATAAAGACAACAACCGCCGCTCCATTACAAACAGACTGGAATCTGAGAGTGCAGACAACACATAATGACATTTTATGATGAAACGGGAGCATGCATCAGGAACAGCCGATAATGCTGGGTTGTTTGCAGCTTGCAGAGAGATATTTTTGTCCTGTTTTGTTTGAAGCATTATTGGACATGCTGGGCTTAGAAATCTCTGCCCACACGGTTATTGATCAGGACTATACTGCTGACTGCACAGTATTTATTTATGCTTTATTTAAAATAATATGTGAAATTGCATGCATAATGTGATGGTAAATGTTTTAAAGCAGTGGTGGGTCACAGGTCACACATGCAAATGATCGTATAAAACTGGTGCTTTCTTATGATGGCAAAATTAATAGATTTATTGACTTCTTGTCAGAGAAAATGCTTCCCATATCATTTGTTCTCAAAGTTTGTGCATCCAGATAAACTCTATGACATAATTATTATTGTAAAATTAAAACTACAACCAACCAAATAAATAAATAAATCATCTTAAAATAAAATATATAAAAAACTGAAGCTTATTTTGTTTCAGATAATTACAACAGTACTTAAAGTACTAAAATTCCTAAAATTTAAATATAAATGAATAAAAAAACTGTATAGAAAAAGTAAAAATGTTATACAAAGTGTTCTTTTGTTTGTGTGTGTTAAATTTTTTATTTCAGTATTATTTATTTAATAATAATAATAATAATAACTATGTATAATTTAACAAAAAACAAAGTGTAATGAATTATTTAATTTATTCATTTAATAATAAAAAGTAATTTAAAATATTGAATTTAAAATATTTTACACTTTTTGTTTTTTAATTCTAAAATTAACAAATTAAACCAACATTAAAACTATAATAATAAAAAAACGAATTTAAAATATCAATAAAAACTAGAATAGTAAATCAATGATACTAAAATAACACTGCATGGTAACAATAAATGACAGTATAAAATAAAAATACAGTTTTTCATAGTTTGTAAAAATGGAGAAAATACTATTATTTATATTATTGTTAATACTTAATATTAATATTGTAATTAATATTATTTATATTTATTTACTATTCATAACATTTTTCAGATTATATTTGAATAATTTTCCTTGTTTTAAGTAAAATGACAACATTAATGGCAATTTTTTTTATTTATCTTTTTTTTTCTTTCTTTCTTTTACATTTAAAAATGTTGCATAAATGCCTTCATATTTTATCAAGTCTGGTTCTTTGTAAGGGAATCATTGAGAGTCCTTGGCATTAAAAAGTTTGAAAAGCCCTGATGTAGTTCATGTTTTACCATATTAATGTACATTCTGTAGAATTTCTCAGATTTTCCCACAAAAAAGCACAGAAAATGTGGCGAAGTCTGCTTTCTAAGCAGAAAGTCTGAATGCCCCCTGAGCAGAAATGAATAATGGACGTCTAATATGAGTCTGTGTGACCCGCTGTGGGCCGCTTCGGACGCTCCTGACATGGAGATGAGCACAAGCGCTCTCTCTGGACGGCTGTACTCGTCTCTTCGGGGCCCGTCGACAGCTCAGGACAAATAAAAGCACGACTCTGTGACCTCTGTGCCGAGTCGCAGCGTTTGCTGT
>CM077238.1:3173377-3205877 GCA_039654775.1 Spinibarbus caldwelli | reverse complement strand
TATCTTCACTGGCATCGCATAAGACTCATCTCTGATTATTTAACACATCTGTAGTTTCATTTGATTTAACTATAACTTAAAATGCAAGCCAGTAATCTGGCTACATTTTGTTTGTGTGTTTCTAAGTAATTCTAAAGCAAATTTAATGTCAACACAAAATGTACATCCAATCACAAAGATAATTTACATTTTGTGATACATATTCTTTTATCAACACATCTCTTAAATTTATTTTTAGATGTTTTTAACATAGGAGGGTCTATATCATTCTTAAAGTTTTATATGCATGTTTATATGCATTTCTATGTATCTCAATGGTCTTCTAAAAATCTTATTAAAATAAATAAATATTTTAAAAAATGTTTCATTCTCATTAAACATTAAGGAATTTCTGGACTCAAGGATTTCTTTTGAGCTGTATTTATTTATTTATTTATTTTATTAACACTTATATTAAACTTAAATGTGAATGTAAGTATACATATTTATTCTTTTAAATTTTGTATGTATATGGTGTAATATGGCATATGCCATCTGCCAGCAGTAAAACATCACCTTACGGAGGTAAAATAGGTTTCGAATGACTTGAAACCTACAGATGTTGTTTTAATGACTGCAATAAATGTTAGAGTTTGGGTCTCAACCTAAATCTTGAGTATCTGGAATCATATCAAAACACAAGTGTAGATGTCAGTCCACTAGTGAGGAGACATTCACAGAGAGAGTCACATGTCAGATGAGATGCATGTGTGTCTTCAGTGCCTTCACAAGAACTGGAACAGAATGTTACTGACTGGCTCTGTGTCCTCAGACAGACAAACAAACAGACAGACAGACAGACAGACAGACAGACAGACAGACAGACAGACAAATACAGACAGGTAGAGATGGGCAGACAGATTGAGAGCTGAACCTGAGGAAATGGATAATCAGGTTACTGAGGATGGATGCTCAGAATCACACATAACCTCCACCATCTCCAGAAACTCTGATCTCAGCTGTTTATTGGATCCACAGCATGGCACATTTCTGACGTATTCCCTATTTAATACACCTGATTCAGATCATCAGCCCGTTAGGAGAGAGATCATTTAAGAGAAACATACAGAATGTGTACAAAATGTCCAATGACCTATACTACCCCCCTTCAAAAAAAAAAAAAAAAAAAAACAGTGAAAAAAGATATGATATAATTATTATTAAATAAATAATGCCAATTTATAATAAAAAATATCTAATATTTGTAAAAATAATAATAATAATAATAATAATAATAATGTCAAATGCAGTTGGACTGAGCTGGACTGTATACAGTCACAAAATGTCATACTATTATTTTTTTTACATTTACAGTAAGGAATAAATAGACTGACTGTAAAAAAAAAAAAAGATTTTTTTGAAGTTGTAATTAAATGATTATTGGAGTATTTATAAGAAAATATGATCTTTATACAAATTTTCATGTTCAATTCACTGTTACTTGCCGTTTTTGTAATTATTTCAAATTTACTAGCAATTTCTGAGTGAAAATTATTGCTAGTTAAATCCTGCACTTTTTTTTTTCAGTGTACAGTGAACGTGTTGAATAGTTATAAGTGTCGCAATGAAGAAATCCTAATGGTCCTAAAAGTCTTTCTTCATGCAGAATTTAAAAAGAAAAATAAAAAATTCTGCTGAAAAAACATGTTAATTACTTTACCACACAGTAAAGACATATATTTTTGCATTTATGGTAAAGAATATAGGCTATACTGTAAACATGATTTTAACGTTTTAAAGATTTTTTGGGTATTTTTTGCCTTTATTAGTATAGGACAGTGTAGAAGTGACAGGAAGTGAAGTGGGAGAGAGATGGGGGGCGGGAACGGGATTCGAACTCGGGATGCCCGTAGCGCAACAGCGCTATATGTCTGCGCCATGATTTTAACGTTTTGATTAAAATTTGATTTGTTTATTTTATACATTCTAACTTGCCATTTCTTTGTAATTATATGTGGAATTTAATAAGTGATTTTTTTTTTTTTCAAAGTAAATCCTATGCTATTTTTGTCAGTGTAGGTGAACTTGCTGAATTGTCTAAATGCCACAAAAATTGCAATGGTCATAAAGAACGATCCACTTCCTTCCAGCAAAATAATTTAGTGAATATGATCTGCACATGTTCTTGACAGATTTGGTGAAATTCGCTCGTGCAGTGAGTGAACACAGTTAGCAGCTCCACATATTCACACTGAAGGACACCCACACTGCGCTCTCGCTCTCTCTCTCTCTCTCTCTCTCTCTCTCTCTCTCTTGCTGTAAGAGGCGGCGCATCGCGTGCGCTCGCTCGTCTGTGCTGTGAGTTTGAGTTCCGATCCTCTTCTTCCTCACACGGAGAGCTGAACCTGCTGACACTTTCCAGCACGCGCTGCAGAGGCGTGAACAGTTCGCGGCTTCTCTTCACTGAGACTCACAAAGGAAATATCTATCAGACGCGCGCATCATTCCAGCGGACCGAACCGAAGCGGATCCGGATCGGGCAACAGGAGGATCTCAAACACAGTCCAACTGGATGTTGCATCGCGCTTTCCATGGTGCTGAAATGATCTGATCTGATATGATCTGATCTGATCTGATCGCAGTCCGAATCATCATCATCTGCACAGGTCGGTTCCGATAGTTTTAATGTTCTTCCGCACGAATGCATTCATTGCACTTGATTGGGAAGGTGTTGCCTAGGTTGGAAACCTAAGAGTTGCTATTTGAACGATGGTATACAAATAAAATACCATACTTATCTCACCGTAAAGCTGTGGTAGACACCACAGACATTGTTTGAAAGAGATTCCATGTTGATGTGTGATGCGATTTTAACAGTTATCTAATATGGCATTTTACCACATTATGGTATGGTAATGATGGTAAACTTTTACTAAGGGTCACCGGGAGTGCTGACAGTCTGCGGAATAACTATTTTGTTGAATTTACCAATAAGCTTTAATTGATTCAAGTAGGATATGGGTATTTCTATAGTTCTCGTCTCAAAGCTGAAGATCTGCGTGATTTTTAAAAGCATGAAATGTGAATCAGAACAGCAGGTGCGGCTCTAACTGGATTCTGTTTGTGCACAAATAATGTCACTTCTTCCATGATGAACACATGTTGAGATAAAGCAATTACGCATGTTTAAATGATTTTATTATTGGAAGAAGCAGCTACTGAAGGCTTGCAGTATAGGTCAGCATGCGTGAGACACTTTAAACTAGTTGCCAAGTCATTAATTTGAGTTTTGAACCATGGGCTTTAAATGCAAGATGTAAGGATTTTGGCTTGCTGCAGGTACTCTGTAATTCCACATCATTTCTGACATTGATGTAGATGTGCAGATCTGAGCTGTTTTTAACTTTTAATGTTGTGCAGTACAGTTCAGATGGATTGAAATGCTGCATTTTGATATAGTTGAACAGAAAAATTTGGTGATTCAATTCTTGTATTTTGAGGTCAGAGTTTGACTTCATGTCGTTCCAATGACTTTCTTTCTTGTGTGAAACACAAAAGGAGATATTTTGAAGTTGGTAACCAAATGGTTTTGGATCCCATTGACTACCATAGCATGAACAAAAAATACTATGGAAGTCAATGGGACCAGAAACTGTTTTTTCTCCAAAATATCTGAATTGCAGAGTTTTGATATAGTCTAAAATCTCAGACTGAAATTAAATTCTTGTATTTTGAGGTCAGATCTTGACAACACTTTGAAGCTTTTGATTTATAAAACTCATCCCAGTTTCTGGTTTCTCTATGACACATGCCCTTCGTTCTCTGTCATTTTTCTCCTAATTTCTGAACGTGTCACATTAATTCAAGGATACTTTGATTTACATTGCAAAGCCGAGCTTGCGCTGTATAAAAATGACAGTCGTGACATCAGTGTGAGAAACTTGACAAATGATGCTGTCAGGCTCCGTCGGTGGTCAGTCAGGTCGCTATCTGTCCTTCTCTGACGAGGCTGTAATTTATATTCAGACTTTGAAAATGCTCCTGTCAGGACTATATATCATATATCCAGAATGAAAGAAAAATCAGCAAAACCAGCAGCGTCTGTCATTGAACTGGAAAGAGCGAGTGCATGTGTAAAATACAGAGGTTTCACTTTAATGCCTCCAGAGACTTAATGAAGTTCACACTTTTGTGTCAGTTTCTCCTAAAGCGCATGTGGAGATGTAAAAATAGCACCAAATGTAGCTGTAGATTTCCTGGGAAACCACATACTAGCTCAAAGGCTGAGAGTTAAATGTAAAAAATAATGTGATATGCAGCTCAGGTCATCATTTGGTCTTTGAATTCATATTGAGATCATTCATTTTTGATTGCGGACTTTAGTATCTTGGTAAATTTCATAATTTGAGACATTGCTGAGATCTGCGAGATGTAAACTCAGAATTGTGAGATATAAAGTCAGAATTGTGAGAAAAAGTCAGAATGGCAAGATATAAGGTCAAAATGTTGAGTTATAAAGTCAGAATTGTGAAAAAAAAACTCAGAATTATGAGATTTACCCCCGGTTTCACAGACAAGGCTTAAGCCTAAAATATAAGTCTGAGCTGTTTTAAATGAAAGAAACTTGCATTGAGTGATCTTTAAATAGATCAGTGCCTTTGTTTTGTCTCAAGATGCACACCAGTAATGGTTTTTAATAAGGCACATTTATAAAAATTACTCAAAAGTCTTAATTGAACTATGGCCTAATCCTGGCTTAGTCTAAGCCCTGTCTGTGAAACCGGGTCAAAATTGTGAGATATAAACTCAGAATTGACAAACTCGCAATTCTGATAAAAATATTCAGAATTGCAAAATTTAAAATCAGATTTCTGAGAAAAACTCAGAATTGAGAGATGTAAACTCAGAATTGTGGGATAAAGTCACAATTACCTTTTTAAATTTTTTTTTAATCCCGTGACAGAAACTAGTTTCCACAGATCTTTTCTGAAACATCCTAACATCTCAATCAGCGTTCTCTCTGGTTGTGTCTTGTCTGGCGTGTTTGTTGCCTCTGCTTGGCTAGCGGGAGGTGGGCTGGAGGCGCTGCTGTACCGCGGGGTCTGACGCACACGGGCTGCACTGTCAGGATGCGTGAGGTGGCGTGTGTTAGTACGGAGAGTCTCAGTGCTGGCGTGATACCAGCAGGCAGGAACATACAGTCACACTCCAGATGGCTCCGCCGTCCGCCGCGTTCCCACAGACCTGAGGAGAGATCCGCTCCAGACTCCGTGGGAAAGCCGAGCTGAACTGAATGCAGAGAGTTTGTGAGGAACCACGTGACAGAAGGATGACAACATGCATGTGAACATGCACATTGCACAAGTGTTTAAGTTTATATCTGTGCGCGCAATGGGAATCTTAAATGTACAGTCCACTCAAATGTGAAAATTCTATCATTTACACCAAAAAAATCTGTATTTTTGTCTTGTTTTCCAGTAAAAATATCTAAACATCCTTAAATCAGCATGCATAAATGACTTAAGATATTAAGTCTTGTTTTCTGAAGAATGTTCAAAAATTAAGCACATTTATGCTTAAAATGAAAACATTTCTGCTAATGGGGTCAGAAAAATAATCTTATTTTCCTTTTGAATTAAGTTTATTTTTTGACTGCACTGACAGATTTCTTGCAAAAACTTAATTTTAAAACATTTTTCAGAAAGCCAAGACTAGATAGATTAGATTAGACTAGATTAGATAAAATTATGAAGTAAGAAAATAATTTTTGCATTGTACTCACCCTTATGTCGTTTCAAACCTGTATGACTTATTTAATTGTGTGAAACACAAATGAGATATTTTGAAGAATTAAAAAATAAAAAATAAAAAACTACGTAAGTCAATTGTCATTGCAACAGTTCTTTCTTCAAAATAATTTCTGGAAAACATTCCAAGCATATGGGTTTGCAATGACATGAGGGTCAATAAATCAGCAGATTTTTCATTTTTGGGTGCACTATCCCTTTAAATAATGCACATTTGCATGGATTCCAGTTACTTTGACACAGATTAAAATGAGGCAACTACAGTCCGTTCAGTGTTGCTGTTTACATTGGCATTGATTGCTCAGATTGTTCACGTGTGCATACGGTTGTGTCTATGTGTGTTTCTTTGTTGCATAATCTGGATTCCTTTAGTTGAATATGGGAGCAATCATTCTTGTATTCATGTATTGATTTTCAATAGGAATTTATATTCACTTTCCTCAGCGTGGCGTATTGCCCTAAATTTGAGTTTAATCAAGATGAAAGACTTTCTTCCATGTGAATACAACTTTAATCAGGTTTGATAGTAAAATTCTGTCAAATTTGCACCGACGAGATGAGCGCTTGGCCTGTGTGCATTACTGAGCTGAATGAGAATGGCAGAGAGCAAGCGACAGTATCTTCAGACGTGATTCTGGAAGGAGGCCTGGGCTTTCAGCTGAAAAGCTTCTTATTTCTATCTGGGTCCTTTTCAGCTCAACAAAAAGCTATTAAACATTTAGATAAAGAGAATGGACCTGCCTCTTCAGTTCACTGTAGGGATATGAAATCATTTTGCGCTTTCATGGCGTGTTTGTGCTGCGGTATCGGCTCAGATTCTGCATGCAGTGGCATTTCACACCTCGTTTATTTTTGGTGTTAACAAATAACAATATATTTTCTGGAATCTGTTTCTGGTATGAATACCTAGACTGCTCTTTGCTGTTCAGAAAGTCTCTATTTGCAGTCAAATATCATAAATCCTTACTCAGTTCAGAAAGTCTCAGGAATCTCTCAGTGTAATAATTCATGAGTAGTTTTGCATTATAAAGATTGTACAAAGTATAAATAGTTATGATTAGCTTGATGCCATCAAGATGATTAATAATTATAGATTTTTGTGTATGCATGTGCTGGGCATTAGTCTAACTTTAGACCGTTTTTGCTGCATTTACGCATTTATCCAAAAGTGACTTGGAATAGAGGAGCATAAGCAATTTCAGCAAGTTCAGTTCAGTTCAGTTCAGTTCAGTTCAATAACTGTGTAAAGTTCTATTATGAAACAAATTCATTTAATCTTTAAGCAGAAGAAAAAAGTACCGTTATTCAGCTCAGTTTAGTTCAGTGTTGATTCAGTGCTGTTCAATAAGTGTTGATGTTGCATAATTCATCAATTATGAAATTAATTTGATTCAGCTATGTATCTCTACAGGCAATAGTGTCATCATTCAGATCAGTTCAGAGTTGATTCAGTTCAGTTCAATAACTGTAAAGTTCATAAATTATGAAATGATTCAGCTAAGCAGCTCTACAGTAGACAATAGTGTCATTATTCAGCTCAGTTCAGTTGATTCATTTGATTCAATTCAGTTAAGTAACTGTAAAGTTAATAAATGATTAAACAAATGGAAATCAGCTGCAAAGCATCTCTACAGAAGACAATTATGTGATTATTCAGTTCAGTTCAGTAACTTTAAAGTTCATCAATTAAGCAATTTAGCTATACTGTAAATATCTCTACAGATGGCAATAGTGTCATTATTCAGCTCAATTCAGTTCAGTGTTGATTCAGCTGATTCACTTCAGTTCAATAAAATTCATTAATTATGAAGTGATTCAGCTATGAATATCACTACAGATGGCAATAATATCGTTATTCAGCTCAAATAAGTTCAGAGTCAATTTGGTTCAGTTCAATAACAGTAAAGTTCATTAATTATGAAACGATTCAGCTATAAGCATCTCTACCAAAGACAATAGTGTCAGTTCAGCTCAATTCAGCTGAATGTTGATTCGGTCAATTCAGTTAAATGTTGTTTCAGTTCAGTTCAATAACAGTGTCAAAATCAATCAATAATGAAACTGTTTCGATTTATCTATAAAGTAGCACTACAGAAGACAATAGTATCATTATTCAGCTCAGTTCAGTTCAGAGTCAGTTTGGTTTAGTTCAATAACAGCAAAGTTCATTAATTATGAAACAATTCAGCTATTAGCATCTCTACCAAAGGCAATAGTGTCAATTCAGCTCAATTCAGTTTTATGTTGTTTCAGTTCAGTTCAATAACAGTGTTGCAAAATCTATCAATTATGAAACTAATTCGATTTATAGTTGCACTACAGAAGACAATAGTATCATTATTCAGCTCAATTCAGTTCAAGTTTCTTATCTGAGTCGATGCAGTCAAATTGATAATATCCCTGAGCAGTTTTTAGAGCTTATATTAGTTGTAGAGAGTTGTGATGTTCTCTGAGGGTTCAGTAGTGGTGTGTTTGGTGTGAGGTCCATGTGTGCCGCAGAGAGCGGGACGTGCGTGTGACACATACATGGCTTCTGCTGTGGAAAGAGCCACCGGAGAGCAGCAGCACAGCGCAGCATGACAAACACACTTCAAAGAAACATCCTCCCTCCCATCACACAGAAAGAGAGAGGAGGAAGATGAGTGGAGAAGCAGCAGAGCAGCACAGGGTTTGTTCTAATCCAGCACAGCTGTTGTGTTTGTGTACAATCTCCACTCTGATCACAATGAATTATTTCTCTGCCAGCTTTAAATACACTCTGCCTTAAACGAGTCCACATTTCAGGCCTGGAATCTCTCCGTGGCTCTTCATGAGCTCATCGCGAGTCAGATAACCCTCCCACTCACATCAACGTAACTGAATCAACAGATATAACGGCCTTTCAGAGTCTATAGAGCGAGCATTAGAGCTTCTACGGCAACACCACATCTGTGCTGTAATGGAAAGAAAATGTACTAAATTTGCATTTTGTGCAACCAGTGTAAAAAGTGCTTTACTAGGTTGTATAAAAGATTTAATTATTTATTATTCTCTTTGAAATTATGGTTGCTCTAATCAAATAACCCAACATCATCTATGATAAGAAAAGATAGATCATAATTTATAAAAAAATATATTTATTTTATTTAATTGTATTTATAATTTAATTTCACATTTTATTTATTTGTATTTTTGTAAATCTTATTTTAGATTTAAAAGATTTATATATTTGTATTATTTATTTAATTTTTATTTTTATTTATATTTTTGTAAATGTATTTTAGATTTAAAATATGATTTATTTAGTAATATATTTGTTTATTTTAATTTATTCGTATTATGTAATTATTATTATATTGTTTGCACATCTTATTTTAGATGTTTGATTTAATTAAAAAGGTGTGTGTGTGTTCGTGATGGTGATTTTAGTTACATTGTTGATGGTGACAAAAGATGGTGACAAAAGACTGTTTTTATGAGTCAGCAGTAAAGACTTTTATATTGAAAGAAACTGAAACGCTGTTGTAAATAAGGAAGTTACTTTTAATTTCAACAACACCTTGTAAGACACAGCCAACAAATGTCATCAGAAATCACCCTTAAAGGGTTAGTTCACCCAAAACACTTTTTTCTCGCTGACTGTCATACGTGCAGCCGTTCTGTGCCAGTGAGATATGCTAGTCTTGCAAATTTGTTTACAGGAGCAAAGGAAGCAAAGTTTCCTTACTTTAGCAAAAGAAAACCAGTCTCCTCTTGACTTATATCGAAATACTCCAACATTTTTCTTTACAAATCCTCGTTTTGTGCTTCTAATTCGCGACCGGTGTTTTGTTTTGTTCTCTCTCCACGTTCATCACTAATCACGCAACGCCACGTCCTACGTCATCCGCCGGAACGACTTCCGCGTATGACAGTTAGATGAAGTGATAGAAAAGTGTTTATTACGTTTGAAATATGGATATTTTTCTTACAAACACACATGGATTCACTATAGGAGGCCTTTATTCACCCCCCGGAGCCGTGTGAGGCACGTTTTATTATGGATGTGTGCACTTTATTTCACATCTTCTGGACTGTTGACAAAAAGCACCCACTTATCCCCATTGTAACACTTTGAGGGGCCAGGAGAATTTTTAATATAACTCCGATTGGATTCATCTGAAAGAAGAAAGTCATATACACCTAGGATGCTTTGAGGGTGAGTAAAACACATGCTAATTTTCATTTTTGGGTGAACTAAACCTTTAACAGATGAAAGGATAGTACGACAAAGATACCGCTTATGTTTATTGTGAATATGAGATTGAGCTGAAGAATGAATGCTGTTCTCAGATGCAGCTAATCACACTCGCTCAGTCCATCTCTCTCTCATAATACTCTAACTATACATAATACAGTGAGTTTTATATACAAAAAGTTTTCAATGAAGCAACTCAACGTTCCTTCGCTATACTAGTTCTAAAGTGACGTTTTGGAATTAGTAACGGAGGCTTGGGTTCAGCTGTTAAACTGTCAAACTGAGATTTGAATCCGGGGCAGAAGGAAGTAGTTTGCACCACTGTGTTTCCCGAACAAACCCAAATTTGATACCTCACCTAACACGTGTAAAAGCGTGTGCAAGTCTCTCGTTTGGGTGTCGTAGACATATCCGAGGCTCTGCAACACGATGCGTTTGATTTCAGTGCCGTTCCTGACAGCTTGTCTAGGATTCGACTCGGGAGGAAAATCTCTCCCCCCCTCGCATCACCTTTAATGAGGATAAAAGGTCAGAGCTTAATTATTCATCTGGGATGTCAGACAATCCCCCAAAGACTGAAGTTTAGAGCCAGCAGCGCTGAATAATGCATGAAGCATCTCCTCTCGCCTTCAAACAGTTTGTTTGCTTGTTTTCTGCTGGAGATCTGGTCACACTGACCGTCAGAACTCAATCTGACCTCTGCTGTCATTCCCTGATCGAGCTTCAAGAAAACACCTGAGAAAACTGGCTCAAACTCCTGCTAGTGTTTATTTGAAGCACGTGGAGCCATTACGAGGCGCACGGGAGGAATCCGCTCCGCTGCACTGAACACTCACTCCGCTGAAGTAAAGCTGCTTTGTTCAGCTTTAAGAGTGTTTGTGTTGGCAGAGGAGACGGCAGGAGATATCGGCGCTATTAGCGTGTATTAAAGGGAAGAATAGCGTAATGTGATACGCTTGCAAAAGGATTAGAGCGAGAGAACGGGGAGAGGGAGTGTGGGAGAGTGCAGGAGGAATACGCCACCAACGCACTGAACTACCTGTCACTCAACACACTGTGTTGGATGAGGAGAGGGGGCGGGGCTTAACAGGGTGGGAAGTCTGCATATGGCATTTCTAACTTTGATGTCTTTGTTCTTGGGTGCAACTGGTTTTTGAGCTAATCATCTAAATTATGTGACAACTGTTCAGAATTTTGGGGTCAGATTTGGGGACAGTAAAGACACTTATAATGTTACAAAATATTTCTGTTTCAAATAAATGCTGTCCTTTTGAACTTCTATTCATCAAAGATTTCTGAAAAAAAAAGAGTCTCACGGTTTTCACAAAAATTTAAAGCAGTACAAAAAATTTTCACAAAAATTTTGAAGCAGTGTGGAAACTCTTTTCAACATTCATAATAATAAAATAATCTTAATTCAAACAAATGATCTAAAATAAGATTTATGTAAAAAAAAAATTATATTTTATGATGTATTTAAAGGGTTACTCCACCCCAAAATGAAAATTTGGTCATTAATCACTTACTCCCATGTCGTTCCAAACCCGTAAAAGCTTCGTTCATCTTCGGAACACAATTTAAGATACTTTGGATGAAAACCGGGAGGCTTGTGACTGTCCCATTGACTTCCAAGTAAATAACACTGTCAAGGCCCAGAAAAGTATGAAAGACATTGTCAGAATTGTCCATCTGCCATCAGTGGTTCAATCTGAATTTAATGAAGCGACGAAAACAGCGTATCCGTGCAGTGCGGCTGACACAGAACAGCGTACGCTGTTTGGGTCCAGCGGATACTCTCCAAAATGGCGCTACGGTGACGCAGAGGAGACGATTTGTTGAATAAAGTCGTTATTTTTGTTTTCTTTGCGCAGAAAAAGTGTTCTCATCGCTTAATTAAATTCAGATTGAACCACTGATGGCAGATGTACTCTTTTGACGATGTTTTGGCAGTCAATGGGACAGTCACAAGCCTCCCGGTTTTCATCCAAAATATCTTAAATTGTGTTCCGAAGACGAACGAAGCTTTTACGGGTTTGGAACGACATGGGGGTAAGTGATTAATGACAAAATTTTCATTTTGGGGTGGAATAACCCTTTAATTTTATAGTTTTTTTAATTTAATTATATATTTTTGTATATTATTTATTATTATAATGAAATATTGGTGATTATGTATGTTATTAAAATAATATTTTATGACATTTAATTATATTTATTTATTTATTTGTATTTTTGTAAATATGTATTATTATAAAATTTACTGTAATGAAATATTGGTGATTATATGTTATTAAAATAATATTTTTTATAATGTTAGTTTATTAAAAATATAAATAAAGTTAATTTATAATTTAATTCTATTTATTTATTAGATTTATTGATTTTTGGAAATATTGATGAAATATTGCTGATATGATGTTGTTATTAAAATCTTTTTTTACATATTTAATTTTATGTTTATTAATTTAGGTTTATTTTTAATATTATTTATGGTAACATCTTCTATAAAGTCTTGGTGATTATATGACATATACTATATGCAAACTATTTTGTTAGAATAAGCAGATACTTTTAAATGGCAGTCATGGAAAAAGATGCTTTTTGCAGTCTTGACTAGTTAACTCAACTAATCAAACCTTGGGATTAAAATTATTATGTGTTTAATATTAACAAATCAACACACATAGACCAACTACAAGTCATTTACTCTAATGTAAAATTAACAACCAGTCTGAAAAACCCATATTAGTTGTGAATATTGATGGATGACTGATGTCATATTTAGCATATTTGAATATGGAAATGCAAAAGAGATTTGAGAGTTTCTACACAGGGGAAAACTTTGAGGAACAAAACAAAATATATGACTTTCAGAGGATCTCTTAGAAACTTTTCTCTCTTTTCTAATCTTATTTCAAGAGCTCACAGGGAAGAGTTTGGGCTTCTTATAAACTATTCTAAAGAATAATGTTGTTTTTTGTGTGCTGACATCGATATGAGAAGTTACTTATCAAGCTATGAGCTTATTGTGTTGTGCTCAGATGATACAGATGTTTATTTGATACTATTAAAATTGGAAAAATGACACAGGAAATGAGAGATTTGTTTCTACGCGGTGTTTAATGAGGTTGCTGTGTGGTTTTGCATCGTCAGGACTTCTGAGGGAGATAATGCCCTTATTTTCCCGGTGTGAAGTCACCCTGCACGCATTTACTGACAACATTCATTCATCTCCTCGCAGGTAGAGCCGTAAGTGTGTGTGTGTGTGTGTGTGTGTGTGAAGACAGCGCACATCTGATCTTCCTCTCTCTGTGCTAACCAGGAAAAACTGGGAGCGTTTCGAAACGAATCCAGTGATCTGAGAGCAGTTTGTGCCCATCAGGGGAATCCATACGTGACCGCAGGTGGGGAAGGTCAGGGCTGAAGCATCTCAAAATATGGTGGAAAAAATGCATCCTTTCTCATGGCTGGGCTCTTCAAACTGTAACTCTATCTGCGGCGGCAGCACCTGGTGATCAATTAGTGCTCTGTGTCGCACTTAACTTAATTACAATCATTCATTATGGCCTAGTGAGGCTTTGATCAGATGGTGAACTAAAGCTGTGACACTTTGGCAGCGGGCAGGTTATTTTTATTCAGAAATATTGAGTCAGGTCAGATTTATTTCTATAGTGCTTTTCATAATACACATTGTTTCACTATTTTAAATGAGCTTTTATTTATTTTTAGTTTATCTTTTGTTAATTTTGTGATGTGCTTTTTGTGATTTTTGTTAGTTTTATTGTTTCTATTTAGCAAAGTCCATTTAGCTGGTAGATACTGTAACTATTATCTACTTATAGAAAAAAAAAGAGAGGGAAAATGGCTCTATATTGCATTGTTATTTTAGTAATATTTATATACTTTTGGATTTGTTGGTATTTTGTATTTTGTACCAAGGCAACATTTAATTTTTTTTAGTATTTTAAGTTGAAGTTTTTCATCTAACATTTATAATTAATTTTTTATTTCAGTTTTATTTCAATTAATAAAAATCAATTTTTAATATTCTAAGTTAATGATAACAACACTACTCCATTATAGTATTTATTAGTATTTTGAATAAGCATTTATTTTTCAATTTTCAATTTTCATTTTCATTTTAGTTTATAATGTTTGGAATTTTTAATAGATTTTTAAAAAATATATTTTTATTTAGCTTTAATTTATTTTTGCTTCAGTTTTACTTGAGTTATTTTAGTATTTTATTTATAATATAATATATTGATTTTATTTTATTTTCCCAGGCAACATTTACATTTTTTGTACTAATTTAGTATATATATTGTATTTTATTTCTGCTTTATTTCAATTAATGAAAATCTATATATGTTAATGATAAAAATCTTCTCATTAGTTGGCTTTTCTAAAGCATTCAGAATTCTAATGAACAAATTAGCAAGCAACTATATTTCATTTTTATAGCAGGTGTTTTACTAGTGAGTTTTTGTGATAACTTCCTCGCTCCATCATGTGTATCATAGACTGATCAGAGGGTTTCTGTATCTGCAGCCCATTTACTGCCCAGTTAATGTGTGATGGCATGAATATGGGACTTTTTTTTTTTAGTTTCATGAATTATTCTCCTCTCTGAAAGCAGCCCAGACTCCCTTCAGCAGGTGGGTGATGTTCCAACTGAACACATCAGATCTCATCACACCGACGTGTGTGTTCAGCATGTGAGAGAGACTGACAGTCAGAGAAACTCATTTCCTCCTCCTCTGCTCACCAAGGCTGCATTTATTTAAATATGGAAATTACAGTAAAAACAGTGAAATATTATTACAATTTTAAATAACTTTTTTTCTATGTGAATATCTGTTAAAATGTAATTTATTTCTGCGATCAAAGCTGAATTTTCAGCATCATTACTCCAGTCTTCAGTGTCACATGATCCTTCAGAAATCATTCTAATATGCTGATTTGCTGCTCAAGAAACATTCTTATTATTATTATGTTGAAAACAGTTGTGCGGCTTCATATTTTTGTGGAAATCGTGATACATTTTATTTTTCTTTGATTCTTTGATGAATAGAAAGTTTAAAAGAACAGCATTTATTTGAATCTTTTGCTACATTTTAGATATCTTTACTGTCACTTTTGATCGATTTAATGCGTGCTTGATCAAATTTTGGTTGAACTTTTGCAAGATAGTTATGAATAACCTTTGAAATATGAATTATATTTCATAATATTCATAAATTGTAATTTGAGAGTTTTATGTCGTAGCTGTTTCTCAGGTGTTTATTGCTGTCAGTAATGTGATGTGTGGATGATCTCGGTTAGAGATCTGGCTCACACAAGCAGAACAAATGGCTGTGTTGATTTCTCATGCTGTTCATCAGCAAACGCTGCTAAATGTTCCTGCAAGAATGAAGTTTTTGCGACTTTTGACTTCTCCATAAACAGCCGCCCACAGCATCAAGACGGCCATATTTGCATAAGCAAGTACAGATCACGCAGCTAACACGGAACGTTCTCACAACTTTCACTGACATTATATAAATGTTACAAAAACATTCTTAAAATCTGAGATATGCTTTCATAATGTTGAGAGAAAACATTCGTACAAAGTTATTTGTACTAATTCTAAGAAATGTTTTGGTAACCTTTAAATAACGTTATAATCACAACAAGAAACTGGACATTTCAACATTCTTAGAATATTAAAAATAAACTTAAATAACATTGTATTTTGGATGAAAATAAAGTTAATAGAATGTTGTATGAAATGTTTTTTGTAATGTTTAAAAATACATATTCATATAACAAAATTTTGGGTGAAAATAAAGTTAGTAGAATGTTGTAAGACAAATATAATCACAACAAGAAAACTGGACATTTTAAAATGCTTAGAATATATATATATATATATATATATATATATATATATATATATATATAAAATATATATAAACAGTCAATGTTATTTTTGACTGTTTAATTAATATAAACAGTCAATGTTATTTTTAAGGTGAAAATAAAGTTAGTAGAATGTTGTAATTTTTTGACGTTTATAAATAAACATTCAAATAACTACATTTTGGGTGAAAATTAAGTTAATAGAACATTGTAAGAGACATTTTTGCAACTTTTAAAAATAAACATACAAATAACATTATATATTGTGTGAAAATAAAGTTAATAGAATGTTGTATTGAGTATCTTTAAATAACTGGACATTTAACGTTTTAGAAACATTTCAAAACCATGTTCCCTCAATGTGTTTATAGCCTGAATTTGTTGCCTGAAAGCCCAGTTTTTCTCCAGGACTTGGCCTGGTTTGTATTTAATGTTGTTGACCGTAGCATTCATATTCAACACACCATTATTTTCATTACCTGAAAGCATTAAGTAATGGCCATTCAATACTCAAGGCCATTGTACATTTAGTTAATGATCTGTAGACCACAAAAGCGAGATGGACGTTGAGAGGTCACACAGTCTTCCACAAACACACAGTCTCGCCCATTTGAGTAATTATTAAAAGGTTCAATATTCCCGCATTATCACTGAGAGCTTTGCTAAGCTGATTTAGACACTAGGTGCTTATTGAATGTGCTTTAGTTTTCAGTAAAAAGTGGTGAAGCCTTCTGATTGGATAGCTGTCTTGTCAATCATGCCCTTTGAAGCCTGTGATTGGTGTTCTTTATCCTTCAATATGTATTTGACCTATTACATATTATTCTCATTGCATGTTTCTGAGGTTGCAAGTATGTTTTAGTGTGTCAGTGTTTGGTTCAGTGTTGAGTGTTGTAGCAGGTTGCGGTCTGCTGTGAATCATGTGTTTGGTTGCGAGCAGCTGCTGCGGTTGGATGATGGGCAGAAGCAGCTCTTTCCTGACAGCTGCGAGTGTTTCGCTGACTCTGACATCAAGTTTGACGCTGGTTTCTCTCAGGTGTCTGGTCCACTTCGGTTCACCAGGATCGACAGGTCTTGCGGTGTAAAGTCAAACTTAATTACACGTCTGGCTGCTGAGGTTTGGATCAAATGTCCGACTGGGATTTGTTGGTGATCAGCAGCACAGTGTCATTCAGCTCTCATACTGTAGTAAATGCTTTATATTTTTTATATTTGACTTCAGGATGCCCTTATTGACCAATCACAATAAATTATTCCAAATTTCCTTATAATAATCAGCTTTAATCATTAATTATTAAATAAAAGTGATGAATAATTTAATTTATCATTTTAATCATTAATTATTTTACATTTAAATTTGTTCATTAAATAACTGATGTGTGTGTGTGTGTGTGTGTGTGTGTGTGTGTGTGTGATTTATTCGTTTTACAATTATTTGACTGTAGGATGCCCAATAAAATACTCAAATTCAAAAAAATATAGTAATTGGTTTTAGTAATTAATTAATATAAATAATTAATCATTTTATTTTTTATTTTGTAAATGAATAATTTTTCTTTTTTTAATTAAACGTTTAATTTTAATTAATTTTATTTACTCACCAAGGGCAGTTTATCTACTTGTTGTTGATTGATCAATCAAAATAAAATTCCCCAAATTTCCATATAAATTCCAAATTCCCATGTAATATTATTCCTCGATTCCTTAATAAAAAATTAAAAATGATTAATAATTGTATCATTTTATTAATTTATTAATTTATAAATTAAATAATTTAACTTTTAAATTAAGCTGTTTATTTTAATTAATTTTATTTTACTTGCCAGTGGCAGTTTTTATACTTGTTGTGTGTACATTTTATATTTTATTTATTTTATTCAATTTAGTAATTTTACAAATATTTGACTGCAGGATGCCCTTATTGACCAATTGCAATAAAATACTTTTAAAATTTCAACATAATAGCAGGTTTACTTCTTAATTAATAAATAAAAATGAACACTAATATTATTTATCATTAACTGTTTTAAATTGTGATTTATCAATTAAATACTTAAATTTTTATTACATTTTATTTTAATTAATTTAATTTTAGGGCAGGTTGTGTACATAAGACCTTTTCTTCCCTTTCAGTGGACATTTCTCTTGTTCCATGATAAACTGAAAAATCTTCTATGATCTCAAACACATCAGCAGCAGCCAGTGAAACCCGTTACTTGCACAGGAACAGACCTTGATGTTGCTAGAAATAATTCATCGAGAGAAGACACACGGAGAGATGCAGGATTTTTACGTGGATCAGAGAGTATCAATATTTCATCATGCAGCGAGTCTGTGTGTGTTTCTAAAATGCTGTTTAATGCTTCGGCAGAGGTTTGTGCTCAAGGTTGCAGGTATTCAGCATCTGGATCTGCATCACGACTCAGCGACACGCATTTCATAAACACTCGTTGGCCTTCAGCTGGAGGAGGTTTTGTTTGTCATGAGGATGTACAGACCGTTAGCGTGTGGAATAGAGACGGGTCTTTATCGGAAGATAAAAACTACAGTTGTAGAGTATAAACCAGTGACAAACAACAAGCCAGGCCAGACGTTACATATTAAAATCAGCACTCTCTTCCATTACAAATGCATTTAAAGTGTCAATGAATTTTTTTCTGAAAATTGCTTGATAGAATTAATATTTATTTATGAGGGAAATTTGATCTATCTGTCTGTCTGTCTGTCTGTCTGTCTGTCTGTCGATCTATCTATCTAATATCAATTCAATTCAAGTTTATTTGTATTGCGCTTTTCACGATACAAATCGTTGCAAAGCGGCTTTACAGAAAATTTAAGTTTCTGGTTTAAAGTTTCTACGTTATATTTAGTAGTGGCTTATCAGTAGTGACTTACGTCAAGTTGATGTCCATATGGCATAAATGTACATTAAAAATCATGTAGTTAATGACATGTAATCAAACAGACAGTGAACACTATTAACAGCAATGATTATATGTTGCAATCAAACTTATAGCAAAGTTTGGTGGTTTCATCTGTTGTTTGAGGGTTGGCATCATCTGAGGTCTTCTGGGGGGTTGGCATCATCTCTTCCCAGGTGTTCGATCGTCTCAGATCATTTAAGGGCTGGATCCAGACTGAAGCTTCTGTAATTCCTAGTTACCTCAGGATGCCAATCCCATGGCAGAAACAGAGAAGCAAATAGAGACATAATTAGCATAGCTGCTGTTCCAACCAAGCAAAAAATTATGCGTTCAACCCAAGCACAAGAATGACAATGTGAATTTGATCAGATATAACTGAAATATAAGGTTATGAGATACATTGTGTGAATGCAGGAAGGCTATTCCAGAGTTTGGGGGCCAAATGCAAAAAAGCTCTACCTCCTTTAGTGGACTTTGCTCTCCTACGAACCAGTGATGGGAATAACGACGTTATGAATAAACGACGTTACTATCTGCGTTATTTTTTTCAGTAACGAGTAATCAAACGAATTACTATTTCCTCCGTTACGACGCCGTTACTGTTACTGACAATAAAATGCAGCATTACTATAATTTATTATAATATTATTAGAATTGTATTTTTCAGTTCATCTGAATGGATGCGCAGTGTAGCTGTATTTGATGTACCGTAAACTCTAGTGTGAAGGCGCACGGCTCGCCGTCGCTTTGTCTCACACACCCGCAAAGAAAGATACAGAGCAAGAGAGTCTTTCATAACATGCAGAATTGACGTGCTACATGTAAACGATATTCTTTGTTGTATTTTCCTGTCAAAATAATGGAGTTCCTTTGGAATTCTTCAGCTTTTAAGAACTGCCGGGTTCTCTGGTAGTGGGCGGAACTGATGCGCAAACGACAATCTCATTGGCTGGCGCTCACCTAATATCATCCCTGTTTTGATTTCAGCAAATCAATTCAAGCGAACGCAGACTACGTGATTAATATTCATGAACCCAGCAGCTAATTAATACTTAGTGCGTTTTATATTGTTATTAGTAGTAGAATTCGTTGTAGTTTTGTTATCTTATCAATTTTTTCCCCCTTTTTTTTATAGAAACACTAAATGACAAACAATATCTTAAGCATCATCACCAGTCCTAAGTTCAGTCAACATGGCAAATATGCATTCATACTTGGTTATTCTAATTACTAAAGTTCTATCATCATATAATGCTAAATTATCATAATATCATATTATAATGCTTGACCGACTGATGCTAAGTGTCAGTAGATAAATAGTGTAGATTAATGTACTATGTTTTATAATAATAATTTATTCTATTTAGTGTCCATTTCATTCATTTAACATATTTAATAATATTGGGGGCATGCAAGTTTTTTGACATATTTGAACATTTTTTAAAAAAGTAACACAATAGTTACTTTCCCTGCTAATTAGTTAGTTTTGATAATGATGTAACTCAGTTACTAACTCAATTACTATTTGTGAGAAGTAACTAGTAACTATAACTAATTACTTTTTTAAAGTAACGTGCCCAACACTGCTAGGATCTACCAAGAGAGTTTTGTGACCTTAGGGAGCGGGATGGATTGTAGCGTGATAGAAGACAAGTTAGGTATGCAGGAGCTAGACCAGGGTTCCTCAAATCTTACTCTGGAGGTCCAATCCACTGCAGAGTTTCGCTCCAACCCTGATCAAACTCACCTGTCTGTGATTTTCTAATGATTCTGAAGACATTGATTAGCATGTTCAGGTGTGTTTGATTAGGGTTACAGCTAAACTCTGCAGGAAAGTGGATCTCGAGGTCCAGATTTGAGGAGTCCTGAGCTAGACCATTAAGGTCCTTAAAAGTAAGTAGTAATATTTTGTAACTGATATGAAATTTAATAGGTAGCCAGTGCAGAGACTGTAAAATTGGGGTAATATGATCATATTTTCTTGACCTGGTAAGGACTCTAGCCGCTGCATTTTGGACTACCTGTAGCTTGTCTATTGAAGATGCAGGACAACCAGCTAGCAGTGCATTACAATAGTCCAGTCTAGAGGTCATGAATGCATGAACTAGCTTTTCTGCATCAGAAACAGATAACATGTTCCGGAGCTTGGCAGTGTTTCTAAGATGGAAGAATGCTGTTTTTGTAACATGGGAAAATATGATTTTCAAAAGACAAGTTGCTGTCTAATATAACGCACAAATCGATTGATTGATATTATTGGGTGAAATGTGACCTGAATATTTTTATGAGGTTGAGTCTTTCAAAGGAAAATTATATTATTCAATATTGCTTCATGTTATCTAAGCTGTTAGTCCAAAAATTGCTTGGCAGAAATAATGATGAAAAATAAGACAGTTGTTGTCATTCAGTAAGAATACAGTTATGAAATAAAGCTGTTGTGAAGCTGTTTGGATCAGGACCATAAAATCTTGTGGAATTTTTGAACTAAAAGCTGGTGACCTTTAACCTGCTGTTGACCTTTGATCTGCTGGTGGCCTTGACCTGGACGTCTGTGACATTTACAAATGCAAATTGATTTGTAACAAATATTGATTTTGCTGCTCTTCTGTACCAGAGTAAATATCACAGCTACAAATCATCGATCACTTATGCACAGTGAATTATTGCATTGTTTAAAATTCAGTTTTGTCATGCAAAGAGCGAGAGGGAACATAAGTGTGCTGCGGCCTGGGTTTTGAATTAATTTTAATTAAATGCGTTAAGACGTTACCAAGTGAAGACAGAAGCCAGTTATCTGGAGTTTTGCATATGAATATTTCATGCTCTTATATTAGGATTCGCGCTCACGCCGGAGTCGAACGAGGATCCTCGTGTCTGCTGATGGCAGGAGATGCTCTTTGAGCGTGGCTGTGGCCGCGTTGACGGATGAGTCTGGCAGCAGACCAGCGGATTGTAATTCAGAAATCCCCTCCTGGCCTTGCCAGATCTGATCCCACTCCAAATTTATGGACCCTATTTATAACAAACTGGAAACGTCGCCGTGCTGCCAACTTTATAATCTCTCTGAAAGAAAGCAACAGGCCAGACAGAGCTGCGACAGCCGGCCGCTAATTTATATGAAAATGTACAATTTGATTTGTCTAATTTCATTTCGAAGGGAAGGGACAGGTGGATTCTGTCGCTCCACCGGCGTCTCGCTGATGAATGAGGTTCAGTAATTAATAATCCATTTGCTTTCAGGCCTGTAGCATTTTTGGGAGGATTGGTATCTTGTGATTCCTCATTTCATGCATTCTAGTGTCACTGAGATACTATTATAGTTTAATTCATATTTTGAATTAGTTTTCATCTTTATATTTTGCTTTTTTATTTTAACTTTAATTACAATTTTAGTAATTTTGTTGTGAGATTTTGCATTTGAGTAGATTATATGTATTTATCTATTTATTTTTTGTAAATGTCCATGTAGTGTTTTTTTTCCCCCCAGTTATTTTAGCGTATCAAGTTAATCTAAATAAAAATGACAAATGTTCCACTGGCATCTAGCTGAAATAAAATAAGTGTATATATTTAATATAAATATTATAATTATATATAGTATAGTATATTTATAGAAATATAAAATTACATAGTATATAATTTTATATATAAATTTTATTTTATTTCAGTTAGGGTTTATTTTATTTCAAGTTACAATATTTTTATGGTTTTAGTTCTGGGAAGTTTGGTAACTTGTGATTCATGTCAGCCAAGTGTCAGTGTTATTTTAGTGTCATTGAGATTATATTATAGATTTTATTAATATTTTAAATTAGTTTTCATTTTATGTTTTTATTTTAATTTTGCTTATTTTAATGTTTTGAATTATTTTTTTCATTTGTATTTTCTGCTTTTATTTATTTATATATATATATATATATATATATATATATATATATATATATATATATATATATATATATATATATATATATATATATATATATATATATATATATATATATATATATATATATATATATATATTTTTTATTTTCTGTAAATGTATAATGTCTATTTTTATTCGTTTTTTTTTTTTTTTGTTTTAGTTGATTTAGTGCATCGTCAAACTAAATGGAAATGAAGAAAGTTGCTCTGTTCTGCTCTTATAAAATAATAATGCTCATATTGTAAATTCAAGAAAGTGTTTCTAAAGAAGGGAAATCTGCTCAAGTTCTAACAGATTTATTAACTATAACTTTGGATGTTCATAAAGAGCCAAAGTTTGTTGTTGCTTAGTGAAGACGATCTTTTCCCTCTATAAACATTATGGATTGGTTTTATTCCTCCTCTTATTTGCAGGCGTGTGCCATTTCAATAATGTTGCATCAGCATCTTATGCTCCAGTTTGCTGCATGTGAAAAAATGATTTGAAGTTATAATGGAAAAAAAGATTAACAATTAAACAAGTAATTATTCAAGCTGTTTAATGTCCCTGTAAGGCTGTTTTCCAGTGGATGAGCCGCACATTACAGTATAACACACACTGTTAGTCATTACTCAATAACTAATGCAAAACAAACCCATACACCTTAACCAACAGATAACCTCTGTAACCGCGCTCAGAGCTTTTCCACCTCCGTTTCTCAGGGGACACGCATATAAACATTTCAGCCGAAAACTGAGAATAAAGTTTAATAAAAATTACATCGAAGAAATGATTTTCTTACTGAGTATTTGTTTTGTTTTCCAGTATCTAAACGTTCTTAAATCAAGATACATTTACTTGAGAAACAAAATTATATTAAAATAAGTAATTAAGTCATTAAATTACTTAAGATATTACATTTTGTTTTCTGAAAAAATATCAATGAAGAGATCTGCCTCTGGGGTCAGAAAATAAACTTTTCAAAACGAACTTAAGTTTATTTTTCTGACCCCGTTATTTAAAGGTTACAAAAACGTTTCTTACAACATTCTACTAACTTTATTTTCACCTAAAATATAACGTTATTTGAATGTTTAAGACGTTTCAAAATGTGATTTTCTTGCCGTGATTAAAACGTTATTTAAAGGTTACAAAAATGTTTCTTAGAATGTTCATTATGTACAAATAACAACACGAGGATGTTCTGAGAATGTTGTTATAAGAAGGGTTTCTCAACATTACGAGAACATAATAAAATATTAAAATTGTAAGAAATTTCCATAAACATTACTTTAAGAACGTTTTGTATAACTAGGGCTGTCAGTCAATTAAAATTATTTTTCTAATTAGTTAAATGATGTGGCGATTAATTAATCCAATTAGTTTGCGAAAATACCTCCAAAAGATAATTTAAAGCCATCATTGTGTTAAATGAGAAGTATCAAGTAGACATTACAAAAATTTGCTTTAGGAAGAAATATTTTATGATTCAACATAAAAGTTATTACACATTTAGGCTACAACGTAAACTATGGAACCTAAAAAAGAATAATTTGAGAAACAAAACAGTTTGGTTACCTATAGAAAATACTTTCTTTTATGTTCCACAAAAGAAAGTCTTACAGGTTTGAAATGATTTGTTCACCCAATTCATTCAAAACGCGGATTCATTCAGAAACTAAACTTCGCTGTGTTGCTCAGAGACACACAACAGTTCTGCTGCGGCTTTATAGCTAATATTTTAGTTTGCAAAATTGAGAAAAAAATTAGTGCTGTAAAACGATTAATCGCATCCAAAAAAATAAAAGTTTTTGTTTACGTAATGTGTGTACTGTGTATATTTATTGTGTATATATAAAGACACACACGTACAGCATATATTTTGAAAATATTTCCATGTATATATTTATATTCATATATATATATATATATATATATATATATATATATATATATATATATATATATATATATATATATATATATATATATATATATATATACACACACACACATTACATACATACATAAAATATTTTTCTTATATACATGCGTGTGTGTCTTTATATATACATAATAAATATACATAGCACACATATTATGTAAACAAAAACTTATTTTGGATGTGATTAATCGTAAATTAATCGTTTGACCGCACTAAAAAAAACGATATTGTATCTAAAATAGAACAGTATTAACTCCTTGTTTACTGAACTCTTGTATAAAATCACATTTGCACTCATGCTATTCAGGGCAAAAACAGCACTCGTGTGATACTGCTCTCTCTGCTCCTGTGATATTGCTTATCACATATGAGACAAAAACTCATACAGGGGCATTTTTTGCCCCAATATATTGAATTTCAGAGGCGTATAACTGTTAATGAGACATTTTCAGTGCAACAGTAATTTTATTTGGACTGATGAATCAATAATAAGAGCAGGAATATGTATTAAAGTATATTTCAGATTTGATTTCATGTTGACTCCAAAATGAGAAAGACAATCTAGTCTTTGTTTCATTAGCGTTTGTCTTCAGCTTTTGTGCAACTGGTAAACAAAAGCAGTAGCTGTTGACCGGATGGGATGGGATGCGAGTGGATGTTGTTTTCTCATCAGTCCCAGAGGAGAGTCTCAGAATGTGGGTCACCGTGGCTCCCCAAAACCAGTGCTCGTCTATTATTCACTCTCGTTTTTTAATCTCCTTCCTCAATTCACTGGCGCTCAGGACCCTGAAAACAGAAATGAGTTTAGTTGAAGCTTTTGTGATGCCGTTGCATAATTGAGCCGCATTAAATATGTGTGGAAAAAATGCCTCTGCCTTTAGTGCTCATAAAATTTACAAATGCCAAAAAATGCACTGTAATTTTTTTTTTATAAATGTGAGAATGACAGGAACGAGATGTAATTTGAGCTGAGCATTCATTTAGCAAAATACTTGATGAAATCTTTTCATTTTTATTATTTTTTTTATATATATTTGGTAATATTTTCATATGTTTAATTATGCATGGAAGATTTTATTTATTCACATTTTATTTCTTTATAATATTTTATTTCTTATTTGGTAATTTTTTTTTTTTAATGTTTTATGTATGCATGTATTCACATTGTATTTCTAAACGCGTTATTTACATTTGGATTTCTGCATTTAGCAGAAACATTTTTATAACATTTAACAGAACAATTTATTTCTTGTTGCATTTTTTTTTCTTGTAATTTTTTTTAATGTATGCATGCATGTACAGTATTCACATTTTTTAAAGAACATGTTATTTATCGATTTATTTATTTGCATGCATGCATTCATTTGGATTTATGCATTTAGCAGAAAATTTTATCCAAAACGACTTACACATGAGGAACGAAAGCAATTTAAACCAGATTAGGAATTAGTTTAGTTGCTATTTGGGATAAGTTGCATTTAAATTGTCTTAATTAAATTTAGTAATCAAAACATAATTTTGTCTTTTCTAATTTCTTTTTTTTTTTTTTTCACTAAAAGATTTGCAAAGACATTTTTGTATATCAGGTGTTTTGATAGTTACTGCAGTTTAATACTGTTAGTTTGTGTGATGCATTAGCGATCAGCACAAACTAAAGCAGAGTAAAAGAAAAGAGGCTGTAGCCATAGTTGTATGGGTGAAGCTTCGGCTAATGATCTATGACACTGGAGCCTAAAGCAGTTTAATATCGCTGCATTAATACAGCATATCTATACTAGACCTGGTTTCAGAGAAAATCCTTCATCAGCAAAATGCAAAAATCAAATTCAGAAGAGCTGATGTGTTACAGAGGTCAAGGACTGGCAGTTCACCTCTGGATTCCCTCAGCTGTTCTAGAGCGTGAGCGCGAGTCGTACCGCTGCGTTTGCACACCTCCTCGGTAATCGATATAGTCATATGTGACATCTGTGTTGTCTAATCTGTTTAATCTTGAGATGGTAAGCAAATATCCAGAACGCCCTAGCAACACCCTTAGTAATAAACAAGAACTCTCTATTAACTACACAGCACATATTAAATGTCCAGAACACCCTAGCAACTACATAGCAACACCATGAAGTCACTGTGACCTGGTTTTGCACAGGCAAACTATATATATATATAATATCACACACATAATAAATATACACAGTGCACATACATATATTATGTAAACAAAAACTTTTATTTTGGATGTGATTAACCACGATTAATTATTTGACAGCACTAATATGTGTGTGTGTGTGTATATATATATATATATATATATATGTATATGTATATGTATGTATATGTGTGTAAAAAAATTGTATTTTTGGCAAAAATGATTAATTCTTGTTTATTTACCTATTTATTTGTATTTATATGGTTGTTTGTTTGTTTATTTATTTATTTATTTATTTATTTTAAATTGATTTTATGTTGAATTATTTATATTTAGTCACAGTTTATTTCATTAACTTTTTATCTAATAACATTTTATTTTTATGATCATTTTTATTTATTTACTTATTTACTTGTATTTATATTTTGTTCCTTTTCTTTTTAATACTGTCAAGGTGCTTTGAAGCAATATCAGTTGTGTAAGGCACTATAAAAATAAAGATGACTTTATTTATTAAAAATTTTTATTTATATATTTGGTAATATTTTAATGTTTGTTCATTTATTTATTGACTTGGATATTATTTACATTTATACATATTTAAATTTTTGTATTTGGCAATATTTATTCTTATGTTTATTTATTTATTTGTATTTATATGGTTAATAATTTACTTTATGTATCTATCTATTCATTTACTTTTATTTTTGTTGAATTGTTCATATTTATTGAAAAAAAAAAAAAATATATATATAAAAAAAAAAAAAAAATTCAGTTCTAATAACTTTTATTTTTATTTATTTACTTGTATTTATTACTTTATCTAAGCATTTATTTTGTACTTTTTTTTTTTGTGGAATTATTAATATTTATTGTATTATCTTTTTTTTTTTTTTTTAGTTCTAATAACATTTTATTTATTTACTTGTATTTATAATATATCTTCCTTTCCTTTCCCGTTTAATACTGTGAAGCTTTATTTATTTGTTTGTTTGTATCTTTCATTAGTTGCTAATTTGGTTTAGTTGCATTTAAAAATGTCTTGATTTAAATTTAGTAATCAATAAATGTTGTTCTCAATACAGTTTATTCTCCTCTAATTCTCCTTGATTCCCTAAATATACTCTGTGAACGGCACTGAATTCTGCGCTTGTGTGACACGAAACGATACAAATCTGAACTTGTGCTGGAAGTCTCTGATCAATCCCGCTCTGCTCTGTTCTGTCGCTCTGTTCAGGGTATAATTAACCAAACAAAACTTATTGATTCTGCTTGTAGCTGAAATGGTTTGTGTGCTGGAGGTCGGGGAAGCGCTTTGTTGGCTATAAATAAAAACAGAAAGGAAAGCACGCATTGGATGCTGGAAAGCCACTAGTTGTATATTTCTGTGTCAGTTTTAGTAGGTTTGCGGAGGTTTAGGGTGGTATGGCTCTTTACGGATCCCCACATATGTCATCTTAAGCTGTATTGATGCTGGATGTGCTTTTATATCGTCTGAAGGCAGGCGTGGATTTATTTAACACACTAAATCAGAAGATTGTCCGACAAACGGTCATAAAACACAAGGTCCTGAACAACAGATTGTTTTGAGGCAGAAACTCTAAATTAAAGCAGCTTTGAAACTGTTTACAGGAACACTTTGTCTTTGTGTCGCTGTCAATAGACTGATTTGTTGCAAGTAACACTGCATTTGTTGCATTCAGAGTGAAGAAAGTCTCAATGCAAGAGAAAAACAGCCTTGATCAGACAGAGATTGTGTGTCTGTTGTCAAGCAGCATGTGTGCATTCATTCATATCTACTGTAATGTTGAATCTTAGTGGAATTTGCCTTATTTCCTGTCTTATTTCATGTTTCTGCTCTTATAGTGAATGATTCATCAACTGCACTTAGAACATCTTTCCTTAATCAAAGAGGATAATATTCTATTTATATGTGGCAATCAATAGTATTTATTTATTTATGGTAAAAGTTTCTAAGTTTAATTATTCATTTATTTATCTATTAATTTTATTTATTATTTACTTTGTATTTGATAATGTTTTTTTGTCTAATTTTATTTATTTATTTATTTATTTATTTATTTATTTATTTATTTATTTATTTTTTATTTATTTATTTGTATTTAATATGCCTATTTTTACTTACTATTTATTATTTTATTTATTTATTTTAAATTATTCTTAAGAAATATATTAATCAAAATAATAATAATAATAATAATAATAATAATAATAATAACAATAACAATGATAAAAAATAATAACAATAATAATACCTTGTTGTTGTTGTTGATTATTATTATTATTGCTATTATTGTTTAATTTGGGATATGTATAGTTTAGTATACAAAACTCAACATTGATGATAATTAGAAATGTTTCTTGAGCAGCAAATCAGCATATTAGAATGATTTCTGAAGGATCATGTGACACTGAAGACTGGAGTAATGATGCTGAAAATTCAGCTTTGATCACAGAAATAAATGACATTTTACAATATATTCACATAGAAAACAGCTATTCTAAATCATAATATTTCACTATTTTTATAGTATTTTTTGATCAAATAAATGCAGCTTTCTGAACTATAATATATATTTATTGTTTTATGCTGATTGTAGGTAAATCATGCAGTAATTTAATGGTGTTACTGAAGGTTACAGCAATGATAGCAAATATCCTCAAAGACAGAGATGTCTTTGCAGACAGAAACACAACACAGCGTCTCCAAAGCAAGCTGTGAGCTTTGTTTATGAATTCTCTCCAGCTGAAGGACGGCCATTGAGCAAAACACCGCATTCATTCAGAGGTTGTTTTGCGGCGCATTAGAGATGTGCGCTCAAATATAGAGGCTATAGGAAATCAATTGAAGGTTGAATGCACACGCGCACACACATACACACACAATGTATTCCCATGAATAACCGACCTGATTGAACACAACTGTGCAGGAAAACCTGCTTTCAATTTAATTAAACTCTAATTAAGATTATGTTCAGCACTGCAATTATTCAGATGGATCTGAAGAGTGTAATTCACATGTCAACACGTCGTGTGTGTCAAGAAAAGACACCTGTGATTGTGTGTGTGAGTTTTCATCCACAAAGAACCAAACAACAGTCTCAGGAATACATCTGCAAAGGTTTTTGCTCATTGACAGTAAAACTGTTGAACTTGCATTCATTTTTTTATGAACAGTTTTCTTCTTTTGGGATATTGAGGTTTTAAAGGTGCATTTGGTATTTCTCTTCTCATTGAAAACATTTAAAGAAAACATTACAATAAGGTTTGTTAACATTAGTTAATGCATAAAATAACACAAAATAACAATGAACATTAATTTTTTTTAAGCATTTATTAATCTTTCTTAATGTTTAGTAAAAAATATAATTGTTCCTTGATTGTCCAAGTGTTATTTTAGTATTTATATACTGTTTTAGTTTTTATTAATATTTTGAATTACCTTTTTATTTTTATACTTTCAGTTTTAATTTTAATTTTTGGTTACATTTTTAGTAATTAGTTTTTGTCTTTTTTTTTTTTTTTTAAATATTACTATTTTAGTTTATTATTATTATTATTTATTTATTTATTTATTTATTTATTTATTTATTTATTATTTAGTGTTTCAACTTAGATTAAATTAGAAATGTTGCCTTTGCAACTAGCTAAAGTAAATTTTTCATCAAAAGTGTATTTATTTTATTTTAGCTTTATTTCAATGAACAAAATGTTTTAAGTTTACGTTTTTATCGATAATAATCAGTGCATTAACTAAAGTTAATGAATACAACTTTTATTTGTTTGTTTTAAAAATGCATTGGTAAATATTGAAATTAACATTGACTAATGCTGTAGAAGTATTGTTCAGAACTCTGTCATTATTCAGCCTTGTGATGTTTCTTATGAAATTTTGGCCACTGAAATATGCATGTAAAAGCTTGAATGTATAGATGTATATTTAAATAAACAGCATAAGATTCAGCCTCTTACTTGCACAAAATTATCATATGGTGTTTAACACAACTCATAAAACTGCAGCTTTTAGTTTTTAGTTTCTCCAGTATGAAAGATGTCTCGTCGTTGTCATATGTGGGTGGTGTTGCAAAATTTATGTACAAAATTAGACGTTTACATCTCTTGTCCATTTATTTGTGGACTGTAGATGCTCTGGCAACATCAAATCACTATGGCAACATCCTCTGACTTCTGCAACTGTATGTTCTCATTATCTGAGAGATGACCTGACCATTCGCTCATTTACATACACTGCAGAAAATCTGATGGAGGATCAAGACAAAATACAAAATAAGATTTCTTAAAACAAGCACTCAGATTTACACAGTGCAAGACAATAGGCATCATGAAATTGGTTTGAAGAACAAATTTTGACCAGATATTACTTTTTGTGGAGCTGAAAATGATTCTTTTTTAACTTTTCTTTAACTTTTTCTTTAAAATTGAAAGTGCTAGTACTTTTTGAATTGAGTTGTACATATTTTGCACCCCCCCCCATTGCACACAGAAAAAAAACTGTTTTGACAACACACGTGCAGATTTTAACATGCCAATAAAGCATGTTAAAGTAAAGTCACAATTCTGAGAAAAAGGTGAGAGAGAAATGAAAAATTGAGGTATAGATTGAGATAAACTCAGAATTGCAAGATATAATCACACAATTATGAGATATAAACTCAGAATTGTGATATAAATCCAAATTGGAGAACTCAAAATTGCGAGAGATAAAATTGCTGGATAGAAACTCAAAATTCAATATACTGTAAATTCAAAAGTGCAAGAAATAAACTCAAATGGGCGCAAATGCATTTGCTATTTAAACAGCGCGGCGCAGGATGGGAAAATGAGAACTGCGTCGGGCTGAATCTAGCAAAAACACTTGCGCTGCATTGCACCGGGTGTATTATAGGGCCCATAAGCTTAAAGTTAAGAGAAAGAAACTCAGAATTGTGAGATATAATCTTAAAATTATGAGATATAAACAGAATTGAGAGATATAAATTAAACATTTTGAATAATAAACTCAAAATTCAATTGCAAGATATACAGTGGGTACGGAAAGTATTCAGACCCCCTTCACTTTTTTCAATTTTGTTATGTTGCAGCCTGATACTACAATTGTTTAAATTCATTTTTTTTCTCATTAATCTACACTCTGTACCTCATAATGACGAAGTGAAAACAGAATTTTAGAAATGTCTGTAAATTTATTAAAAAGAAAAAACTGAAATATCACATTTACATAAGTATTCAGACCCTTTGCAACAACACTTGAAATTTCGCTCAGGTGCCTCCCATGTCTCTTGATCATTGCAGAGATGTTTCTACACCTTGATTGGAGTCCGCCTATGGTAAATTAAATTGATTGGACATGATTTGGAAAGGCACACACCTCTCTGTAAAAGGCATCACAGCTGATAATGCATATCAGAGCGAAAACCAAGCCACGAGGTCAAAGGAACTGCCTGCAGAGCTCAGACACAGGATTGTATTGAGGCACAGATCTGAGGAAGGCTACAAAAAAAATTCTGCTGCACTGAAGGTTCCCAAGAGCACAGTGGCTTCCATAATTCTCAAATTGAAGAAGTTTGGCACAACCAGGACTCTTCCAAGAGCTGGTCCCCAGCCAAACTGAGCAATTGATGGAGAAGGGGCTTGTC
>CM077238.1:3130877-3170877 GCA_039654775.1 Spinibarbus caldwelli | reverse complement strand
AGACTCCTCCTGATGAGCTGAGATGTTCTGCAGTGAACGTCTGCACAAATTCAGGGTTTAACTACTGATTTGTTGTGCATTATTTGGGTTGCTATTTTGGTTAAGATTGACTTTCATATTGTTTCCAGATGAACACTTGACTGAAGCAGCAGCTCGGCTTTACTTGATTATCCACACATTATTTTCTTTTTAGAAAAGAGTCTCAAATCTGATCATCAGGATTTTTTGTGGAACGTTTGTTTCCAGAAGCAGTTTTACTTTCACTGTTCCTCAGTGGAGGAATGATCTTCCCAAGCCTTCAAAACATCTCACATATTTTGAGGAATGTTTATTTGTATCTCTCATTCAACATTGTATTGCGTTGCATTATTTGTTTGGATCATCTTATCTTACTATGTCAATCTTATTATCTTCAATCTCCTCTTACTAAGACACATTACTGGAGAGTGGCAACTGATATTTATATGATTTTATGAAAGTATATGCGATACTGATATAAAATATCGCCGATTTAAATTGCATTCAGAATTTCATCACTTTTGTCCACATAAATACCAGCATCTGCACCAAATTGCTTATTTTACTCAGTTTGAGTCTCTGAATAAAGATGAGCAGTTTTCCCCTTCATTGTATCACTGTTTCAGACTATATGAGCCAAAAACACCTGATGGATCAAATATGACAAAAAACACACATGCATAGATGCTGTCTAAAGATTCATTAAACTGTTCCATCTCAACATCTTTTTTTTTTCTTTTTCTGACTATTCATATTTACAGGGTTAAAATTGGTTCTGCACTTTTTGTTCTCTCTGAAGTTCAGTAATAATATTGAGTCATTGATAAAGTATTTTGCATCATTCCTGTAACACCAAGGTCATAAGTTTGATTCCCAGAGAATGCAAGAACTTGAATGCGTTATAAGATGCTTTGGATAATGTCATCAGCCAAATGCATACATGTAAACGCAAAAATAGCATCATTTAATTTTTCCATCCATTCATTTAACTAACAGGCTGGTTTCTTCTTCTGTAAATGAGGACATGTTCACAATCTGTGTTTCTCTCTCTCTTTCAGCAGGAGTGTCTTTCGGTTCTGAGCTGTGATGCTCTTCGTGGATTGTAAGATGGTGGATTTTCTTCGCGGTCGGAGGAGGATGCGGGTGTCCGTCTGCAAGCCGCCCTGCTCCTTCTGGTTTCTGCTGCTGTTTGGGGTCGGAGGACTCGTTCTCTTCATCCACCTGCAGGATCTGTCCGATATGGTTCTTCAACAGGCTCCAGGTAGGAAGAAACGGTCAATTATGGTCAACTGTCAACACGTAGAATGAATTCAGACTGTGACATATCACGTTGAGCCATTCGTTCCCAAGCTTTCATTGTGTTTTGGAGAAGATTATAGTTTTGGACTTCAGGACAAAATGAATGTGGTTTGAGGCTTTTATGTGAGAGGTTGCACACAGGGTCTGAAATTAGCATTTTGCAAGACTAGTGAATTGAGAAAATAGTGCTGTAAATATATTTTGCCAGCCATGAAATTTTATTTTATATTGTCGCATTAAACATGCATATATTTTTGTTTCTTTTTTTTGAGTTCTCTAGCTGATTTGTCCTGCAGATTTACTCGTACACCAGCCAGTCTTCGTGCAACACCATCAGTCACAAAAACATCCACAACCATCATGATTTTGGTCTTATTTTCATTTTTGGTGGAAGAATGTGTCACCACAGTGAGAATTTTTAACCCTGTAAAGCTTAATAGTCAGAAAAACCTATTTTATTAATTAATTTTATTTAGTGTGTGTGTGTGTGTGTGTGTGTGTGTGTGTGTGTAAAAAAAAAAATAATAATAAAATAAAGGTTTGCGTGTGTGTGGTGTTTTTTTTTTTTGTTGTTTTTTTTTGTTTTTTTTTGTTTTTAGTATTATATTTGATCCATCAGGCTTTTTTGGCTTATGAAGACTGATACAGTGAGAATATGGAGGGAAAAACAGCTCAGACTGAACCAAACTTAGTCTTTCTAGCTTAGAAGGGTGATGATAATTGTTCAACCAATGCTCAAAAGTTACTCTTTGATTTGTTTTGCTTCAGATCATGATGCCAGCCAGCAGGCCAGAAACATTTTGTTTACTCTACAAAGCAGATTTTACTTTTCATGTGGTGTTTGGCAAGTGTTCATTTTGGATCAGTGTTGTATGTGGAGCACTTCGGTGTTGGCGAGAGGCTTTAGGTGCATCTGTGGTCAGAAACACGTCTAATAAACAAAACAAACAACAGGATAGTTGTTCAGATTTGAGTAAAATGGATGAATAGATGCATTAGGTGACTTCCAGAATGCTATATTTTGATTGGTTAGTTTTGGCATTCATCAGAGTTTATTCTGGATTTAGATCAGCTGATTGCACAGACATGTGGTGTTGTTCTGTCTGTCATTTGTAAGAGTTGGTTGCAAACTTTTGAGCAGTAGAAACACACACAGCGTGAGAAATCTTGGCTACCGTCGCACGTCAGCGGTGATGATGTGAACCGCGGGAAACGGCTGCTTCATTACCTAGGACTAGTTTTAGGCACGCACAAGGACACACTGCAAACACCTGCTGTACGGATGCATGTTTGTGCTTCTGTTCAGCCAAAATGAGGAAAACAAAACCACAGATATGAACACAGCTCTCCAGGCTCTTTTACAGTTATCTGCTGATACTCGCATGAATCTGAGTGGCTCTGCCTTTAACTCTTTCTGTCTTAACACTTTTTTTGGGCAAATTCACTATTTTTGTTGGGGCTAAAGAATCAAACAATTAATCATCATGAATTTTTTTTTTTTTTTTTTTTTTTTTTTGTGATTGAGATTCAGTGTTATTTTTGTGTAGTTTTTATTCATTTTATATTTTTTAATAAAAAAAATTGTGTTTTTAAATGTTTTATTTTTATGTGTCCCATTTTGATTTTAATTTTAAAGTTTTAGTCATTTTGGTGTGTGCTTTTGTCATTTGTAGCAGTTGTTTATATGGTTTTTAATCATTTTTATTTCTGCTTTAGCTATTTTAGTATCAGGTTAGTAGTTTAATATATAAACTAATAACTTTCTTTTTCTTTTTTTTCAGTTAAAGTTTATTTTATTTCAGGTAACTTTTTTTTTTTTTTTTTTTTATGGTTTCAGTTTTGTGAAGTTTGGTGTCTTGTGATTAGTCGTGGCCTAATGGTTAGAGAGTCGGACTCATAACCTAAAGGTTGCGGGTTCGAGTCTCGGGCCGGCAGGAATTGTAGGTGGGGGGAGTGAGTGTACAGCGCTCTCTCCACCCTCAATACCATGACTGAGGTGCCCTTGAGCAAGGCACCGAACCCCCAACTGCTCCCCGGGCGCCGCAGCATAAAAATGGCTGCCCACTGCTCCGGGTGTGTGTTCACGGTGTGTGTGTGTTCACTGCTGTGTGTGTGCACTTTGGATGGGTTAATTGCAGAGCACAAATTCCGAGTATGGGTCACCATACTTGGCCACATGTCACTTCACTTTCACTTTCACTTTCACTTGATTCATCATTTCAGGTGTGTGTTAGTGTTATTTTAGTGCCATTGTAGTCTTTATCAGTATTTTTATATTTTCTATTTTTATTTTAATATTAAAGTTTTAGTAATTTTGTTGTGAGTCTTAAGATAAAGATTTTTTTTAAAGGTTTTAGTTAACTATAATGACGCTGTTAATATTACTTTATTTAATGTTTTTAAATAGAAATACATTTTCTTTCTACAGTGTTAGAAGTCTGAACAATAAAACAGACCCCAAATGAGTCATTCAGTAAGAGTTTAGAGGTATAAAATGAATGTGGATCAGCTCAGATCATTTGATGAGAAATGTTTGAGTTCACGGTGAGATCTCTTCATTGCAGACTTTGGTATCTTGGCAAGTTTGAGACTTTGTTGAGATCTTTTGAAACTCTTGATTACTGGGCTCTTTTTCTGAGGAGAAACATTTGAGATGCAGAATTCAGCAACTCTCAGTATCTGTTTAGGAGAAAAAACAGAAATTAAAATGATCTCATTTCTGTTTGTTTTTTTTTTTTTTTTCTATGAGGGTATTTTTATTTTTGTCAGTTTTTAGAAATCACTCAGAACTGAATGAAGTGGTTACGGTGTCACATTAGGCAACTGCGTCAGTTGTGATAAATATATTTAGCAGTGTTAACACATTTAATTAATCATTGGCAGTCCTCATATTCACCGGTCATGGGACTTTTGCATGATTTCATTTGACTCATTTGCTTTTCCTCAGAGACTCTGAGGAAACTGAAAAGGCATTTTCTTTGATACTATTTTCAAATGAAACACATTTTTCAATGAAGAAAGAAAAAAAGGATTATCCTGAAGTGTTCAGAGGATTGTAAAGCCGCTCTCAGCCGGAGCTCAGGAACGCCGCAGCCTTTCTGCTGCTGAACTGGATCAGATGGAGGGAATGAAGGTTATATAAAAGCATTGCGGCTGAACTCCAGCGGTTCTGTTCCTCTTTAGTGTTTCTGAACATTCTTCTGTGCTGTAGATCTAATGCTGGAAACTGTACTTCAAAGATGAATATATGCATGTCTGGGTCAGTAAGACCCTGTTTAATGGTTTTGAAAGAAGTCTCTTCTGTTCACCAAAGCTGCATTTATTTGATCAAAAATACAGTAAAAATGTGTAAAATTATTACAATTTACAATAACTGTTTTCTATGTGAATATTTATTAAAATGCAATTTATTCCTGTGATCAAAGCTGAATTTTCAGCGTCATTACTCCAGTCTTCAGTGTCACATGATCCTTCAGAAATCATTCTAATATGCTGATTTGCTGCTCAAGAAACATTTCTTATTATCAATGTTGAAAACAGTTGTGCTGTTTCATATTTTTTGTGGAAAGTGTGAAACATTTTATGTTTCAGCACAGATGAAAGTTCAAAACAACAGGATTTATTTGAAATGGAAATCTTCTGTAACATTATAAATGCCTTACTGTCACTTTTGATTAATTTAATGCATCCTTGATTAATAAAAGTATTAATTTCTTCTTCAAAAGTGTTACTGACCCCCAAAAATTTAATATGTAAACCATGTAATGAACTATACAAACCCAACAATTTACTAAAATGAATTTGCATCCTCAACATTTCTTGTGAGTTTTGTAGCCTTTTATAGCATTACACTACTGTCACGCAACTGAAAACTTTGACTAAGTTAATGGTGCCACTATATTTAGTTTGTTTGCCAGATTTAGTTCATTTGGCTCATTGTGCTAAAACACTCAACGTCAGCGCAGGGAGCAAAGCTTTTACTCTCATTGTTTCTGCTCAAATCTCCCACTCAAATAATTGTTTAAGGACAATCAAGGAATCCTCTGTGAATTACCATGGGAATGCCTTCGCTCGCGGCGCCATCGACAGAGAAATTACCCACAAAAATTGGGAGCAGGGAGTGTTTCCCGTGCATTGTGGGTTAAGAGCGATTTCTCTGCCTCAGCAGGACACGCCACACTCACAAAGAAGAGTCGTGGCCTTTTCAAGCACAGAGAGATGTTTCATTGCTGCGAATTGAACTTCATTCTTAGAGCGCTCGGATTCATCTCCACCGACAAAACACAGCCTCCCCGGCCTCATAAGGTCAAATGCGTTCTCTAACAGCTCCGTTAGCAAGAGAGGCGCTCTTGAGGGACGGTTCGTACGGTGCTAATCAGAAGAGCCGGCTCTTGTGTGCCGCTCAGGTGTCGGGATCAACCGCAGCCAATCAGAATCCACTCCACTCCAGCGCTGAATGAGATTGCTTTCATGCAGGAGCTGCTGTGGACCTCGTGACATCAGACTAGCACAATAACATCAGCCGTCTAAACACAGCAGCCCTGAGAGACGCGCCGAGATTACAGCCGCATCTCTAGAGGAATCCGAGCGAATTACGAGACTTAATTAACGGAGGAGAGCTGAAGTCAGACAACAGATGTGTGTGACGAACAGATGCTGGTTTACATGCTTACCAGTAGAGCTATTCAGATTTCGGATGGATGGATGGACGGACGGACAGATAGATAAAATGATCGATAGATAGATCGATGGATGGATAGATAAAACGATTGATTGTGTAGCAAATTAGCTCAAAAAGGGAATTGTATATAAATAATTACAATTAATTATGATTAATTACAGTTATTTATATCGGCTGACAGTAATAACTGTCGCAGAGTTAAATTGCCATAAGCTGATCTGTTCGTCCAGCGAACATTCAGTGTAAATTCATATCAACTCTAAGAGAGGATATTTCCGTGGCCACAGAAAATATCTTCCTATTAATGCATTAGAGCATGTAGCAAGGGTCAAAATCGTAAAGGGACATTAATATGCAAGGCAGAATCAGAAACTCATGTAATTTGTGCACAAGAATTTTATTAACTAAACGCTAACACACATATCTAATCTAAACAAACAACGAATAACATACACTCAGACATACAATCATGGGGAAAGGGTTAATGAGAGTTGATGGATGAAACCATAAGGAAAACCAGAGAATGCAGTTATGGAAAAAGTCATTTAACCACCTGAATAAAACCATCAGCGCAGTTTATAACGGGGTCTATAACTTATACTAAACCTCTGTTTTGTTTAGTTAAATGTACTATACTTGCACGTCCTTTGTGTCCGGAATGCGGTCTCGGATCAAAAGTCTTGATGGTTTCAAGGTTTTTGGACTCGCGATCACATTCTTCCGGGTTGAAGAGTGATGAATTCCAAAGATGTTCTGAGGTATAAATGTCTTCCAGGTAGAGAGTGGAAAAAGAGTTAAGAAAGGAATCTGCTGAGGTCCGAGGAGCTTTGATTGAATGGAAAGACAAGGTCAGAAACCTGGCACAATAACTTAAGGGTCCAGAAGAGTTCCAGCTCACATCTTGCTCATCCTCTTAGGGTCTAACAGATCAGCAGACTGGGTCTTTGTGGTCAAGAGTCATCTCCCAGGCTCTATGTTGGGCCGACCGGGCGCGCCTGCAGAATATAGCAGAAGAGCTTTTTCTTGCAGCAGAAGTTTTTAGAAGAAGGTTTTTTAGAAGAGGAGGTTTTTAGAAGAGAGGGCCGGACCTGTGAATGAGACCTTTATCTGGTATAGAGGTCACACCTCTGGGGAGTCAAAGAGCCAATGGGCTCCCTTCTCTTTGGAGGGAAGGTTTTACGACTCTTTGTCTCTGAGCATGGCAATTTGCAAGGGGTTGCTATTAAAGAACTATTAAAGATTCTTAGAACACTAATATGTTCCATAGGTATCAACATGTAATATACACTGTCATTTAGATCATCCGAAGACGAATTGATAGAGATCAAACATGATATAAGTGAGGTAATATTAACTAGTGATCTATCATAAACATGCATAAAACAGGATACAGTACAAAAAGACAATATACACGAACAGTAACAAAATACTCAATGACCTGAGGATATGTGTGTTCATTCAAAGAAAGGTTTTTCAATGAATTAATTAGAGAAGAGTCCATTTTTATGTGCATTACATGTCTCTTTCCTGAGGGAAAATGAGGTCTGCCCGCATTCCTTTGACCAATAAAACTAGTGTTATCAGATAGGTTGCCATGGCACCCGGGGGGCCTGGAATCATCACAGACATACCGGCACTCAGAATTTGTTGGGTGAGGGGTCTGTGGTTAGTTGTTAATCTAATAACTAATTTGATTTGTTAAATCTGATGAACAAATGTGTGTCTGATTGGTCCAAATGCTACAATTGATAGATGGATAAAACGATTGGATGGATGGATGAATGGATGGATGGATGGATGGCTGGATGGATAGATAAAACGATTGGATGGATGGATGGCTGGATGGATGGATAGATAAAACGATCGATTGATAGATATAACAATTGATTGATGGATAGATAAAACGATGGATGGATGGATGGATGGACAGATAGATAAAACGATCGATAGATCGATTGATAGATAAAATGATCGATTGATAGATAAAACGATCGAGGATGGATGGATGGATGGCTGGATGGATGGATAGATAAAATGATCGACTGATAGATAGATAAAATGATCGATTGATAGATAAAACGATCGATTGATAGATAAAACGATGGATGGATGGATAGATAAAACGATCGATTGATAGATAGAGAGATAGATAGATCGATAAAACGATGGATGGATGGATGGATGGATCAATCGATCCAATAACTCCACAAGTTTCAAAATGATTCTTGAAAAGTTTTGACTGAATGATTCAAAATAATTGATTCAGAAGAGTCATTTGGGTGTGAATCTGAACCGTCCTCTTTTTATGCTTAATTTATGCTTAAAACTTGAAAAAAGTGCTTCGTAGATTCAAGGTACTTTTTTTGAAAATATTACTTCTCAATTAAATGCATCTGTTTTGTAGGATGTTTAAGTATTTTCACTGGAAAACAAGAGAGAAAGTACAGAAGTAGTACAGAATCAAATGGGCACTAATGTAAGAGGAAGTTTCTTGCAAGCATTCATCAGAGATCTTGAGTCCCACAGATCTCACGTTTCACATGATTATTGAACACAAGCCTCCTTATGCTTTACTGCAGGACTTTCTCTACCTTCTTAGTCTTACCTCTCCCTCTCTCTCTCTCTCTCGAATCATCATTCAAGGACTCGTATTGACTTTCCTCGGATACAACCTTGTAATCCGCTGAGACGCTCTGTTTACTTCTGATCTGTACATAAAACACTGCAAATTGGACAAAAGATAGCTTTCTTTATTTGAAACTGCTCCGCAATAAATCCTGACCATGCGAGAAAAACCCATGATGAGAGCTTGACGTGTGCTGATAACCCATCAGCTGCATCACGACGGTGTGAGGAATCACCAGTCAGAAAGATCTGGGCTCTTTACATTTCATTTGTGTGCGAACAGCACTAACTTACCCATGAGAGACTACTATAAACACATCTAGACAAACAGAAAGAGTTTAACTGTAATCAGACAAGACACAAGTGATGCTGATTATTTTCAGCTTTTTCATTTTTGATTATTATCAAAGTTGAAAACAGTTGTGGTGCTTTATATTTTTTGTGGAAGCTGTGATGCATTTTATTTTTCAGGATTCTTTGAATAGAAAGTTAAAAAGAACGACATTTGTTTAAAATAGAAATATTTTAACTAGTGCTGTCAAACGATTAATCAGGATTAATCGCATCCTAAATAAAAGTTTGCTTACATAATGTGTGTACTGTATATTTATAATGAATATATAAATACACATACATGCATGTATATATTTAAAAAAATGTTGTTTATATATTATAAATTATATGAATATAAATATATACATGTAAATATATGTAAATAATTTCAAAATACGTATTTGTAAATGCATAATAAATACACAGTACACGCACATTATGTAAACACAAACTTTTATTTTGGATGCAATTAATTGGGATTAATCGTTTGACAGCAGTAATTATAACATTATTTTAACATAACATTGATATAACGTAATATTAAAGGGGTCCTATTATGCTTTTTCACATTTTGAATTTTAGTCAGTGTGTAGTGTGCATGTTTGGGCATAAAAAGATCTACAAAGTTACAAATCTCAAAGTCAACTCCAAAGGGAGATTGTTTTTAAAAAAGTCAAGTCACCTTTATTTATATAGCGCTTTTAACAATACAGATTGTCAAAGCACTTAACAGTATCAAATTGGAGGATAGAGTGTCAGTAACGTATAATAATATTAAACACTCAATTTTCAGTTAAAGGCATTTCATTATTGAATTCAGAGATGTCATTGTCTAGCTCAGTTTAGTTTAAATAGTATCTATGAAATCAAATTGACGATAATCGCTAGAAATTAAGTGTCCCCTAGAAATTAAGTAAATCCCTTTTCAAGAACTACAACAAACGGCTTGTTTGGACTACAAAGTTGTTTTCCTGTATTTGTGACATTACAAATTGGCCCATTAGAATATCATTAAATTAAATCCCGCCTACGGAAATTCGAATGCACGTTTCAAAATCGAAACCCGGTGTGGGTGTTTTTATATCACTGTATTTCTAATAGAAACCGACTGTCTTCAGGAAATTTTGGATGTCATTTTCATTTCATCTTGCATGTAATGTCTGATAAAGCAGTGTTTGTGAGCGGAGCTCTGCTTTGTGTACAGCGTTACCGGGGAAACCTCGCTCTCTCCCGCTCCAACAGTGCCTCCCTCTGGCAGAGAATTAATTTGCATATATGCCGCCACAAATAGTGTAAATCTGTGGGACTATGGTATAAATAAATTCAACAGTATATCAGTTTCACTGCAATTCATGTTATAATGTTAGAGTTAAAGAACAATAAACCTAATACATATTACCGTTGCACTTATCTGTACATAATAAATGCAGTTATTTTTAAGCTGTTGTTGACATCCTATCTAAAACATGATTTAGCCAAAAAAAAAAAACAATAACGTTACCACTTTAATATGTCTTGCAATATCCGTGCGTGCAAAGGTTCTGCACGATCCTCTTGTTCAATATTCTCGGGGTCTGAATTGATATGGCAATATTGACGAACTTGCTGTTTTGGCAAGGGGGCGGGGCAGTACTGAAACACCGTCTAAGCTGTTCGCCAATCACAACGCACTGGGACAGCTAACCAATCACAACACATTTAGTTTTTCGGAAGGCGGGCCTTCATCAAACCTGGAACTAATCGATCCGTTTATGCCAGACTGGGGAGGAAGGTATTGTAATAATGTAAATTATGTGAAAAATAATGCGATTTTTCGAACCACCAAGCATGAGAGCATGTAGTACACCCCCAAAACAAAATCAAGACTTTGTAAAAGAGCATAATAGGACCTCTTTAATACATGTATATGTGCATAATATTAATGTTTTATCACAACATTATAAATGTCTTTACTGTCAATTTTAATTTTAATTAACTGAATGCCTTATTGGCAGAAAAAAAATATTGAACCCCCCGCCGCAAATATATAATTCTATTAAAAAACATTATAAATGTCTTTACATAGATAGATAACAGTGATTCGAGTCTAAGCAGACAACACTAATATGGTTTAGAGATGCTTTTTAGTGCTTTTTAGTCCAATGAAAATTGCACAACCTGTATAATGATCATAATGGTTTTAAAATCAAGCAAAATTTATTCATTCCATTGAATTACTCTAAATTACTCTCGCTCCAGTGAATCCCGCTGAAATCTCTCATTCGGTTATATTCGAGAAAATAATTGTTTAGTAATATGAAGCCTCCCAGAATGCAACAGGTTTTCAGTGTTTCTCAGGGTCAAAGGCTGTTGCTTTTATAAGGCTTCAGTATAATAAAGTCATTAATACGGAAAAGCAGGAAGTTGAGGAGAACGGTGTGTGCTGTTGTGAATTTGATCCGTGTCACACTGAGCTTCAGTCTCATCTGTCTGTGTTTGTGAAACTTAATTTATCCGCCTCTTCGTGTAATTAAAGCTCACTGATGACCCTCAGCACAGAGTCAAAGCCCTCCACAGATGATGCTTCTCAAACAGTCCATTGTCTTCAGTTTCTCCTTCCTCCTCATGTGTTTATTCTGGTCAGAGGGTGAACCGGTTTCATTAGACTGCCTCGGCTCGGCTCCGGTGGAAGGTGTGGATCTGTAAACACAGACATAAGCAGTTTGTCCCTAATGTGAAAACAGCCATGGTTGTTTTAGCAGACAAGTATTGACAGCCACTCCACAAGGTGTGGATAACAAACCCCAGCGTGTACATGATTAGTTAGTCTTGCCAAGCGTAGCAGAAACGCTGCTTTATTTTGACACTTATTATTGTTGGAACAGGTCAGCGTCTCTTAAAATCCACTAGAGGAGAACAACAGTGGACATTTATGGATCCTTTCCAGTTTGCATTTTATTTTTTTTTGTGTGTGTATATATATGTATGTGTGTGTGTGTGTGTATATATATATATATATATATTATACACACACGCACGCACTCAGTGGCTTAAAATGTAAAATGCATTATTTTTTTGAAAACAAATAAAGCTTTTTATTTTAAATAAAATATTAATGATTGAATAACAAACATTACAAATTATTACAATCAAGAACTGTAATTGTGGTAGACAATTGTATTAAGTAAACATGCCTGTATTTAACAGATGAGACAACTTTCGTTGTTGAAAAAGCATGTCGTTTTATGAAATTGTTTTTTTTTTTTTTTTTTTTTTTTTTTTTGTGAAGGGTAATTGAATCAGATGTTCCAATCAATCAGATCATAATCAGACGACAGTTAGCAGCTCCAGGCATCATGTACGGTAATGAATTCAGCATTGTAATAGAAGGGTAGTTGACTTGAAATACTACGGAGGAGTTGATGTGCTAAACAATAACATGTATTGTAAACTGTGCTGTGCTGATCATTTTACATTTATTATAAAATGCAAACAATTGCTTACAAATGTTTATGATATTCACATCATTCTACATTGTACATCACTTTAACTATACAATTATTTTCATTTTATGTACATTTATTTGATATTTTATCTTATTTTTATAGACAAAACTAACAGTGATGTGTGTCTGAGTAAACACTGATATGGTTATTTTATTTTATTATTTTATTTTATTTATGGGCAAAAATAACAGTTATGTTTGTCTAAGTAAACATGGCTAATATGGTTGTTTTGTTTTTGGTTTTTTTATTTTATGGGCAAAACTAACGGTGATGCTTGTCTGAATAAATCGCTGATAAGGTTATTTTGTTGTATTGTTTTGTTAATAATTCTAGATTCAATGTGAATAAATATATTCTTGCTTACACTGTTAGACACAACAAAGCTGACAATGATTTTGTTAATCTTTCATATTTGTATGATAATTAATTTTAAACCAAAAGTTTGAGTAGTCCTGTGCTTCACGACTTTCTCTAAAGTGAATCTCCAGATAACAGTGGAGTGAACTAAGCGTCTCTCGGCCTTTCATTCTCAGTCTCTCTCTCTCTGTCCCTGCAGAGAAAAGACCTTGAAAACAGCTGATCTGGTGATCTGCTCTAAGCCAGAGTCACCTCTGAAGAGCTCTGATGGCAAAAATAAAGAATAACATGTTCTTTTAGGTAGCATTAGGGAGAGAAACCGTTCACATTTGCTGTCCATGTTCCGGCATGAAGTGTCCAGTTTTCATGATCCAATCCATTACCAAAGAGTGAAATCAAGTCCCAAACCTACATTATTCTCACTGAATATACTGTTCACTCAGAAGCAAACAGGGGTTGGTATTGAGACTAAATGCATATATTTAGCAAATTGCTGCTTTCTAGAGTCGTTGTTTCTTTCAACACCTTCTGATGTTCATTCATGTTTATTTACTGCTGTAACTAGTAGTAAAGAGGAAGAGATGATCGGTTCTCATGACACTTTACATTTAAAAAGCACCAAAACAGTATTTGTTGTTTGAATTTCGTAATTAAACTGACATAATTTGAAAGCTGAGACTTTGTTTCATATCAGAAGTAACAAAGCACAAAGACAATTGCAATTTATTAGATGGGAGGCAATGAAATAATGTTTCATTAAGTTTTGTTCAAGCATCAATTAAAAACATCACCAATCGAATTTTGGGATTTAAGAATCAATATCAGTTCATCGATATCATGTTTTCAGACATTATTATTTACTTTTATTAGGTTTTGCATTGGGATCTATATTTAGGGGTAATCCAAAGATTAGGTTTTTTTTTTTTTTTTTTTTTTTTTTTTTTTTTTTCAAAGTTTAGTTTTTTTGTTTTTTTAAATTGGAGTATTTTTGCATTATATTACAGTCAAACATTTTAAAATACTTTTAATCAGACTACAGTTACTTTTTTATTTGTCATTACATATTATTCACAGAGTATCCATTAATTATTCATAATTTATTGATTCTCCATAATTCTTCTTTTTATATCATCTTTATTTTCCTTTCTATAGCCTACCACTTACATACATTCATAAAGTCGTCTTTTTATATCAGTTTGATTCAAGACTATCCTATTTAAATCAATGTGGTAAATGAGTTGGATGAAACGTAAAGTAATCAGAAAGTAGTCTGATTACATTATCTAAAATGTATAATGTAATGGATTACGTTACTAACCACACTTTTTGGTTTGTAATCACTAATGGACAACAGTTTGCAAGTAATCTACCCAGCACTGTCCATAATCTAATTCTAACATCAAAATGGAGAAAAAAAAAAAAAAAAAAAAAAAGAGAAATTAACTGGAATTCTTGATCAGAACTCCGATAACATTCTGATAAAGTAACAATTTTTAAAAATTCAAAACTTTTTTTTTTTTTTTTTTTTTTTCAGTCTAAAATGAAAGTCTAGAAACAGGTCAGATTACAGATGTAAAATGTGTTTTGAACTGCATTTCACATCGAATTTAAAGCATGAGGGTCTCCGTGGTTTGGGATTTATTGGGTTGCAATCAAGCAGCTTAAAATCAACCTGCGGCACTAAAGGAGTCTGCGGCTCGCAGCTGTGTCCTGCTCTGAAAGCTCTTTGAGGACAAACACCACTCAACACGTCCCATATGCCCTCAATACATTCAAACTACCGCTCGCTGAGACTCTCCTGTCCTCCACACAAACCACCCGCATCACCGCTGGACTGCTTCTTAATAACTTCACTCTAATACTGTCTGAATCTGACTGGAAACTGGATTGAGTCATTACCATGAACATATGCGTTAGTGTTCGACGGCTTGTGTAATTCATCATCAGAGTCAGACTGCCGGCTAAAAACAGAGACGTGAAGATTGCAGTAACATTAAATGTGATTTTGCATGACAGATTTTGGGTAAAAGACTCCAGATTGACAGACGGGTGTGGAAGACAGAATAGGCCACTTTGCACGTTACAGAATACTTTGCATTTAATGATGGTGCATCACAAAGATTTCAGAGTAAAAAATGCAAGGATTTGTGGAAATAAATCCTTCATTTGAGTAAATGTTTTAACTTTAGCTTCTTATTTTAGCCAAGAGCTGCGCATTTAGTTTGTAAGAGACTATCTGATGATAAATAAAATAACCAACCGCAATTTGCTTTTTTTACATGCTGTTTTTGAGCGAATGAATTTAAAATGTATCTACCATAAAACTTGAATGAATTCAGTGACTTCACTGAATACTCTAAATACTCTAAAGAAGATTTGATTTGATTTTGATTTGATAGGCAAAACTTACTGTATTAGAATCTCTTTGAATAAAAAAAAAAAAACTATAAAGATTCCAAAAGCTATGCTCTACAAATTCTTTATTTGGTATGTATTTGACTTGAATTTTGAAAGGCCATTTTTGTGTGCATTGTGCATCAGCCAAAAAGATAAATACTTGACACAACTGCAGCATTCCTGATAATAAATCCAGTGCTTTCAACTGCATGTTTGCAGTATATTGCTAGAGCTTCAGAGTAGTCTAGTGAGACTCTAGTGAGGTTCTGTTGTTTCAGAGAGCGTTTGGACCAGGTTTCTGTCGGTAGTAGGAGAGATTTTGTCTGTAAACTCATTCACTTTGACAGGGTCCCAGCCGCTTCCGTTCCCTGTGGGCTGCTGTCTAACTAACGGGGCGTTCGGTCATTTGTAGAAAGACCAATTAATCAGCTGCACACTGCCTGTTAGAGAGCTTTAAAGGGTCATATTATGAGTAAAAGACTCTTTGATCTTTCGAATTTGAATTTTTACTGTGTAAACACTGGAATTTCCTCCTCATTCCAGAAAGAGCATCTGATCTGGATCATTTCTGCTGCACATTTCTGATTGTTTTCTGAATCTCTCACAATGTGATGTAGCTTTCAAAAGAGGCTGTTATCAAAGGATTGACTATAATAGTCTGGACAGCAGACACACAGAAAAGTGCTGCTGCTCATTCCTCTTGTGATGAGCTGATTTTGCTGCTGTGACTTTAAGACTTTCATTCAGAGTTGGGCGAGAATCAGATTGAGGAATGGGTCCATCTCAGTTCATGAGTGTGAATTTGAATTGAATTGGCCACAAAATACGGCATGATGAATTGGGCTTTGTATTGGAGTGATGGCAAGATGAATTTACTGAATTTACTAGAAATCCAGCAGAATTTCATTAGTAAAACACAACAAAATGTGTAAAAATGAAAAATGGCTTTGGTGTCAATTTAAGGTTTCAATCTTGCTTCATGTTGTTTTGTTTGATTTTGAAGACTTTTGGGTGAAGTAGAGCATTCTGGGAACTGATGTCTTGTATATGTTGTATTTCTTGTTTATTTAATTGATTTTATAATTTTATTATTATTTGAAAGTAATATAAATGCAAATTTGAATAAAAATATATCAATGAAAATAAAAAAAATTAACAGGAAATATGTATGTACAGTGGGTATGGAAAGTATTCAGACCCCCTTAAATTTTTCACTTTGTTATATTGCAGCCATTTACTAAAATCATTTGTTCATTTTTTTTTTTCCTCATTAATGTACACACAACACCCCATATTGACAGAAAAACACAGAATTGTTGACACTTTTGCAGATTTATTAAAAAAGAAAAACTGAAATATCACATGGTCCTAAGTATTCAGACCCTTTGCTGTGACACTCATATATTTAACTCAGGTGCTGTCCATTTCTTCTGATCATCCTTGAGATGGTTCTACACCTTCATTTGAGTCCAGCTGTGTTTGATTATACTGATTGGACTTGATTAGGAAAGCCACACACCTGTCTATATAAGACCTTACAGCTCACAGTGCATGTCAGAGCAAATGAGAATCATGAGGTCAAAGGAACTGCCTGAAGAGCTCAGAGACAGAATTGTGGCAAGGCACAGATCTGGCCAAGGTTACAAAAAAATTTCTGCTGCACTTAAGGTTCCTAAGAGCACAGTGGCCTCCATAATCCTTAAATGGAAGACGTTTGGGACGACCAGAACCCTTCCTAGAGCTGGCCGTCCGGCCAAACTGAGCTATCGGGGGAGAAGAGCCTTGGTGAGAGAGGTAAAGAAGAACCCAAAGATCACTGTGGCTGAGCTCCAGAGATGCAGTCGGGAGATGGGAGAAAGTTGTAGAAAGTCAACCATCACTGCAGCCCTCCACCAGTCGGGGCTTTATGGCAGAGTGGCCCGACGGAAGCCTCTCCTCAGTGCAAGACACATGAAAGCCCGCATGAAGGACTCCAAGATGGTGAGAAATAAGATTCTCTGGTCTGATGAGACCAAGATAGAACTTTTTGGCCTTAATTCTAAGCGGTATGTGTGGAGAAAACCAGGCACTGCTCATCACCTGTCCAATACAGTCCCAACAGTGAAGCATGGTGGTGGCAGCATCATGCTGTGGGCGTGTTTTTCAGCTGCAGAGACAGGACGACTGGTTGCAATCGAGGGAAAGATGAATGCGGCCAAGTACAGGGATATCCTGGATGAAAACCTTCTCCAGAGTGCTCAGGACCTCAGACTGGGCCGAAGGTTTACCTTCCAACAAGACAATGACCCTAAGCACACAGCTAAAATAACGAAGGAGTGGCTGAATACTTAGGACCATGTGATATTTCAGTTTTTCTTTTTTAATAAATCTGCAAAAATGTCAATTCTGTGTTTTTCTGTCAATATGGGGTGCTGTGTGTACATTGAGGAAAAAAAAATGAACTTAAATGATTTTAGCAAATGGCTGCAATATAACAAAGAGTGAAAAATTTAAGGGGGTCTGAATACTTTCCGTACCCACTGTATATGTAAGAATAAAAAAGAAATGAAGATTAAGATTGAATTTACCTAATTTTTTTAAGGTAAGTGGTTGCAATAAATTTATTTTAGGTACATTTAAATAAACAAATGTATGACTAACTTTCAACTTTTTTTTTTTAAATGTAGCTAAAATAAAGTGTTTGCAACCACTTATGACACACACACAAGTATATATGATTAATATAATGTAATGTTTGTGGAAATACTACGTGTGTGTATATATATATATATATATATATATATATATATATATATATATATATATATATATATATATATAAAAAAAACAGCATAAATGAGTACACCCCCTCTAAAACTTAACAAATTCAGTAATTACTCTGTACTTAGATGACATGTTAGGGTTCTTTGGAGATATAATGTTCCAACAAGCCTGCTTGATCAATTACCAAAGAAGAATGTCAAAATTATTCAGCAAAATAAGATTTTCTTATCAAAGTGATAAAATGTTGCGTTGCAAAAATGAGTACACCCTCCTGAAAGTTACTAAATAAAACTAAAATAATAATAATTTTATACATCATCCGAAAGCTGAATAAATAAGCTTTCCATTGATGTATGGTTTGTTAGGATAGGACAATATTTGGCTGAGATACAACTATTTGAAAATCTGGAATCTGAGGGTGCAAAAAAATAAAAATATTGAGAAAATCACCTTTAAAGTTGTCCAAATGAATTCTTAGCAATGCATATTACTAATCAAAAATGACGTTTTGATATATTTACAGTAGTAAATTTACAAAATATCTTCATGGAATATGATCTTTACTTAATATACTAATGATTTTAGGCATAAAAGAAAAATCAATAATTTTGACCCATACAGTGTATTTTTGGCTATTGCTACAAATATACCCCAGCGACTTAAGACTGGTTTTGTGGTCCAGAGCCACAAATGTGCTATTAAAAACTACACTTAAAGCAGTTAAGTTTGCAATAAAGTTAATCATAATATGACCTGTTTGACTGCACGCAGACGCCCACCTCTGAGAGCAAACACATCAACAGGGTTTGACTCTTGAATTTTAGGAAGCCGTGTATATTTTGAAGATTTCCAGCATGTTTTTTGGGGGTTTTGATGTTTTGTCAGATGTAAAAAAGGCTCACAGGAGGGAAGCTCAGGCAGAGCAGGTAAACAGGGTTTGAGCGTCACAACACCCTGAGAGCCTGTTCATAAAGAGAGGAGCTGCTGGAAGAGTTGCATAACCGCCCGTCTGTCTGTCTGTCTGTCTGTCTGTCTCTCTGTGTCTCTCCTTTGAGGCTGCCATAGTTTTTCAGACTTGGCCTGCCTGTCAGGAAACTTCTTTCAGCGTGGCAGGTGCCCATGAGAAACACAAAGTTAGTGCGCTTGTCTTTAGTGAGGAGACACTTCAGAGCGCTCATTTTCCAGCAATATGAAACGAGAGCGGCGGCGGCGGCTCGCTTAGCATCTCCCCACTGACTCGAGCGAGCAATAACACAGCCGAGGATGAAAGCGTGCACGTGTTTGTGTGCGTGACAGAAGCGGCGGCGTGTAACGTATCCTCCTCTCGGCTTTGAAACGTATCCGTGCATTGGAACGGACGCGGATCGAGCCTAATGAGCAGATACACGTGATCTTCTGTGAGAAACACAACGGCTCATTGTCATGCAGAAAAGCCTGAGGAAATGATACTTCTTAATTATGTGCATACAATCATCTGTTGCATTTCAGCTATATATCTAAATCTCAGTTGGGGATTTCAGAAGTAGTGCTATTCTAGTAACCTTAGATTGTCTGTCTGTAAATGATAAATTAGGCCTATAAATCATGAGTCACTGTCCTATATATGAGTATGCAGTCTGTTTTTAGTCTTTATATAATGCATAAATTATCTAATATTAAAAAAAAAAAAAAACTTTACAACATTTTAAACTTAAAACAAGAAAAACATTTTGCCTTTAGTGTTGATCCAAAACATTCTTATGTCTTATTATTTTTATGCAAATTAAGAGTAAATTTGGATATTTATACACTATCCTTCAAATGTTTGGGATCAGTAAGGTTTTTTACGAAGATTTATTTATTTATTTTAGTCTCTCTTGTTTACCAAGGCTGCATTTAATTAAAGTCTCTAAATATTGTGAAATATTATTACAATGTACAATAGCTGTTTTTTTTATGTGAACATAGTAAAATATCTATTGTAAATATTTTACATATTGTAAAATGTTTATTTCTGTGATCAAAGTCTTCAGTGTCACATGATCCTTCAGAAATCATTCTAATATGCTGATTTGCTGCTCAAGAAATATTTATGATTATTATCAGTGTTGAAAACAGTGTGGTGCTGCTTCATGTTTTTGTGGAAACTGCGATATATTTTATTTTTCAAGATTTTCTGATAAATAGAAAGTTAAAAAAAACAGTATTATCTAGAAATAGAAATCTTTTGTAACTTTTATAAAAGTCCATACTGTCACTTTTGAACTTAATTTAACTTAATTTAATTCATCCATGCTAAATGAAATGATCAGTTTCTTCGAAAAATCTTACTGACACCAAATTTTTGTAATACAAAATACTCGTTTAGATAATTTTTTTGGACTGTTTATTGTCCTGTTTGGAGCTTGAATGTGCTTAGTCGTGATATGTATTCATTTAAATGAAATATTCTTCAGATCCCAGTCAGAAATCTCATTTTCGGATGAGCTTTCCCTTTAACAGTCTGCTGTTTTTGGTAAGGAGCTGTAGAGATGCTCACGCTGTTCTTTGAGAAGCTGTAAAGTCTTGACGCAGCATGAATCTGAAGATTGTCAGTGAAGCAGCTTCTTCAGTGACACAGAGGTGGCTCAGCTCTCTAAGACGGGAAGGAAGGTCAAAGGTCTGCGGTCTCCGTAATCCTCCTAAAGCTCTGAGACGAAGCCTTCATCTGAAGAGCAGTGCCTGTCTCGTTCTGTCTGTGTGAGTCTGCTCCTGATCTCCTGTGGGAGAACACAAAGATGGACCACGCAGGGTGATAAGAAACTGTCAGCTGCTAAAAGGCGGTTTGCTGAAAACTGATCCACGGGAAGGACTGAATGATGCTTATCTTCTGAATGACAGGCCGAGGGAGAGAAAAACCGAGTGAGCATATTACACTGATAGCATTTTAAGGCATCGTGGCTTCGCTCTCATTTGTTCCGAACGTAGACAGCATAATAATGTTACTGTCTCTGTTAAAAAAAAATGCTATTTTGTCTAATTGAAATATATTGAAATTTCAAACAAATCCTTAAAACAAATTTACTTGAAGCAGCACTGCATAAGACTTGTTTTTAGAGAATATTTCTTTTAAGACAAGTGTATTTTATGTTATTGTTATAGTTTTTGAATTGAATTGAATTTTTTTATTTTTAGATTTTCTGTCACTTTCGTTTTTGTTAGTAATTTTGACTTTTTTGGTTCTTATTTTAGTGCTTTAGTTTGTCTATTTATTAATTTTCATTTAATGTTTTAAGTGACTTTTTCCTCACAATTCTGTGTTTATATCTTTCAATTCTTTTTTTCTCTGAATTCTGAGCAATTCCATTTTTTTTGTTTCTGTCTCTGTAATTGTGTTTTTTTCCCCTCACAATTCTGACCTTTTTCTTGCAATTGCGAGTTAACATCAAAAGTTGTGAGTTTATACCTTGCAATTCTTAGTTTTTCCCCCCTGAATTATGAGAAAAAGTGTCAAAATTAAAAGGAAAAAAAAAAAAGTCTGAATTGTGAGAGTCACAATTACCTTTTTAAAATTCATGGCGGAAATGGGCTTCCATAAATCTAACATGCTTATTTTGGCCCAGTTTAAAGGCAGCATTGCATGTAGCATTAATAGAAAACACAACCCTATGCATTGCAATGGAAAAAATAACTGTATATTATACATATAAACCTGCTTCTATTTCATTCAGTACTCAAAATTTTAAAAAGAGTTTAAGAAAAATTCCCCCCAAAAGTGAGTTTATTTGGGTGTTCTACATTTTTATGCTTCTTAAACTATAAAGTTATTATCATAACAACATCCTACCGTCAATCTCCATCAGAATCAATTGCATGCTTCACGCTGAGCTGCTCTCTTTGAAGACCTTTCCAGATCAGTCACTTATGAGGTTCCACCTCAGTAGGCAGCGCAGTGTGATTTGGAACGGAGCTGGTGTGTGTGTGTGTGTGTGTGTGTGTGTGTGTGTGTGTGTGTGTGTGACACAGAGAGAAACAGCTGGCACAAGAGCCGCTGCAGACAGCCAAAACTGCCGACAGCCGAAAGGAGAGTTCATCATCATCTTTATTACACCTCACGCAAACACAAAAGCGAGAAAGACAGAGAGACGGTGCAAAGACAGAAAACAAGAGAACAAGAGCGAGTAGATAGAAAATACACTGCGAAATAGAGATAAACACAGATAAAGAGAGACATGGGATTTTATCTCAGGAGGAAAAGAGAGAGGAGGGAGCAAAGACGAATGGAGGGAGGAAAGATGATAAAATGAGTGCTAACCTATAACGGAGGGATATTTCAGGTCGGATCACGACCTCCGATCATCTGCTGCCTACGGGCTCTCCTGGGAACGCCCTGCTTACAAGACCAGACCAATGAATCCCTTATTTACATTGTGTTTGCACTGTTAGTTATGGTAAAAGCACTTGTGAAAGAGCAAAACTCGAGTTGCAATGATGAGATCACTGCATTCATGCGCTCAACTGTTTGGCAGATTTTATTTTATTTTTTTTTTCATTGAACGTGCAGTGTTGCTTCTCAATTAAATTTTGTTTCTGGAATTTCTAGATATTTTATCTGATAATTTAGATTTTTTTTTTGATAATTTCTCAGAATTCTGACTTTTTCATCACAGTTCTGTGTTCATATCTTTCAATTATGACTTTTGTCTCTGAATTCTGAACAGTTCAGTTTTTACTTTCGTGCAGTTGCGAGTTAACATCAAAAGTTAGAATTGCGATTCTTGGGGTTTTTTGAATTGAGAAAGATTGCAAGAAAAAAGACTGAATTGTGAGGAAAAAAAAATTATTAGGGCAATCCTAGAATGCACTGCAATGGAAAAAATAACTACATTTATAAATATAAACCTGCTTTTATTTCGTTCAGTACTCAAAACTGAATCTTTTATTTACACTGTTAGTTATGATGAAAGCATTCGTGAAAGTGCAAAACTGAGCCTTTGAAATGAGCCTTTCATGCAACAGGAGTAGATCCAAATATAATGCTATAATCAGCACTCTCCAAGATTAGTTAATCTTAACCTCTGTAATAGTAAAAATGTAGTAAAAGTTTTTGAGAGAGCTCCACATGCAATACTCATTTCATTTCCAAATATGTCAGCCAATCATAGCAGTGGGTGTTTCCATTGACATTTTGTAGCAGACACGCCCCTTCCAAAAGAGCGGTCAAATCAGAGGCTAAAATCAGGGCAGAAAATGTGCTTTTAAATGCAGTTCATGACCACTTTCATTTATTGAATGAACCAATGAGCGATATGTGTTCAGAAAGCACAGAGAGCGTCTTAGGTTGCCTTCAATAGGGTGAGAATCCAATTTTCTGCTCTTTGCAACAAAAAAAGCCATTAAAGGTCTCGGCGCTGTTGGCAGAGAGAATGAATTAGTCACAAAGACGACGTTCAGGGCCGGTGAATGCATTCCTGTGGCTTCTCCCAGCAGACCGGAGGATGTCGATCCATAACCAGCGGTGATATGCGATGAAATTCATACACATCCAGGGTTTAGTGCTGCTAGTTGGTGTACTCTCTGTGGCTGTAACTTAATCTACTTAATCTTTAGTCTACTTGAAGACTAAAGGGAGGAAGCTGTAGTACACCAGAGATACTCAGTGGAAAATAAACTGCAGAAAAGCTTAATCCTTTTTGTTACAGGAGCAATTTAAATGTTTGTCACATTATATAGTTAGGTTTGTTGCGCCCTCTACAGGACAGGTGATGTATTAAAGCCACAGGTGTTTCCATCCAATTTATTCTGCTGTTGTTTGTTTTTGATTTCAGTTCACAGATTTTCTTTTCCTTCATAATTTAAACCTTTAATTTTCAAATTGGTTTTAGATTGAGTTTGTAATACTTTAATACAAATAAACTCACTAATCAAACTCACTATTCATAGACTTCTTCAGCATTTATATATGTACTTTATATGATTTTTATGGATGTTTATATAATGTCACATCCACCTAAGCTGAGTCAACGTGAAACCTCATTTGCAACCCATTTTATATCTGTAATGTGACATTTTTGAAAAGCAGTTTTGACCAGGATGTGAAGGTTAAAGGTCACATTCACCTCTAGAGCATCTCCATATATACACATATGAATGTATTATACTTCATTACAGTGCAGTATTTGTCTATTGGTTAACATTAATCAGAAGTCTACTCAGCTAAGTTGAAGTCAATTGAAAAGGAAAGATTATAGAGACATTTGTTTTTTAGAATAACATGCACTGATTAATCATTCACAATATAACCAGGAATGTGTTTTAAGAGAGTAAATATGGTGATTTTTGATTTCACATTGACTTAAATTTATGGTCAAGTTTCAGAACAGTTTTTTTTTATTTAATTTTTTATTTTTTATCTCATTCTTTTGACATTTTCTGTGGTTTTGTGCCAAAAAATAATTTTCAGATTTATTTTTTTGGCTCAAACTATTTGCTTCTTGGTATGTATGTATTTATTTATCCTTTTTTACAAACTAATCCAAGCGATTAGTTTGTGTGTATATATATATATATATATATATATATATATATATATATATATATATATATATATATATATATATATAATATTTTAGCACCATTTCTTTTTTCTTTTTTTTTTTTTTTTGTGGTAATATTACGGAATGAATGCTTCTCAAATGAGAATAATTTGGATATCTTTCAGTCTTCATGCAATACCTTTTTGCACTTGTGAAACTTTAAAACAGTAGCTGGAAAACTCATTGTGGAGTAACATCAAGCAACAGCTTTCTTTTTAATGATTTCTGGGAAAATTCACATCACAAACGTTCTCCCAGCAGATCTGGACCGACCCAGTTCTCGCTGACTCTTTTCTTAAAATATTTGCCTCCCTCTTCAAAAAAAAAAGAATAAATAAATAAAAAGCCTGTCAGATGGCTTCTTCAAGTGAAACAGAGTACTGGAGAACCAGATGAAGCACGTCAAAGCCTCTTTCTGTCATCTTTACACCTGTTCACACTGCAGATGAACTCTATACGCTTGTTTGCGTTTATAAAAGCATGAGGCTGAAGAGACACTGCACTGTTTTCCTCTGAGGCCTCGGTGAAGCCTGACATATCCATCACCAGCTTTACTGACAAAACATAACTAAAATATACAATCGTATTACTGTGGTATCCTTTGGAGTACCTTACTATGGTATCCGTATCAGACACCATCACTGTACCATGGTACCCCCACAGCATATTTTTGTAGGGTGTTTAAGGAGGCTGCTCTCTTCTTTCCCGTCTCTTTAAATGCAGCTGAGGGTGTTTCACAGCGCTTTTCTTCTGCTCTGGCGATGAGCCGTTGTCTGTTTAAATTCAGATGAGGTTTGGATAATGGAGCTCAGACCGTTAACAACCATCCAGACAAATTGAGCTGCTCACCACTGATTTCTTATTCTCTGTGATGTGAGCGAGAGCCGGAGGTCTTTTCTGCAGCATAATCTCAGCCAAAGTACTGACGGCAAAACCATGTGGACTGTGTACAGTGAGTTATCAGAATGTGTTAATATTTCATTTAGGCAAAACTCCCACCATTTATTCCTTGGGTGTTTTGCAGCATGCTTCTGTTTGACTGACAGGTTTTCTAGAACGGGAACTATTCCAGGTCTTATAACACTCGTCAACTGATTTCAAACTAATATAACTTTATATAACGTCACATAACTTTAATTTAATCTTTATATATATTTTCAATAAAAAATAAGTTGAGTAATTTTGCATTTTAGACACACAGTTGACATTAGCGTGTCTATTTTTACTTTGCCAGCTAAAATAGTTCCAAACTAATTCAAAACAGTTTCTATGGAAGTATATTTCTGCCACCAAAAAAAAAAAAAAAAATCATCTTGCTTTGGTAAAGTATAATTATGAGATGAAAGTTGAAATCATGACTTTAAATGTCATAATTGACATACTAAGTCGTGACTTTCAAGTCAAAATTATGACAAAAAGCCATAGTTGTGAGATAAATGAAGTTGAAATTATGAGATAAAAAGTCAAAATTATGACATGCTAAATTGAAATTATGACTTTAATGAGTATATAATGAGTATATCATTATTTTTTTAAGGTCATTACTTTTAAGGTCAGAATTTCTTCCAAGTATGTCAAACTTTCTATTTTTTTTATCGCATAGTTATGACTTAGTATGTCATTATTTTGACTCTTTGTCTCATAATTAAGACTTTTTATGTCTTCCAGAAGTTTCCGAGCAAAATAAAGCGGTGTTTTGGTCCTAAATGAACTAGTGTTTGAAAGAATTGATTGAGTAAATGATTCAGTGATTCACAAAGGCTTGTTTGGTTCCTGATTGAATCAGCATGATGTTGGTGAATGAATCATTGTTTTTGAATGAATCATTTGCTGCCACCTACTGGACACACATGCTTTCAGCGTGATTGACACATGCAGATTTTTGAGCATTTCCCTAAAACTGCTCCGAATGTAATCAGCTTCAGTGAATGCAAATCTGTTTATTTCGACGTCAAAACCAAGCAAACGAAGACTTTAAAATCTCAGGTAAATGCAGTTATCTCATGTTGTTTATATAATAAGCGGATCTTTGGTAGTTATGAGCATTTTGTTGTACATGTAAATAAAGTCATTATTGCTGCTACTGGCGGTCTTTAAGTAGCATAATTCTCCGTTCGTGTTTCCATGATTGCTTTGCACTTGATGTAAAGATTTAGTTTACTAAGTTTATTTTCTCCTTCCAAACAAACTGGCCTTTTTTAAAAGTAGTTTTGTTAAAGCGGTAGGGAATTTAAGCAGTAGCTCCTTATGTAAATGCCCCCCATATGACAGAATAACTACAGTTTGACAAAAGACAACGTGTTTTCACTCAATAGAATGATTGACAGTCACTAGCAGGTCTACTTTGCTACTGTTAGACAAAATATTGAAATCAACAACAAATGGAAATAAATCTGTTTATCATGCAGACGGAGAGAATGAAATGAATCCTCTCACTGAACTGCATTACAGAAAAGGCTTGTAAGCTTTTTTCACAGGCTTTATCAGCAGCCAGAAAAGAGCCTGTCCTAAATTAAATTAATACTTCAATAAAATTCCCCGGGGCGCCTAGACCGCAGAAAATCCTGCTTTTGTGCCCTCTGAGAATGAAACTATGACTTAAACCAGAAAATACTGAAGAAATAAGACTGTCAGACTGAAATAGCAAATGAACGCCCGCTAATTTGTGAGGTCAGTCAGACCTGTGATGTTATCGGATATATACTGTAGGTCTGAAGAGTTTTTTTTTTTTTTTTTTTAATTTTTTTTATTTATTTTTTTTTTTCAAATAATACTAATCATATTTTAAAATATATGGAAATAATCATCATATATTTAGAGTTTTGTTCCATTTGGCTGCAGTGCTTGATCTTTATATGAAGAAATCTGCTTCAGAGAATAGTATGGCAGATGTCTACATAAGGTAGAAATATTTTTGGTCCTTTTTATTATTAGAAACAACCACCAAACATGCAGTGTTGAGACAACCCTTACAAAACAAATATATTTGGGAATATAATGGAAAATATAATGCAATATACTGAATAATAAATTTTCATATATTCACACACATACACGCGCACAAACACACACACACACACACACACACACACACACACACACAGTACCATATTACATAGTTACATACATTATTATATACAGTGTAAGTATAAGTATTATTATTATTCAATATATTGTAATGCATTAACAATATATTGTTGTGTATATTTTCTGTCTGTCTGTGTGTGTGTGTGTGTGTGTGAGAGAATATTATTATTATTATTATTATTATTATTATATATTATTATTTATTTATTTTTTTTAATGCAGATTTCATCAATTCTGATGACAAGCTGCATGACAATTGTGATGACATTGTATATTCAATAAACCCATTGGAGTCCATTGAGTGTCAAATGGTGTAGGTTGAGACTGTTTACTAATATCACGAGCGGTGAATAGATTTCGGCTGACCGAAGGAGACTGTAGTGTGGGCGTTTTAGAGGAAGTGCAGAGAATGAGGAAGTCTCTCACTTTAATCCAGCCACAATAGCCGGATTTGTCCGACCCCCTCACAGGTAGGAGGGCGGCGTTCAAAATCCTCTTCTTTGAGGCTGTATATGTACCGCTGAGCACCGGAGCTCTGAAATGACTAGAAATGTCCTTACCCACAATCCTATTCACCCCCGAATGCCAATGCACTTCTAATGCAGTGAATTCAGCTCTTTAGTGCCGATGTACACTCTAGCTTCTGCTTCACTTGCTCAGATTTTACAGTTTCTATTAGAGTCTGTCTGTCATTTACTTCGTTCCAGACCCATCTGACTCTCTCCTGTGGAAGAAAGTGCTAAAGTGCTCTTTTCTATATAGTGAAAGCATATTTTGGCCAGGGGCTATCAAGATTAATCATAAATGTGCTTCATATCAGGTGTCTAGAGGCCCTCGGGGGCCCGCAAGGGGTCTGCAGAAAATTTCAGAGAAAAAAAAGGATTGCATTGGAGAAGTATTTATGAAATTTGAATTATTAATAATATTTCTTTTGGCTTTAGTACAATGATATTAAATGATTTAATTTTTAATCTTTAACAACACTTATTCCTGACACAGTACACAGTCGAGTGAGTTATAAATATATATTACTGTTCAAAAGTTGGGGGTCTGAAAAATGTTTTTGAAAGGTCTCTCATCTTACAGTTTTTATAGTTAACTGAACCTTTTTGTTACTTGAAATAACAACATTAACTGAAATAAAATAAAATAATATTTTAAAAACTTAAGTTCAGCAAGTTGCCAAGGCAACATTTCTCATTTTAATTTGACAGACTAAAATAACTAGAACTAAAACTGAAATAAAATTTAATAAAAACTACATAGACATATATATAAAACAACACCACCAAAGAAAATTTACAGAAAATGGAACAAAATCACTTTAATTAAACTAATAATAAAAATAAAAATGATTCAGAATATTATTACAAACTATAATAGTATCTCAACGATATTAAAATAACACTCTCTTCTGCTCACTGAGGCTGCATTTATTTGATCAAAAATACAGTAAAATTGTGAAATATTACAATTTAAAATAACTTTTTTATGTGAATATATGTAAAAATGTAATTTTATTTCTGTGATCAAAGCTGAACTTTCAGCATCATTACTCCAGTCTTCAGTGTCACATGATCCTTCAGAAATCATTCTAATATGCTGATTTGCTGCTCAAGAAACATTTCTGATTATTATCAATATTGAAAACAGTTGAGTGGTGGTTTAGTGTAAAACAGCTGCAAACATTCTGCAGTCTAACATTTTAACTGGTGCACAACTTTTGTCTGGTTTGGTCAAGGTCATTCAAACGTCCCACGATGATGCCCTAAACTCAACCTCAGACCTCACCCACCCTTTAGCATTCAGCCTGTCACTCCAGTAATCTCTATAAGGAATTCATGCTAATGAAGTGTCTCTAAATTCCGTCATCCCGTCTTTGGCGTGTCTCATCTCCATGTATCCGACCGCTAAATGGCAATTCCATCAATGGCCTGTCAGGGCCGGAGACAGCGGCGTCTCTGAGGGGAGTGAGGCTGCATTAATTATGACTCGGAGCAACAGTTAATCTTTGTCGTTTTTGCTCCCCCGTTCGGATATGCCACTCCGTTTAGAGCCAGGTCAAAGCCCTTGACCCTCGAACGCATGCGCGCATAAAGCCAGAGATCTGAATCCCTCCCGGGCCATGTGTTAATGTGCCCTCACGGATGGGTTGAACTCTCTAGCCTGAGTTGATACGTGCCAACAAGCAGATTTCAGCCAAGTATTTGTGGGTAGTTGTTCAGATTGCATTTGCAGATGGAGTTAACGTTACACTAATGTTTAACGCTTGAGCTCACTCTGTGTTTACGGTCAGACGTCGGCGTTGGTTGTGCTGCCAAAGGGCCCGCCTAGACTTGGCTTGAATTCAGATGTAGTGACAGTATTAATAATACAGTTAGTGAAAGCAGAGAGCTAAGGTCTATTCTGAAGATCTTAAGATCGTTATATATGCACGTAATGCATATTTATGAACGTGGGTGTTTTCTAGAGGCTTGAATTTGTCTGATCGCTTGATCTGAAGTTGGGCCGTGACATGAACTCTTTTCTGCTGGAACACATAGGAGATGAAGCTGTAACCGCAAATTAATTTGTGCAAACAAGAGACCCAAAACATGCTTGACAGATATCCTATTCTGCAATAGAGCATAAAAATGTACATTACTTTGAATAAAACAAACATTAAATCAAATAAAATCAAATCTAAAAAGCTTAAGCTAGTTTTCATTTTTTAGTTATTTAACTGGTACTACAACTAAACCTAATAAATAAAAGTTAATCAATAAAACTATGTAGACAGTAATAATATAAATATAATAGTAATAATAGTAAATATATAAATGTTTGACATTTTGCATGTTTCTTTACAGATGCTATCAGTACGTTTATAATATAAAACTTGATTTATAGACATAAATTGTAAGTATGAAATGAGATATATATTTCAATTTTATTTGTTTGCATTTGATATTTTGCATCAAATTATTTTACAAATGTTGTAAATCAGTAGTTTCACAGTATAAAACTATTGATTTATGGACATGAATTTTAAGTATGAAATGCAGTATATTAAATGCATTTGTTTGCATTTTATATTTTGCTTTAAATGATTTTGCAAATGCTGTAAATTAGTAGTTTTACAGTATAAAACTATTGATTTATAGACATGAATTTGAAATTAAATATATTGGAAGTTTACTGCATGCGAAATAGTCAAACGTATATGATATTTTGCATTATTTTTATTTTTATCATTATTTTTGCATTATTTCTTTACAAATCCTATAAAACATAAAACTATTGATTTTATAGACATGAATTGTAAGTATGAAATGAAATATATTGGAGGTTTATTGCAAAATAGTCAAATGTATTTGTATGGATTTGATGCTTTGCATCAACTTTCTTTACAAATGCTATAAATCAATCCTTTACAGTTTTAAACTATTGATTTATAGACATGACTTGTAAGTATGAAATGCAATATATTAGACGTTTAGGGCAAAATAGTCAAATGCATTTGTACGTATTTAATATTTTGCATTAAATTTCCAGTGTTTCATTTTATAATTATAATACATTTGAAAAGTTGCTTGAGATTGCACATAGACTGCTTAAGTTGCATAATTTGCAATGCTTCATGGGACTGCTGAACTTGTTTCTATTTCTTTTAACTTTTCTAACTAATCTTTTGTAAATTACTTTGTAATCAAACTGACTTTTGTCTTCTGCACATATACTCAGTAAACAACCTCATACTGTAGGTCTGTCTGCAAATGTTCAATCATAATTATTAAAAACCAGTTTCTCTGTTACTACAACGAATGGGATTTTTACTTCAGAAACACAACTGTTGCGCTCAATCACAGTGCAATTCATAACACAAGCATGTGTTGCATTCTCAGTGTTGCTGCGAGGGCCGAGAAAGTGAGCATTAGCATAAAATGTCCTTTTCTACACTCAATTTTCCCTTTCAGCTCAACTGCTGTCATGGAGGAGCAACAGTTTGAAGGGGACCTTACTGAGCAAGTGACATTTTTATAGTTAGCCACTTGAAATAAACACGTGCGGTTTAATGACAGATACTTGAGGGAAAGTATTGCTTGTTAAGTGTGTAAAAGTGCATTTACGTAGAGCACGTCAAGGTCATGGGTTTGATTTCCAGGAAATGCATTCACTTTAATGCACGAAAGTTGCTTTGTGTAAAAGTGTCATGCATAAATGTAAATGTGCATGAGTACAGTATTCTGTTTCTGGACTAAGACTCTAATTGCAAACGGACCTCAAATTCAAAGCCAAATTCACCCACACCAGACCAACAGCCAGCTGTCACACTCAGAGACACACGTTCGCATCCCAAACGTCACGCTGCCGACTTGGGCAAGAGCACACGGAGGTTGTTTAACCCCGAGAGATCTCAGAGCATCTCTCTTCTCTGTCTGAAATCAGCGAGATTGATTCATAGCGCGATCGGCTGAAATGGAGCTCGCGCTTAACGCGTGGTGACAGATTCAGGCTAGACGCAGTGTGAGGCTGTATCTGTGCCCTTCAGTGCATACTTTACTAGTGCCCTTGAGTATGTGCTTTACAATCTCATGTGACACACTGAGCTAAACAGAAGCTTACGTGGCATAACTGCCTTAGCTAAATTAGCATGAGGACAGATAGCAAAGCAGCAGTGTTTGTTTGCATTCACATCCAAGTCGCTGTGAGGCAGAAAACGCCATTTGGAGACGCTTTATGCAGTGAAGTAAAAATAATGGCATAAATGAGGAAACTAAGATGATGTTTATCATCATATTCATGTCTGATTATGTGGTAAATATGAGCAGCGTTTGCATTTGAACATGCAGATGAATTGTAATCAATGCATGTTTTGTTCTGTGTTTGTGTTTGGTGACTCTTTATTCACTGAACACAGCGATAGTTGCTTCTGCATGATGATTTATGAGCGGCAAGGTGTCAGTGTCAGCTAGAAGCGCTCGACTGAGGAAACGCCACACTAAACTACAACAGCTGTGTGTGCAACAGAAAAACGCCCCATGCAACATCATATTTTTAGTTTACATAAATTAAATCTGCAGTGTGTAATTTATGCACCTAACATAATTGTAATCTATTGGGCTGCAACTACATGTTTAACTAGACCAATTATTTTTGCAATTCAGTTTGATGTTGCTAACGGCTCAGAAATGACACACGGCAGCATTTAATTTCTATTTTGCTAGAAGATAGTATCTGACAATGTGTTTTTGAAAGAAGTCTCTTTATGTTCACCAGGGCAGAGCTGTATTTATTTAATCAATTGTACAGTAAAAACAGTGAAATATTATTACAATTTGAAATAACTGATTTCCATTTTAATATTTTAATTTTATTTATGAATTTTCTATTTGAATGCAATTCTATTTGATGTGTTTAATGGTAAAGAAATTACACACTGCAGCATTGAATTTCTATTTTGCCTTGCAGAGAATAGTATATGAGCATTTTTGAAAGAAGTCTCTTCTGCTCACCAAGGCTGCATTTATTTGATTAAAATACAGTAAAAATAGGAATATTGTGAAATATTATTACAGGCTATTTTAATATATTTGAAAATGCAATTTATTCCTTTGATGGCAGAGATTAATTTTGTATTTGATTGCAATTCTTTGTGTTGCTAAACTGGATATCTGGATTTTTTTTTTTTTTTTTTTTTTTAGCCAGATTGCATTTACCTTTTCAATGCAATGCATTGGCACTTACATGTGAAATAGGACATTTCCGTCATTTACAGAAGTTTATAAACGTTCAAAATCCTTTCCATCATTTATGTTTCCTTTTTATCAGAACTCTCAGTAACGATTGACAGCGTTCTTCTGTTTCCACGGTAACTGGCATGACCAACATGATCAACAGGAGTGAGAGAAAGAAATTATAGTTCACATTGTTCATCAGTAACAGCATCACAACATACAAAAAGACTCCAGCGTCCAAACTGCATTTTACATGTTAATGTCATTAACTGTGAATCACATTTGTTCAAACATGCATGCGCTTTAATCACTCCGGAGCGGTTTAATACTCTTAGCTGGAATTTAGAGCATTACAGAAACACACATTTACATTATTTCACATTATGGCACTAAAAGGCACAAGATGGAGAATCACTGATGCCGATGAACAGCACGAAACCTCTAATGTGTGCTGCCTCAGATTCAGACGTAATGAGCGTGATTTGAACTAAAAGCACAGACTGTCGGGTGTTTTTTTTTTTACATGTTTGACGCGGTGTGACCCTTACTGAGGAATCGCAGTGAATTAGCATATCAGCCTGCTGATTATGATGTCCGTGTTTAAAGAGCCGTCGCTGCGCGCGCTGTCCCACGGATAATTGAGTTAAATGGCCCTTCAATCACGCTTTTTGTCAAAAGTGTATTGTAATATTGAATATAAAGTTTGAAATAAATTAACTGGGTTAAATTTCTAGTTTACAAGCCATAAGAATTAGGACGGGAAAATAAAATAGTTAAAACTGGGATTTGAAGGCCAAAGTTCAGGTTCACCCTTCAGAGCATCTGTGTATCCCAAATACATAAAAAAAAATTTGAAAATTATTGAATGTAAATGTTGGGTAGTAGCCAGGTAGTAACTGATTACATGTAATCTGGATTACACCAGATTCCAAAACCTTTGTACTTTATAATTAGATTATATCATGTTGTAAAATTATTACAGATTACAGTTACTTTTTATGGATTACAAATTATTCACATGAATAAATGTTAGCTTTCCATCAGCTCATACGTATAATGATCCCATGCATGCCTATTAACAAGTTAGACCATAAGTAATCTAAAAGTAATCCAAAAGTAGTCAGAACATATTACCTTAAATGAGTAATCTAGATTACATTACAGACTACAATTTGTAAGTGACTTACCCAGCACTGATATATATATGTATGTATGTGTGTGTGTATATATATGTATGTGTGTGTGTGTGTGTATATATATACTGTATGCGTGTGTATATATATACTGTGTGTATGTGTATATGTGTGTGTATGTATGTATGTGTGTGTGTGTGTGTATATATATATATATATATATATATATATATATATATATATATATATATATATATATATATATATATATATATATATACATACACACACACACACACACACACACACACACACACACACACACAATAACATTAAAATTTATATTATCGACAGATAGTAGATGTATTGATATAGATGGATTGATATCATATTTTTTTTATAAATTTAAATATTTATAATTATATGTATACAATTTATAAACGTGATGCCCTTTTAATAATTTCACAAACTTTTTTTAAGTTTTAAACCACACTATTTATTATACTTGGGTATAATTTATAAAAAAAAAAAAAAAAAAAAGAATTTATATAATGCCAAAACTAATGTGTAGCATTGAAGTAATGCCATTTTATAATTTTCCTGTGTAAAAGCAGGAGGAAGAGCTCACAGCAGTCGCTCACAGCAGGCTCTTCCTCTCAGCAGCTCCTCATCTTCAGACTAGCGCAGCTCTCCTTGTCCTTGGGCATCCTTGACTTTGCCTGTCTACCTCCGCTGTGGGATAGGGAACGCCGAGATGGAGTGCTTCTCAAAAATGCTTTTTTGGCTTATTCAGGTCACTTTACATGAAGCGCAGCTCCACATGAACACACAGCAAAACAATGTGAGGTGGAATTTAAGAGGATGAGAGGCTGCTTGATGACCAGCATTAAAGTGGCTGTTCTGGTGTTGAGGAGGTGATAGTTCAGCGGCCGCAGACGGTGATAAATGCAGGTGTGAGATCACTTCAATTTCTCCACTCCATCCTGACATTTAGACTATTGATCGTCTGCTTATGCCGCAGATGCTCTGAGACGGCCTTCTCGCTCTTTCTTTTGTCTTTCTTGCAGTTTGAACTGTGACGTAATTTTCATGATGTTTCCCCCCAAATTCTCATTACCTATGTATGTATGTATGTATGTATGCGTGCGTGTGTGTGTATGTATGTGTATATATATATAAATTCATTACCTTATGCTGTAAAAAATGCCAAAAATATATTACAATTGTAAATAATTTACAGTATGCATGATGTCACTACTAATTTTATTTAATAATGGGCTAAAAAATAGATTATCCTCAACTTTATTAATGACCACGGCATATTTTCTACTTTTATCTTCTTCTGTTCTTCACAATGCATGACATGCATTTGCAAACTGAGAAATAATGAAGAAAATTCTAGCTGTAGTTTAATTCTTCTTCTTTAGTTTTGCTGCTGGGTTATTTTTATTTGCTCATTTTACAGGTTTTGGAAATAACTTTACCTGTTTATCCAGACTAACTAGTGTTTAAATAAATAAATAAAATTAAATAATAATAATTATTTCACTCAAGCAGGAGTGCTGTTTTGGCTGTGTTCCTGATGGAATCAGTGGTTTTGAAAGAAATGGTTGAATGAATGATTCAGTGACTCAGGCAAAAAAGACACTCATTTGTCGCCACCTACTGGTGTAATGATGTAACCTGTCTGTCTGTGTGTGTGTGTGTGTGTGTGTGTGTGTGTGCGCGCTCGTTTTTGTGACAAATGAGGACATAAATTTGTATAATGACAAGGGTATGACATAGGTATTACAAGGAGAAGGTGACTTTTCAGGACATTGCCCCATGTCCCCACTTTTCAAAACACTTATAAATCACACAGAATGGAGTGTATTGAAAATCTTAAATAGCACAAAGTTTCCAGTAAGGGGTAGGGTTAGGTGTAGGGTTGGTGTAGGGCAATAGCACATACAGTTTGTACAGTATAAAAACCATTACGCCTATGGGATGTCCCCACTTTTCACAAAAACAAACGTGTGTGTGCGTGTGCATGTGCACGTGTATATAATTTATGAACCACCTTTTAACAGCAAACCCTGAACTTCCAAACTGTAGTAAAGTTTCCTTGCTGTCTCACTCCAGACAGGGAAAGAACTTTTAGCCAGAGATATTTTTTGCTTGCTTCAGCAGTTGCTGTGGTACAGTAGATGGCGGATCGTTAGCGAATGACTCAGATGCACAGAGTAAAGTGTCATAAATGAGTCTCGTTTAATCCGCTGACCCCTAATGACCTGTCATCCTTCAGAGGCGCTCTTCATCTCTCTCTCGTCCCATCTATAAAAGCTTTTGTCAAGACCCTCCACCCTCCTGCGGGCGTAAAAGCCTTCAGATAGAGCTATGAACACACACAGACCCTCGTTCGGCATTACGTCATCTACTGTGCTGTTAAAGGACAGTTTGTTCAGTGCAATTCTTTATTTCTCCATTTTCATGTAATGTTTTGACCTGTTCAAAGTGGCACAAGAGCGTGAAGGATCCGTTCCATCGCCACGTTACGCTCCGCCGGACAGGTGATGAGATTCATATTGTCAGCGACGGTATTAATGAAACTCTCTATTTTTAAATCTAAAGCAAAAGCCAAGCTCTGTGCATGTAAACCAGCAGCATCTGCTTTTGAAAGGATCGAGGCAGGGCAGCTTTCCATCCATTTTTATTTGCTTGTGAATAATTCCTTTCATGAATAATGTACAAATGCTCTTCTGTTCTGGTCTCTCTTCTGTAAAGATATTGTGTCCGCTCTGATTTCTGGTGTGTTGAAAACAATCTGTGCTCGGAAAGCATGTGCACAACAGCATTGAAGAGTTAATAATCTATTCTTCATTAAAACACATGAATCAGTACAGACACCCGCCAGTTCATTTCACACCATACGTTTCATGTGCGTACATTTTTACTGCAAATTAAATTAAATTTAGCATCTTTTAAAGCTGCAACACACTGCCTTCATCTTTTACAGTAAACATAAAATCAGAACGAAATGCACTTTCTTAATTCATGCTTGTTATTTTAAGGGAAAAAAGTTAAGATGTTATAAAAAAAAATTTAAATGTTATAAAAAAATTTTTTAAATTATAATTTTTTTTTAAATAATATTAAAAATATATTTTTTAATATGATGTTGTTATTATTAGCCTCATTTCATTGGCTCTGTACTTGTACAATGGCAATTAAATTGAATCTAATCATTCAGTCTTATTTAATTATCATTTAATATTCTGTTTGTGTGGGAAAATGTTGCATTATGAAAGTAAAATGCATTACAGATGCTGTTTTTTGAGATACTAATGGTCACAAAGTTTGCAAAACTGTGTTGCATTAGAAGTATTTTAATGATGAGACTCTTTAAACAAAGTCATAATTATGCTTTTTTTGTATCTGAAATCATTAAATGAATCGTGTCTGTAGCAGTTAATTCAAGCACATTTCCATCCCTCATTATATCCAGAAATTAAAGTTTTACAGATAGTTGACTCTAAGGTCAAGGTCTCAGGTTCATCAAAATTTCATAATCAATCACTGTTATTATACTTCAGAAGCTTTTGAATCCTATTTAAGCAGTCAATGTGTCATAACGCGGCAGTCGCTGGAAACCCCGTCATGCTAATAAGCAATAAATGCCTCAAACTCGTCTGACGTCAAGCAGCATTCAGTTAGGAAACCCACATTCACCCTCATTAATGTGTTTGTGTTTAGCCTCGTTGACACTGAAAGAGACTGAGTAATAGAGTATTGCTGTTCTCTTAAACAGTGTTTTTGAAACGGCTGTATTCACCTCCTGACTACCGGGGGATTTCATCTGCAATTACTGGCAGCGTGTCTGCTGTTTTTCTGCAAGAAAACAGTAATCATCAACTGCGCTCGCTGCCGCCCAGAGTACAGACTGCACAGACCGCCTACAGAGAAAGAGAGAGAGAGAGCTGGAGTACGAGTGTGGGAGAAGCTGAGTAACCACAAGAAATTCTCTTCTTGTATTTTCTCAGCTCTCAGTCACAGAGCAGATCATCCATGAATACCAACTTACATGGGTTAACAGAGGGTCACAGGACAGAGTAGGGCTGGGTGGTGTGGTTTTGTAAATAATTTAACTAATAATAGTAATAAAGAGAGTAATATAAACAAATGTATATTTTATGAAAATATAATTTTGAAATATGATTACTATTATTTAAATTTACATTTAGCAGACACGTTTATCCAAACCAACTTATAAAAGTGTAGCAAAAGCAAATTTCCAGACAACAATAAATTCATACAATGCCAGGTTTATTAGACAACTAGATTAGAAAGCAAACTAGATTTAATTTAATTAATTTTTTTTTTTAAATTTTAATTTAATTTCATTTAATTTTGTAAGCAAAAACTGCTCGTAGGGACTACAATGAGTTACTTCCCGGGTTTGTGACGTCACAAACCCTGATAAACCCTGCCCCCGGGAACATGCAACAAAGGGGGCGAGGCCATGTTGCGCTGCTTTAGAGAAGAGGAAGAGAAAACTAGGGGTGCACGAAAAAATCTATTCATATACAGGTGCGTCTCAATAAATTAGAATGCCGTGGAAAAGTTCATTTCAGTAATTCAACTCAAATTGTGAAACTCGTGTATTAAATAAACTCAAGACGTCACTGTTTACAATGCAAGCGGAGCACATGGCGCTGAGGTGAGGGGCGGGATGTTTAGACGGGCACTAGAGGCAGTTTAGCCAATCACAACACATTGTGCCAGCTAACCAATCTGAGCCCATCATGTATTTCTGAGGGAGGGGCTCATCAGGAAATCATCAGAGCGTTTATAGGAGAAGGGACAGAATGGTGTAGAATAAAGGTAAATTATGTGAAAAATAATGTGTTTTTTTTTTTTTTTTTTTTTTTTTTTTTTTTTTTAAACGAAGCATTAACACATGTTAGACTGCACACCATAAACAATCAATCCTAGAAAAAAAAAGTCGACCACCCCTTTAAATGTGATATTAACAACAACAATAATGATATTTTATATTATAAAATATATTATAAAAATACACATTATTATTTATATTTTACAATAGTGTACTTATTATATACATTTTATACTTATACAATTTATTAATATTAATATTATTATTCAACATACCATTCTTTTAGAAAGAAATCTAGTTCATTAGCAAACTGACTGTTTTATGGTTGCCACAGGTTTGAAAGCTGTGAAAATGCCTCATCCATAATACCTGTTTTATAATATTCATACTTCTAGATTAGTAAACTAATACTAAATTTGTTTTACTATTACTGTTTTGTTTTTAACTCCAGTGAATTCAAACGTGTGACTTTCTGTCTATGAGCATGTGTAGCAGCCAGTTCTTGTCCACTCGGTGAAAGTGGACTGTATTGTCTGATATGGTTCTGGATTCTCAGTGATTGAGCTGCTATAGTTTGTGATGGTGGTTGTATCTTGGCTCACGTGGGCCAGTGGAGCATGTGCTGGAGGTCACACGAGCCTGGAGAGGGTGAATCACATGCTCTCAGCGGTGCGTTTC